>CP141161.1:18575000-18892500 GCA_035233585.1 Antiaris toxicaria | reverse complement strand
AAATTCAAAAACCTCCTAAAAAAATTTATTTTCTATTTTTTAAAAATAAAAAGTTTTCAATGTTTGAAATGAAAATAAAAAAAATCAATTTTTTAAAGTAAAAATTTTTTATTCTTTAAAAATAAATATACCATGCAAACAATGTTGACAAATCACCATCTTAGGGGATATTTGACAAAATATTTTATTTTAACTTTACTCAAATACAATACAATTTTACACCAAACATAAATTTTACAACAGTGCTACGAAAACAATTACTATTCAAAACATTTTTAAAACAATCACATCAACTTTTCAACTTTACTATTTATCTCTACTTTTACCAATCACATCAACTTTTTAACTCTAAAATACTTTTTATCCAAACACACATTTTATTCAAATACAAAACAAATACTTTTCAACCAAACATAACTTTTAAAAAATAAATTTCATTCAAATACAATCAAAATGTAATGCGTTTACAAACGTCTCCTTAGTTTGGCTGTGTGCATTAATTACTAATCAGGTAGAAGTTGAAGCAAATTGCAGAAGGCCACAATAATTGTCTTCGTCTCTCCACATAGTTTAGAGAGCTAAATGCCCTTCCCTTCCGGTTTGTTTGGGGTGGGTTTTGATTGGAGACCTGGAAAAGGAAAAGTCCAATAGCAAAAAAAAAAAGGGAATTTTTAAAAAATCAACACAAAAAGTACACTTATAAATCCCATTTATTTGACTTGAGAAATAAGAGGAAATAAAGTAGGGTTTTAAAATATTATTACACTGTATAGTATGTAGAAGTTAAGAAAAGAGTATGATATAAAAAACGCAGGGATTCACGGGACTGTCAGAGGCTGAGCACACTGAGGTATCTTTCTTTTTGAAGACACGTCGCTCCAGAAAAGCAAATTGAAGAGAGAGAGAGAGAGAGAGAGTTAAAAATCTGATGAGTTGATTAGTTCTCTCTTTCTCATATGGGAGGAAGAAAAAATGCTTTTCTGAGTTTCTCATTGGAGGAGTGAAAATTCGAGCGTTTCCGATCGCTTTCCTTCCTTTTTTGTTATCTTTTACTACTACTTTTTTTACTTTTTTTTTCCTTTACTTCCCCTTTTATAATGAGAATCTGATTCTACCAAGGTGGGGTTGCTATTTCCTCTGTGATTATTTTATTTTTACCATTAATAATCCTCATTTTTTTAATTACTCCAACGCTTTGTTTATACTTTCTTTTTTCTGTTACTTCCAATCAAAATCCTCTCTTTAATTCACCATTTTTGATTATTTATTTTATATTTTCTTGTAACTCCTGCATGCTTTCTTCATCAACGTGTTTTTGTCATGTAATGCACATTCTCACGCGGGTTTGACAGAGATTTTCTCATTTCCACTTCACTTCCAAATTACTTTTCTTTAAATTTCTATTTTTTTTAGAGAACAGAACTTGAAATTCCCACAAGAGAGATAGAGAAAAAAAAAAAAAGAGAGAGAGAGAAAAGAAAAAAAGACTCTTTTCATCTCATTTGGAACATTTTACGGCTGTTCAATGAATTTTTATTCTTTATGAACTCTGTTTCACCGCTTTTCGCAACAGGGCAAAAAAAAAATGCACCTATAAAGATCATGAGCTGGAAAAAAAAAAACCACAGCTTTTTTCTTCTTATCATTTTCTTTTGGCTCTAAAAAACAGAAACTGCAAATCTAACAACAGCCCATTTCTCTTCCCTCTGTTTAGCCTTCCGTTCCTTTCTCTGTGAGCTGAAAAATGGGCAGAGCAATAAGGTGGCTGAAAGGCTTGTTTGGGCTGAACAAGAACAGAGAACAACAACAACACAAACACAATTTCCATCTCAACAACGACTCTAGAGACAAGAAAATTTGCAGCGCCAGCTTCGGAAGAGACTCGGAGTCCGAAGAGCTCTGCCACAACCCGGCCACCATTCCGCCGAACCTCTCGCCCGCCGAGGCCGCCTGGGTCAGATCCTACTACACCGCTGAAACAGAGACAGAACAGAGCAAGCACGCAATCGCCGTCGCCGCCGCCACCGCCGCAGCAGCTGACGCTGCCGTTGCTGCAGCGCAAGCCGCCGTCGCCGTTGTCAGGCTGACCAGCCACGGCAGGGGCTCCATGTTCGCCGGCAGCAGCCGCGAGAAATGGGCTGCTGTCAGGATTCAAACCGTCTTCAGAGGCTACTTGGTAACACTTTTTGTTCTCTCTTTTTTAAAATATGTGTTTAGAACGGTGGGAAAATTGGATCACCAAAACCACCCCTTTTATTTTGCCAAAGTATTAACAGTTAGGTTGATAATGTGCACAGGCGAGGAAGGCTTTGAGAGCTTTGAAGGGGCTGGTGAAGTTGCAGGCTTTGGTGAGAGGATATTTAGTGAGAAAACAGGCAACAGCGACTCTCCACGGTATGCAAGCTCTGATAAGAGCACAAGCCACTGTTCGCTCCCACAAAACTCGCGGTCTCTTACTCAACAACGCCAATGAAGGAATTAGATTCGAAGCCCGAGCTCGAAAATCCATGGTAAGAACAACTTTAAATTTTTTAACTTTCTCCACGCACCCCCCCACCCCTCTTCCACCCACAAAAAAAATAAAAAAATAAAAAAAATCACCCCCATCTGGGATACGTTGTTGGCATTTAATTAAATTTTCAGAAATTTTTTTGTTTTTGTTTTTTTCCAATAAATTTTTCGGGTTCAGTCGAATTTGCAGGAGAGATTTGATGACACTAGAAGTGATCACACGGTTCCAGGCCATAGCAGAAGGCTCTCTGCTTCTTTAGAGACCAGTTTCAACACTATTGATGGGAGTCCCAAGATTGTGGAGGTTGATACAGGGCGGCCTAAATCCCGGTCGCGGAGGACAATCACCTCGGTGTCGGATTTCGGCGAAGAGTCGGGTTACCAAGCGATGTCCTCTCCTCTCCCGGGTCGAGTGCCAAGCCGGATTTCAATCCCCGACCCCGACTGGGGGCTAAACGGCGACGAATGCCGGTTCTCCACCGCGCAGAGCACGCCGCGGTTTCTCAACTCGAACGCGCCCACCACGCCGGCGAAGAGCGTCTGCGCGGATAACTTCGTCAGGGGGTATGGGAATTTTCCCAATTACATGGCGAACACTCAATCGTTTAAGGCCAAATTGAGGTCCTATAGCGCGCCGAAGCAGAGGCCGGAGCCGGGGACGAAGAAGCGGCTTTCGCTGAATGAGCTGATGGAGTCGAGGAATAGTTTGAGTGGGGTTAGGATGCAGAGGTCTTGTTCACAAGCTCAAGAGGCCATTAGTTTCAAGAATGCTGTGATGGGCAAGCTTGAGAGGTCCTCAGAGTGTGGGAGAGAACCAGAGAAGGTTTTCTTGCAGAGGAGATGGTGAAGATTTGAACAAAAAAGAAAAAAAAAAAAGGTTTAAAATTAGATAATTTTTGGTAAAAGAGCTAAGCAGAAGCATAGCCACTTCAATCCAATAGTTCATTGGCCAAAACAAAACAAAAAAAAAGTATTTGGGCTCTTGAGAGAGAGAATAGTGGAAAGAAACACAAGAAAAGTGTTTGTAGATTCCAAAGTTAATGTTAATTAGTCTATAATTCCCTTTTGGATCTTATTTTTCTGTTGTTGGGTTTAAGTTGGCTCGTGGAAAGTGGGGGGAAAAAAGGTCCGCCATTAAGGCTGTTGCAATTGTAAAATGATTGAATCCTATAGCTTTCATTATTATGTAATTGGTCCACACAACTCCTAAGCATATTAGATCAAAACAAATACGTTAATTTAATTTTAAATCTGTCGATTTAAAACTGAGTTTTATGGCACTATAGAATCGTGTATATTTTGGTAATCAGAGAAGGACTTGGAATTTATTTTGCCAAAGAAGATGGTCTGAAAATTAGATTATCAGAGACTATTACCATTGCCATTGTTGACATGACAATTGACAAATGCTCAAATGCTACCAAAATGGTTTTAAAAAAAATGACAAAAGAATTAAAGTCTGTAATTTTCAAATATGGAGCACATAGCAACAGTTTTGATTTAATGGTTTTCACTTTCTTGGCTTTTGGCACGACTCCACTTGAAAATTTGGTGAGAAGAAATGACAATGGTGCATAGTTTTCAAACCTGATTTTATAAAATTTGTGGTACAAAGCAGACAAACTTGAAATATTTGAACTATCCCGCTTGTACGTCCTCCCATGTCGCCTTGTATTTTAACTTTCATTGATTGAATTTTTGTTTGAATATGTAAACCCTGAAAACCTGACCCCACTTTGTCCCTGTTTTGAAGATACTATGCGGCTCTAGCCAGTCCTCTTCTTTCAATTTTTCTCTCCACATTTGTCTCCATTGTAGCTTTGGAAGTACTTGAACAGTCACTAGAATAACCTATGATAAGGAAATTCTGGTGATACGAACCGTCTTTTTTATTATTTATCTTTGGATTAATATTTTAATGATCTATTTTATAAATATCCACATTAAAAAATTACGTTATAAATCAGATTATTTATAAAAAGGTTAGATTTTTTACCATAGAAATTATTGAAATGATGATGATAAGGTTAATGAGAAAAAACTACCAAGCTTTTGTCATTAAAATTTTTTAGAAGAAAACAAAGTTTCTTTTTGGGTCAACACACAAGAAATCATTACTATTTAGTGTTGAGAATTAATATATGTTGATTAGTAAATAAATGTTAGAGTTTCCAATATCCGAGGATGGATAATAAGTTAATAATGATTAGCTTTTGATTTGACACAATGTGGAAATGTCTTCTTGATATGGGGGCACACCCATTTTTTCCTCCACTGTACTGAGCAGTGATGCCCAATATTGCCTCATGTGTGCAACCTTTTGAAAAGTAAATGAGGAAGCTTTTTATGGGGAGCCATGCACTTTTTCTTCATTCATTTGAGAAGAGCCATGGAAGAAGGTTGATCTTTTAACTAGTTTATGATTTCTTTTGATAGAAGGAAATCAAAGGAAAAAAGAGAAAAACTAGTCCTTTTTCATGTAAGTTGACAGTTTAGACTTTATTCTTTTTAGGGGTTGCTTAAAGACACTTTAGACCTCGAACTACGGATCAATAATTTTTGGTATCTATTATATGCTATGCAAACATGTTATGGGATGTGAAAGGCCGAAAGTAGTCCCTGCCATTGTCCTCCTTCGTTTGAGTTTTGTAATTTCATCCTAGTAATTAAAATTTTTAAGTTAGAATGAATAGATTTTTAAAAAATTAGTTATGATTTTTTATTTACGTTTAAGAAAAAAATAAATTATAATGAAAAAGTATAATTTGAAATGAAAATCCAAATAACCATTAAGTTTTGTCTTATTCTGATCTCAATTTTGAGAACAGCAAATTCCAAAATATACGTGATCTTTGTTGCAAGTGATCTTGAAGTGGTAATTACTAGGGGTGAACATCGAATGGGTTGGGTGAGTTGATAATTTTTTTTATCCACCTAATTAACCTAATATAAAAAATTTACCCACCCAATTAATATCGAATTGGGTTGGGTTGAGTGAATTATGTATTTTATTAATAAAAATAATAAATGATACTAAATATACAACAACAAATTAAAAATTTAATAGGAAAAAAAGAAATTAAACTCATAATATAGTTTTTAAAATAAATTCTATTATAAACTTTGCATAAATAAAAAAAATTTCTTATATAATCTCATTAATAATCAAATGTAAAATAAATATGAGTTATAAGAATCACCAAAAAATACTAAAGTAATTAATGGTATTTTTTATAAAATTACCAAAAATTACATCCATATTGAATATCAACTAATACATTTTATATATTTAAATAATTTAAACAACGCTTAGGGGTGATCATCATTTAGCAAAAAAAAAAAAAAAGTAAGTGAGTTAATATTGGGTGGGTTTTTGAAATTTTTTCAACCTATCCAATAAAATTTTTTTTACCCATCCAATCAACTAAATATAACAAATCAACCCACTCAATTAAGATCGGATTGAGTAGATTGGGTGGGTTTGTTGGGTGATCGAGTTTTTTGTTCACCCCTAGTAATTACAGTCTAAAAAGACACTATCTTGGATGATATTGATAGTTTCTTGACTAAATTTGAGACGTTTTAAAATTAAGGGACTAAATTGGAACTAAACCTATTATTCAGGGATAAAAAATAAAGCAAACTTCATAGTAGAAATTCCAAGACTATCAAAGCTTTTATTTATTATGAACATTCCTTTGTTTGCCCCTCTAAAACAGTCCAGAAAATTAGCCTGGAAGAAGGAATGCTGCCAAGTCTGGCTTCTCTTCAAACTTAAAAATTTTGAAAAAAAAAAAGAAAAAAAAGATTCTGGATTGTCGTGCTTAAATACTGTTCCAGTGGCACACATGCAAAGGCAAGCAAAACATCAGATGGCATGCATGTCATATTCTTATGTATGTTTTTTGAGAAAACTCTTGAATCCTAATAGTGAACAAGAAATCTGTTAGATTCTTCTTTCTTGGAACTACACCAGAAGCAAGTCCACAAAAACCCACTCCTTGAGTGGGCCCAGTTTGAAGATTTTCTGAGCCTGGGCTACAAGGACAGTTCCCGATGCTATTTCCATGGCCCAAAATATTTGTTCATACGTTTTGTTGGCCCACTTTAAATTTTCTGCCCTTTCACCAACTTTTTTTTTCAAAATTTTATCACTTTTGACGATTTACATCTTTAAAACGCTACAGTAAACTCTAAACTTTAAAAATTCAAATTTTGTGTATACAAGTTCAGATGAGATAATTTTTTTTTAAATTGCATAGAATTTCGAGAGAAACGAAACAATATCCATATTGATATTTTTTTCTAAAAAATTTTTTAGTTTTTGATCCCAAACAGTTTTTTTTCTGAAACATATTTTCTAAAACAACTTCTTTCCAACTCAAAAATAATGTTTCCAAACATTTCCCCTAAACACCCCCTCAATATTTTTAGTATTCCAGTTTTTTGTCATTATCCACGGTTAAGTTAAAGATCAATTTGTACCGAAAAATTAATTGATCTGATTTTAAGATCTAGTTTAATATAATTTATAAATTAAATTAAATTATTTAAATTAATTTTAATTTAATTTAGTTTGGTAAGGTTTATTTTCATTATTTTTTGTTTTTACTCTCACAATTTTAATACAATTTTCAATACAAATTATCTATAGTTTTATAATCTTCGATTCAAATTAAACTAAATTAAACTAAAATGAAATAACTAACTTAAATTTACTTTCAAGTTAGAATAGTAAATTAAACACATGATAAGTAGTATGATTGCATGTGTTTTGTTATATTTTTTTAAGTTCAAGAAGAAAATTATCAAAATTAAAATGTTAGGGTGCAAAATGCAATTATACATAAGCTCAGAGGCAATAGTGTAAAAAAAAATCTTTTTTTTTTTGGCTCAACAAAATGGTAAGGGATATAACGACTAACATTAGCATATTTCTTTATGTATAACTAAAAGAACTCTTCAAATACTGATAAAAATGTTTATCAAAAGTTATGCTGTTAAAATCTATCCCATAACACGGAGGGCTTAACTCTAATCCTATTGAATGTGTTAGTGGTAAGAATATATAAAGTATGATTTTAGACACCGTAAATTAAGTACTAAAATTAGTAGAGGAAAAGTTTCATGTTTAAGACTCTCAAAGACATTTAAATTTTTTAACACAAATGCACTATAAAAGTCCATTACCGCTAAGCCACTCTACTCGCCGGGGATCCAAATATCCAATGGCTAGTAGTTTTCTTTCATATCTCTTGCTTCATTTTTAGTATTGGGACATCTAAAGCTTCACTATTAAACTCAAGTTCTTCAACCAAATATTTTTGACTAAAAGATATTGACATCAGAGTAATGGAAATCAACAATCTGCAGTATATTGCAGAAGGAGATGCATATCCCGGTACTAGTTGTCCTCATGGTCGGCATATTTTGGACATGCATTATTATATTTTGTCCCGTTTGTCTTGTATTTCTATCACTGCACGTGCACGATACTTTGTTTTTCAGCTCAGGCCAACCAAAGCACTTGAGAAGAAGCTCCGATTTAGGGGCAAAGTTGCAAACATTTTATTGTCTAGATCACAAGAGCTTATCTTAGCAATAATAAGATCCATTGTCTTAAGGACAGTGCCCATATTTTCACGTTTAAACCTGAACTAGAAGATTGTAATTATCATTTTCTAAGCAAGACAGAAAACTATTTTCACCACACTTTGATATTAAGCCTCAAAAGCAACCTATATTATGATTTATTGTGCGATTTAAAAGGAAAGTTTCTCAAAAAACACGTATCCGGATTATTACTCAAGCTATATTAGCTTCATTTTTTAAACTCCTAATTAGATAAATATAGAAGGTAAAAATATCCAAACAAGCATTAACGTAGGGGGGGGGAAAAAAAAAACACATATCTATTTGACATGCTTCTTTTCACAAGTTTCCTGGATTTTTTTTTAATGTTATTATTAGTGAAGGTATGGCTCCTATCTTAATTATATTGGAAATTATACCATATGGCAGCAAAATCGAAAGCTGATTTTACAGGAAATTTTTTTTTTGGTATGAGTAAGAAATATGTAATAAATAAATATAACTATTTTATAACAATTTGATCCATTCAGAGCCATCAATGAAGCTAAGTGACATAAAAGGCTTGACTTCCTCATCAGTGAGCTCTCTTGACCATGCCACTCTGCCGGCAAAGTTTGCTCCTGGCCCTGTGCACTTGTATTGCCCATAAAACACCGTCCTGCCGACCCAAAACCACATCATTACAAAGCCAACAAAAGCGGCACAAAAAAAAAAAAAAAAAAAAACCAAAAAAAAACAACAAAACAAAACCGGAGTTAGGTAGTACACCGTTTTTGGCTTTTGACAACAAGAAGAGTGCGAGTTATCCTTGTTAGGTATATATATAATACTTACATACATATATATATATAGGGGTATATGTAGGAGGGGTTTTTATAAGGACATGTTATGGTGCATTACACGTAGATTCTGCAGTAGAAAAATGGCAAAAAGGACATACTGATACTAGGGTCTGTCATGGTTAGGTATTCAAAATGCCCACAAGTTGCCTTATATTATTATTGTTAAAGCAAACTCTGCTTCCACAGGTGGTGAGTTAGGAGAAAGTTTTGCGTCATTTGCTGTTTGGGCCAACTAAAAAAATGCAAAGATAAATAACAACAACAACCCCTATACACGCACATATATATAAATAACTAGTTTGTGACGTTAGAACAAGGCAAAAAAAGAGAATTACATTTCACGGCTAGGGTCACCCCAGTTATACCAGCCCTTGGGAATGATAATGTTGTCCATATATGTGTAGGCAAAGACGACGGTGGAGAAAGGACCCCACGCCCTCCCGAGATAAAGAGCTCCTGAACCCGTGACCTTACAGTTCACGAATGAGAACCCCGTGTCTTCCATTATGCTCTTCCTTCCCTGTGCCGTTAGCGCCCCTATGTTCTGTGCTATTGCGTGCACGTGACATCCCTGCAATTTTTTCCACTCTTGTCACACATTCTACATATATATATGTCACCATATGAATAGACTTGTTTAACGTATGAATATGATCATCCACACATTTTTATATGACAATACTTCTATTTGTCCTGTGAGAGTTTTAATTCCATGCATTTGAAGCCGTGAAGTTTTGTTAGGTGGTCTAATACTACATAAGTAAATTTTGAGGGATATAGAACAGATTTTTCACTTTTTTTTAGGGGAGTTTTATGCAATTGTCAATATATAATTATATATGTAATTATGTACACGTAAATAAGAGGGGGAAAAAAATGTGGACGGGAAGCTTGAGCCACCCTAGTCCTTAATTGCCTTCGTCCTAGTGCACACATGTTAAAATTACCAATTACCGCTGGCATTATAGATTACAACTACTACTGAAAAGTCTACAAGAGGGTTAAAAAGTTGGTTTAACTCAAGAAGATGCCTTGGAAAGATGGGAATTTATATACATTATGTATGATTAATTTGGTCCATACAATATTATATTATAGTTTTTAAACGAGCATTTCTATTTGTCCCGAGCAGCTTTTGATTCTATATAGCTTTGTTAAAATTTCTAATTACTGCCGACATTATAGGCCACAACCACTTTACTATTCAAAATTTGGTTTGATCGAAGAAGGTGCTTTGGAAATGTGGGAAACTAACCTCAAACAAAGAGAGCCCATTTCCGAAGATGAAGTCTACCGAGCCTTCAATGTAACAATCCTTATAGTAATGTCTCCCGTAATGATCATACAGTGTGTCTTGTGCTCCCAAGAATTTGCATCCTAAAAATGTTGCTGTGTCTGCTGATATTCTGAATGCAACCGCCTGCTTCCCAATCGCTCCTGGGGCAGGCACCGGAGTTGTGTTCTGCGCCACATTTTGCAATTAGCAACAGATGAAGATGTCCCAGATCGAATATGCATCGAAGAGAAGATGGAAATTTAAATGTCGTCTTGTGAGCTCAAATTTATTTATCAACTAGTAGAAACTAGTTACCTTGAAAGTAATGTTCTTGGCAATGAAATAAGGGGAATTCACTGCAAAAGTCGCAGAAGCGTAGGTTCCCAAAGGCTGTCCTTTTGGGCCGGGTGTTTGGGCTGTGTCTCCCCATTGGACAATTGTTTTGTCTGCACCTGCTCCTTGTATGGTTATGAACGATTTAAATTGAGGTATATTCACTTTCTCCCTGCAATTTTCCATATTTTAAATTTGCCCACTTCACTATTTCATTAAAATAAAAAAATAACAATAATGAATAAGATAATTCCATAAAGGTATTCCCAAGTCAAAGAAGAACTCCAAGAGCATTTTGATCATGAACAAAAAGACACAACAACAAAAATAAAAAAAATTTTGGAAAACAAAAACCAGACGAAACCACAAAATTCCCAGGCTCAGTGGAACAGAAAACTAAAATGGGAAGGGCCAGAGGCCAGCATAAAAACAGAGGAAAGGACGGAGAAATTGACAGAGTTTATGTGAAACAAAAGGTGACAAACAATGTGAATATAACAGCCCCAGCACTCACGTGTAAACTCCTGCATGGACCTTGATGACCACTCTCACCAGATTGATGAACGGCAGGGAATCAACGGCGTCCTGAATCGACGTGAAGTCTCCGGTGGCCGGGTTCTTCGACACAGTGAGAGTGATAGAAGGGAAGAGCTTGTTCTTTGCTGTCTTGAAAACGGAATGTTTGAGGTGCCCAACAAACTTGACCCACTTCATGAATTGTTGTTCTGAGAATTGGGCTTTAGTCATATTTGCTGGAAGTGGCTTGTTATTGGCTGATCCCCTAGGCCGAATTCCCTTTGTGTGGCATAGAATTTGGCCAGCATTGAAGAGGAGAAGAATCACAAGGACATGGAATATTCTCTGGATTGTTGACATTCTGAAAGAGAAGTGAAGGAAAAAGTAGAATTGAGAAAAGAAGAAAAGAAATGGTCTCAGCTTGGAATTTGAAATGCCATAGAAAATGGTCGTCTTTCATGGTTTATATACTAGTTAATTTGTACTTGTTTGTTTTGGTTGGAAAGTGATGCTTATTTGGAGAACCAACAACAGAGAAAGAAGTCACGGGTGCTTTTTCCTAGAGAGAGAGAGAGAGAGAAACAATCTAAGCCACAAGACAGGTTGCACTTTTTTGCTTAGAAAAACGTTGTTCCTAAGAAAACTTTTTGGCACTTTTGTTGTTGTTTCTCACTAGCTTGGTGTTGCCCGTGAGTGTCTCTTTTCTGTTTGTGTGTGATTGTGAGTACATGCGTGAGAGGATATTATGTTATAACTGGTTTTTATCCCCTTTCGTTACCTACTTTCAATCATGGCCATAAAAAATAATTGGAGCCCCCAAAAAGTAATCACAGAATCTTATCATATTGAATGTGGTTGTGATTTTTTATTTTATAATAAAAAAACAACAGGAAAGAGAATGATTAGCGTTAGCACATCTCTTGAACATTATTTAAAAAGTTTTTCAGATGTTGATATGAATGTTCGTTGAATTATTAAAAATCATATAGATAAAACCTGTTACTCGATGAGAAATGCATCATCTCAATCCTATTATATGTGCTAAATGATAAAGAAACGTGAGAGAATGATCCAATCACTTTGTTAAATGGTTGAGATTAGCTTGACTACTTTGTTGCCAATTAGGTTATAGTTAATGTAGTCCCACTTGCAGGAACAAACAAAAGTGGCCAGATTTAATTAATATCAGAAACTAGCTCTTACCAACATCTACTGGCGTGGGGAATTTTGGTGATGTGAAAGAGATAATACTATAAGGGCTAAATTTTTTTCTTTTAATGTGTTTTGCAATAACTAGAGGCTAGAGCTCTCTCTTTTCGTTTACATCTTTTTGTGCTTTTCTGTAGATGATGTACCACACCTTTTTGTGGCTTTCTTTAGTCACCACCGTTCGGTTCTGCCACCGCCACAGCCCAGCATACACACACACGCACACACACACACATATGTAACAGCTTTTACCGTAGGCAAAAATGTAGCTACTTGGCTAACGACAAGAAGCCACGTGTTGGACTGCCATTGACAGAATTTGGCAGCTCTTGCAGCTAGCTAAGTTCACTGTGAGAATGGTCGACAGTATTGGTGAGAAAAAACTATGAAAGGTGAGATCCAACGGGGGGAAAAATTTAAGGGTTCATAGTGTTTTTTTTTTTATCATCGTCTAATATCTGAAAAGTCAAAATGCATTGTAAAATACAATTAAATTCAAGTCATCGTCGTGCTCAGTTCAACCTTTTATTATTTATTAATCAATCTACAAGGGGTTTAACTTAATAAAATATAAGATAAATAATCAGTGGTGGTGACATGATGATTAAAGAAGTCTAGTTTTTACTTTTAATATCTAAAATTTGAGGAATACTGCATGTAAAAATCCAGTGTTAGGGCATTAATCTTGTTCTTTTAGTTTCTAAAATCCTGGATTTGATGAGAGGGATAACAAAAAGATATAAGATGGTATAACTTTACTAAGAGATATTGTTAAAGGCTCTAGCATATAGATACTCTAATATACCAACCAAGCAGAAGATAGCATGTGTTAGTCACAAGCAAATTATTCCCAATATTGAAAGTCAAGTGGCATGGAATTAGGTAAGAAGGAGATACAAACTGAAGGACTGGCAATGTCAATAAAGTATTAAACCAGCAATGGACATAATATATGGTTCCCGTGATCAAGTCAGTCCAAACATTATCAACCAGGCGGTCAATCCCACCAGCTGGACATGAGTTTGAACTGCTAATTGACTCCTGAATCAGCCAGGATTTTCCCTTAACTTTTTTCTCTCTATCCTTCTATTTTTTTTTTTTCTGTTTGAATTAATAACTTAAGTGCAGTTCTGACTAAGAAATAGAATTAGCATATTCTGCTCAAGGGAAACAAACAAAACAAATAGTGTGAAAGGGTTTCTTCTCAATTCTCTTTTTATCCAAATCAGACACAGATAAGTCATATCGGTAAAGGATTCTTTAGTCCATTTCACAAACATTCACAAACAAATTCAAGTTTCAGATTAAAGTTTTGTTTTTCTTTTTTAAGGACAGCTCTTTGTCTATTAGCAGCTTCACGGAAAAGGTAAAACATTATCATATCATAATAATAATAAAACTAATTAAACTTGTGATTCTCCATCAGAAAGTGTGGTTACAGGCAACAAATTTAAAAGAAAACGATATCTTGTGTTTAATACATGAATCTTCTCCAATATAATTAACTTATTGTTGTTTTATTCTATATATGTCTCTTTTCGGCTCTCTTCCATGCATCTTCTTCACATCAGACAAATTTCACAAATTCTAATACAATTTCCAAGCTTGAGAAGTGTATCTTAATTATGTACAACTGCACGTAAGCGAAAAGGAAAGAAAGCACCAAAAGAAGATATTCGGATATTCAGGCACCTTGTGGAGCATGACAAACAGGAAAACAAACATAAAAATTTTCTTTGTATATCGATAAAGGGTGTTTGAATGGCATTTCCAAAAGCCATTTCAAAAAGTTTTTTTTTTTTTTTTTTTTGGCTTTTTGACCTTTTTCTTAAATTTTATTATTCAATTTTTTAAAACTTTTCAAAAAATTCAAAATTTAAAAAGTCTTATAACTTTATCATTTTAAATTAAAATGAGAAGATTATTTTTTTAAATTACATTAAAATTTGAGAGAAATAAAATAAGATTTATATTGTTAATTTTTTCTAAACACATTTTAAATTATTACACTTTTATTCTAAATAAATCATTTTCACCAAACATACATTTTTAAAACTCAACACATCTTTAATCTCTAAAATACTACCTTCAAACATCCCCAAACTTGTCCTTGAATCATCTTATGTTACTCCTCTGGTAGAATTACCTTACTGTTGTTTTATTCCATATCTCTTTTGAGAATAATAATTTCCAAGCTTGACAAACTCTCCCTCAATCACGTATAACTACAAAAAAAAAAAAAAAGGAGGGGGGGGGGGTGATTTTTTATGATAAGATATCATACTGATAATGTATGTTTTGATAATTAAATATGATTAAAATTATGTCAAAATTAAAATATAGATATATGTATAATGAAAAGACAACCTTTTACTACATTTTAAAATAACAAAACGCACTTTAACCTCTCTCAAAAGACTTTCTTTTTTAATTTTTCTTTGTTGACCTATTTCACATGTATAAATGCTATCCAACTAATTTTTAATAAATATAACTATTAAAAATTGAATCTCATAATTTATAAGGTAAAATTAGGGTAAGTAGCCCATATTCGTTATATGATCTAATAAATAGCCTAACCTTTTTTTTTAAGTAAATGCCCTAATGGTTCTCTTTCCCAAACTCATCATTCTCTCCTCATTTTTCTCTTTCTTATTTCTCAATTCGGCAACCCAACAAAACTAGTGTCAAAGAAACCACGCAATTGAAGTCACCAACCAACCACCACTAGCTCGGATCTCATCCTTTGATGTCACGATCTTGCAACATTATGGCTTTTTGGTCATTGGAATTGCACCTTCAAGGATGACAGTCTCCAACGATCTTGATGCCACCTGTTGTTGAGCTCTTTTCTCCACCAAATCTGCCTCGAGATCAATCTTCGATCTTTGTGCCAACTTCGTGTTGTTGGATTTCCTCGTCCGCTCAGTCATGATCGATTTGCAACATAGGTAGCATTGGAATAGAGAGGACGATGTTTGTCCTCAATGGTGTTTAATCGACCTTAAGTGGGGAAAAGTAGAGAAATGGGGGACAATCGAGGGAGAAAAGAGAGAAAAGGACCGTTGGAGGGGAGAGAGAAAGTGGGTGGGGAAGGGGTGCCAGTGGAAGAGGTAAATAGAGTGATAAAAAAATTTTAATATTTTTTGTATTTTGATTTTGATTTTTTAATGATAAATTACTAATTGATTAAAAAAATTAATGATTTTGTTCATGTTAAATCTATGATTAATTATAAAAATTAATGATTTATATTATAATCAATCAATGATTGATTGATAGTCAATCAATAATTAACTATGATTAATTATTGATTTTTTTGATAATCAATCGAAAATTAATTATATAATACAATTAATTACTGATTGATCATTCATAAAATTAATTAACTATTCTAAAAACAAAGGGCATTTAAACTAACTTTTAAAAACTTAGATTTTTTAACTAATTTTTAAAAATTTGAGATATTTATCAAAAGAATTTATTAAAAAAATCATTTAGCTATAAAATTTATTAATAAATACATTTTTTTAAACTCTTACTTTAAAATCTCATCTATAATTTTCCAAAAAAAAAAAAAGACAATTTTAAAGCATTCCTACCACCATTCAAAAAATTCTTTCGAATGATAACGTTGAGGAGATGATAATGATAATATATACTAACGGGAAAATATATCACATTCACATCCACATCCACATCCACATCCACATGTATCCATTCCAATATCCAAATAAAGATTCTCCCAAGTAAAAGAGTAAAAAAAGTACGTACAATTCCACGTTTGTCTCTGTCACTTTACTCGGACGATTCCCCAAAGTTATTCCTCCCTGTGTATCTCAACCGAACCAGAACAGTTTCAACCAGAAAAACTGAAATTCAGAGATAACTTGGACCCCAAGAAATTATGTTCAAGACAGCAGCTTTACTCGCCATAGCCACTTCCTTCCTTTTCCTCATCCTCTCCCCAGTCCCCAAACCCACCTACCACTCCCTCTACATCTCCCCTTCCCTCTCCGACAACGTCTCCATTACCCACCACCTCCGCACCCTCACGTGCCGCCCCCACATCGCCGGCTCCCCCGCCAACGCAGCCGCCGCCGTCCACGTCCTCTCCGCGTTAACCTCCTCCGGCGTCCCCTCCCGCCTTGCCTCTTTCAAAACCGCCCTCACTTACCCGATCTCCCGAACTGTAACCCTAATCCCCTCCCCCTCCGATCCTCCGATCGAATTCGCTCTCCGCCAGGAGAATCACGGCGAGAATCCCCACGCCGGTGAAGTCGCTCCGACTTTCCACGCCTACGCGAAGTCCGGCTCCGCCGCTGGCCCGGTGGTGTACGCGAACTACTGCCGCGTGGAGGACTTCGCGGCGCTGAGAGAGATCGGCGTGAACGTCTCCGGCTCGATCATACTGGCGAGGTACGGAAAGATCTTCAGGGGAGACATCGTAATGAACGCTCACGCGGCGGGGGCGGTCGGAGTCCTGGTGTACACCGACAGGAAGGACTACGGCGGCGAAAGGTGGTTTCCGGCGGAGCGGTGGATGCCGCCGAGTGGGTTCCAGGTGGGGACGGTGTACAGCGGCCTTGGGGACCCCACCACGCCCGGGTGGCCGAGCACGGATGGGTGTGAGAGGATTTCGGAGGAGGAGATCGAGATGCGAGGTGAAGTTCCGTTGAAACCCTCGCTACCGGTGTCCAGCGCCGACGGCGAGGTCATTCTCCGAACCGTTGGTGGACCCGTGGCTAGGGATGATTGGCAGGGGAGCGAGGGTAGTTTTGCATACAGAGTTGGTCCTGGTCCTGGGTTTGTCAACATGAGTTATGTTGTGAGTATATTTGTTGAATCATTGCCGAGTATGGATACATATTTATGTATAAATATGTGTGTGTGTGCGCGTGTATGTGTGTGTGTGTGTGTGTGTTTTCTTTTCAGGGTAAGCAAGTTATAGAGGAAATTCAGAATGTTATTGGTGTGATTGAAGGAGTAGAAGAGCCCGACCGGTATGTTTTGCGGATTTAACATGTAGAAGTTTACTTCTTTTTGCATGAAAAATAGTGAAATTTTTTTTAATAGTTAAAGAGAGTTGTTTAACCAGTTATGATGTGATTAAAATAGCTGAATCGGAAAAGTTTGTAGGTTTGTGATTCTGGGTAATCATAGAGATGCGTCGACATTTGGTGCTGTTGATCCAAATAGTGGAACTGCAGCACTAATAGAGGTTGGGAATTCAGATTCAACAAATAAGTAAAAAGCTTGTTTGTTAGTCTAGCTTTTCTTAGAAGGAAGGAATTTAACTAACGAATTTCATATACAACTGTTATATTTAGGTTGCAGAGAGATTGGGGAATTTGCAGAGGAGAGGCTGGAAACCAAGAAGAACAATTCTTTTGTGCAACTGGGATGCTGAGGAGTATGGCCTGGTTTTTCTCTCTCTGCATATACAAAAAATGCTTGGGACACCAATTCTAATATCAACGGACATGGCATGTGAGTTTTCTTTTCTTGGTAGGTCTTTAAATTAAAAGGATAGTATTCATCAGTGAAATGATGATAACTCACCGCCCTGAGTTGGTATAAAAAAATTGGGATTGGAGTTAGTGTTCCTATGATGATGGGGATGGAATCTTTTTAGCTGACTGTTTTATTTGCAGCTGGGATCGACGGAGTGGGTAGAGGAAAACAGGGAATTGCTGGCTTCAAGGGCTGTGGTATACTTGAATGTTGACTGTGCTGTGTCTGAACCTGGGTTTTATGCCTCTGCAACTCCGCAGCTTGATGAACTAATTATTCAAGCCACTAAACAGGTAATCATGAATGTATTAGTTAGTAAGCTGGATCTGATTAAGCTTTTGCATTAATAAGGATAATTAACACTTAAACATCAGCGTTTCTAATTCCAATGAATAATGCTTTGAGCCTTCGTAGTATTTATTATTCTTTTGCGATGATTGTATCTGCGGTTTTGTGCTATTAAATGCTTTTTTTTTTATTATTATTTAATAATTGAAGCAGAAAACAACATAGTAACGTGTGACCAAAAAAAAAATCAATTCTTCTGGTCTCTGCAAATTGTTTCACTAATTTTAATCACATGTTCAATTGGTTTATAAAGGTTAAACACCCGGATAACTCATCACAGACCATCTACGAGTCATGGCTTGGTTCAAGCAATCCTGGGAAGGTAACTAATCGTTTCACATTGTTGTTTCTGTGAAGATAAATTTTAGGTTTGCAGAGATGTTCTGATAACATAACACTACACAACTAATTTTTCAAGAAGTTTCTATCCTGCGACTTAAGATTTTCATGGTGCAAATAGATGGCTCTTGGCCAGTTGATCAACTGAAAATCAGTAAATCAACTCCATCACGTGTAAATGGTGGAAATTATTTTCATCAACCAAGCTTTAGAACCTTGGGAGAGTAGGTAATTACTAGTAATCGTATTACTAGAACGCCTACAGGCCCTGCTTGTTCCAGTAGGTGCCCATGAATAGGTAGCCACACCAGGAGGATAGGATGCAAGGACCACTTGCTGCTGGAAGAGTGCAGATTGTCACAGTTGACTTAATAGTACGTGTGAAGTTGATCAAACTAATTTGCACCTAAAAGGACAATACCATCCAAATTGAACATAAAGGAGAAAATAAAAGGCAGGTTAAAGGAAATATAGTCTGATTGCAAATTTCTTAGTCACACTTTTTTTATTTCATGAATCAATTTTTTCATTATTATCTCCCGAAGTAAGATAGATAAAGGGAAAGCAAAAAAAGGATGGGGAAATCAACAAATCTGTAATGTTGTCCCGTTATAGACCTGTAAGCTCTGTAATAGTGTGCGAGTTTTGGGCTGCATACTGTAAGATCTGATCTTACAACTTTTTGCAATCTGTATGGTCCTGACCCACCTTCACTGGTTCGTTTTGGGTCGGGTTTGACTAATGTGGCTTCAGTAGAACACCAGTTGCAGGAGAGGGATGCCATTCTTGATGAACTGGAACACCACCTGACTCGGGCACAAGAAAAGATGAAGACAGTGGCGGATGTAAAGCAAAGGGATGTTCAGTTTAATGTTGGAGATGCAGTGTTTCTCAAGCTTCGACCTTACCTTTAGAAGTCATTGGTTGCTCGAAGGAACAAAATATTGGCTCCTTGCGACTATGTTCCTTACAAGATTATAGCTTGGATTGGAGCAATAGCATATAAACTCCAACTGCCTGATTCTGCAATGTGCACCCTGTGTTTCATATCCCAGCTGTGGCGGGCCATTGGGGCTACTGAGACCTTACAACAACTCCCTCTCCAGCTCAACGAGGAAATGGAGTTTATAGCCCTACCTGGAGTTTGCCCAAGCCTTGCAGGTCTTTGGGGTCTAATGAAGTTTTAATTCAGTGGGAGGGACTGCCAACCTTTGAAGCGACATGGGAACCAGCCTCCAAGATACAACAACAGTTCACTTCTTTTCCCCTTGAGGACAAGGTGAAACTGTTGGAGGCGATTAATGTTACGACCCTGGTTCATTTCATTTACGTCAGGTGCAAGAAGAAGCAGAGGCAATAGTGTCTTTGTGTGTGAGGAGATATCTTTGTGTGTGAGGAAGTGTGAGTCTCAAGGAGTTTGTTAGCAAGTTAGTTACTGAGTGCTTTGGGCGGGAATTGTTAGTTAGTTAGGAGGGGAATCTGTTTGGCGATAAGAGAGAGTAAGGGGAAGAGTAGAGGTAGGCAATTAGTAGAATCTGGTGAATTTGGGAGGGCTAGGAGACCCCTCAAAGTGTCTGCGAATTTTATCTCGTTCATTCTCAGTTTTCTTTCCAGTAGAAATTCAATAATAATTCCCCCAATTTCCTGTTTCTTTTTTATTTGATCTTACTTCCTAAGCCTCTAGGCCAATCTGTTCATAACAGAGTTCTGGCTTATTCCGGCAATGGAGATCACTACCTTGAGTTTGGGTGATGAGTGGACTGGTAGGTTTTAGATTCCCCATAATAATGGTGGGTTTTAGCTTACCTCAAAATGCAAAACCTTGTGAATCATATTAGCCAGTATCAACTATACGTCTATAACGTTGAAATGATATTCATGGGAATTTGAGGCTAATTTTTTTCATTCAATCAAACATAGTAATATTAGTTTCCTGTGAATCGTATTAGCCACTATAACTCTCCCACTAATATGATTCACATCCCAACATTTCCTTGTACCGGATTACCCTTGAGTGAAAACTACTGGAGCTCATAAAACTCTTTCTTGTTATATAAAGATTGGGAGGTTAGGGGGAGGATCAGATTTTGCATCTTTTGTGCAACACATAGGAGTTCCAGCAGCTATGATGTCTTTTGACAACGGTAAGACAGTTTCTTCTTTTTGCGAATGTATGTATCGATATCATTATGTATCGACATCATTCTAAAATATTCCTATTGCATTGCACGGTACCCAGTCTATCATTCGATGTATGATGACTTTACTTGGATGAAGAAATTTGGTGATCCAATGTTTCAAAGACATGTTGCAGGTCAGTTAAAATATAGCATGTAAAGAAGGGGAAAAATATAACGTCTTTCAACATTTTAATCAGGAGCAATGATACGAGGGATTCCATTGTGCATTATTTACTTGTATTTCAGTAAAGCAGTTCTTTAACAACGCAAATGATAGAATAAGACAGGAATTCTTGCGTTTAGTTCTGAATCTTTGAATTAGCATTATTTGTATGCCCCTAAAATGGTTCAATTGATGATGAGAAACAGTGGCAAGTGTATGGGGTTTGGTAGCTCTTTGGCTAGCGGATGCGGAGGTCTTGCCATTTAACTATCTCTTGTATGCAGAGGAACTTCATGTATGTTTACATGACATGAGAATTTGGATTGAATGGTTCACATAGAGTTTCTTCTTTGATGCGATTGTAATACATAAATTTCTGCATGCAGAAATACACGAAGGAAGTTGAAAATGAACTTACAGGTAATGAGGACATAAGCCTATCTCCTTTGTTCATGTCCATAGAGGAGCTGAGAAAGGCAGCCACCAAAGTAAACAGCCAGAGAGAGGTACTGCTTAAGCTTTCAAAGATTATGATATTGAACAAATAGCAGTTCTCATGTATTGGAAATGCGATAACTCTCAAGGCCGTACAACAAAACAAAGATTGGCAATCAGTATGGAAGAGAGAGAACTCCAAACTGAGGGAGCTGAGTGACAGACTTATGATGGCTGAACGCGCATTTACAGACCGAGACGGGCTTTTAGGAAGATCATGGTATAAGCATTTGGTAGGTTTCTTATAAATCACGTTAACTTGTTGAATTTTTTTTTATTTTTTTATTTTTGCTTTCATTTTTCACCCCCGTAAAGAAGACATTTTTCGAATTGGAATTAGATGTTTTATACTATGTTGGTCTCTGATTTCTTGTCCAAGCAATGTACTCAAGGAACATTTCAACGACTATTGTTTGCTCATGCAGATTTATGGGTCCTCGAAGTACAACGATTACGGATCCAAAATCTTTCCTGGGATAGATGATGCAATTGAAATGGCAAAGAAATTGAACACAGAAGAGTCGTGGAAACTAGTGCAACACGAAATTTGGAGAGTCGCCAGGGCTGTCAAACAAGCCTCACAAGTTCTGAACGGTGTAGTAACATGAATATGCATAACAGATTCATCTTAAAGTAGTTTTGTTCACGAACACAACATCAATAATTTCCTTTCTTTCATTACCTAAGGCTTACAGAGAATTCATTTTTGTTTGATGCCAAGGTACAGAAGTACATATTTTTCAAAAAGGAAAATTATGAATAAACATATTTCTTTCATGAGCTTGACTATGATAGCATTTTTGGCTTAGGCTTCGGTTTATTATGACTATGATTACGCACTTTTTTGTGAGAAAATTGTGAGAACGACTAAATAGATATATTTATGTTTTTAACTCTTCTTTAATATTTATTTGGATTTTTGACCTTCAAGACTTAGCTAATTGGAGCTCAAAAAATTAAAGTTATTATAGCTGAGATAATAATTCAAAAGTGTGCTTTTTAAGGGGTAATCTTTCAAATCATACCTTTTGGGTAGCTTTCATTTTTAGGAGGATTTTGTTTGTACTGCTTCCCTGCTACATGGGATTTGCATGGAATATAGATCACAGCCCACAGGAGAGGAGGAACGGTTGAAATTGAACACTCAATTAAATAATTTCTATGGTGGATGCACCGAATAGAGGCCGCAACCGTATGATTAAATAAGCTGGTGCACATGATATCGGGCTGGATACCGTGGGAGAATTTTTTAGACAACATCGTTGCACTTACCATAAGCATTGCATGATTTGAGTGATACAAGGCTGTAGATAACGACCTCATAAATCATGAGTAGGGTGCTCCCACTGTAAATCTTCTCGTTCTATCAACTAATTGATTCTTAAATATTCGTGTTTAGTTTAATGGTTTCTTCTAAAAACTAAAATTTAGAAGATTGTTCCCCATTAAGACAAAAAACAAAAACGAAAAACAAATAGAGTTGGGCAGAATTGGACTTCTTATTCTCTTTTTGAAAAACGGGAAGGGTTTGTTTATACCGGAAATAAAAAAGGATGGGGAGGATTCAATAATCCGTTTCTAATCTGAGAAGCAGCCAAGAAGTAGAGCTTGAACATCAAGGTGAAGCCTTTTCTTTTCTTCTCTCTCTCTCTCTCTCTCTCTTTTTAATTTATTTTTAAGTGAAGCTTTTTTCTTTTTTCTTTTTTCTTTTTTTAAATCAAGTGGTCTCAATGACTCTTTAGAGGCACTATCATGTCTTTTCCCAGGTCATAAATTTATTGCCTTCAGAGTTTGTATTTTCCATTTTATGTCAAATCAGTCTCTCTTATTTAAAATTGTTAATAAGAGTAGCTCCTAGGTTTCCCTTGGTGTCAATATAGGCCTTCCCTTGGTAAACCATCAAAAATTGCAATTAAGACGTTTAATGATCATGTGACATGACTAGTCTGAAAAAACATGTACTTTAGCTTTTTTTTTTTTTTTGGTTGTGGTGGGGGGGGGGTGGGTTTGTGGTTGATTTCTTTGTGGATTATGTATGTTTTTTTGTTCCTATGTTTTTATCACAGAACAAAGTTTTGTATAAAGTTAAAGCCAATAATTTCACCAAGTAAAATTGTACATTAACTTAAAAAAACTTTCTTAATAGTGCTACTGCCGAAAAGAACTTCGAGAGTGCTGAAACATACTTTTGCGTAAAACATCGGCATTAGAACAGGAGTCTACACACGATACCGGATTTCATCACTCCAAAATGAGGATCCTAAAATGTACATTTGAAAATTTTGGTAACAGTAGTCCGCATATTTTGCAACACATGACATTAGTTGCTAACATGGTTTAATTGAAACCCAGTTGGCTTTTATTTACTAAAATGTACGTCCTGTACAATTAAATACTACACTAGTGAAAATTGAATTCTATTTCGTGAAATAATGTCGTGTCGACCGCGGGTGTGGTAGTGATTGGTAATAGTCAAGAAACAATTATTATAATAGTGACATAATGGTAAGAGCCGAGTATTTTATGATTCTCATTCATATCCCTCTAAATATATATATATATATTAAAAAAAGAATAGGGTACTATTACTTTTGAGCTATTTCTTAAGAATTACAAACTGTACAAAAATGACACCATAAATATGCCCAGTGTTAGACGCTTGCATATATGACCTGATTACGAACCAAATTTATCAAGCCTTTTAGATTACGTGTATATATGTTATATACAGTTTCAACTAGCACCGGAGCTGGATATGTACATCAGGTTAAAGTGTTATATATTCTGGTCATTCACTTCCAAACCTTGATAGCCCCATCTCTACTGCTTGATATTAAGAGTCTCTGATTTAATTTGACAGATGCCAACGAAAGGATGGAGTCGCGATGGCAACCGGCAGGATCAGTTGCAGCAGCTGCAAGGGCAGCCTTGGCTGTATTCTTGCCTGTTGGAAGAGATCGTCTCTTCTTCTCCTGCTTGCAAGAAAACCAACTTCAGAAATCATGCATTCGAAGTGCATAAATTCAAGGAAATAGTTTACAATTTTCGACTTTCTTACCAAATTTCCTAATCTAAGACCTACTATGGAACAGGTTATGCAAACGTACTACTTCAAGGAAAACTAACATACGAAAATAAAAAGATCCAGGAGGAAGGACTTATCGCTAACTTACCTGCACAATTTTTGCCCCAAAACTGGAACTTGTTTGATAAGATTCATCATTTACAATGTCGTTTCCATTTGGTCCACAGATAGAGTAACTTCGATCAGGGCTGCAATATGTACAAATTTTGAATGATAATCAAGAGCCTATAAATTTAAACAACCAAAGGAACCAAAAAAATGAGTTCAAAACGAAACCTGTAATGATCCCAACGACGAATCTTCAA
Organism: Antiaris toxicaria; assembly: GCA_035233585.1. NCBI lineage: Eukaryota > Viridiplantae > Streptophyta > Magnoliopsida > Rosales > Moraceae > Antiaris > Antiaris toxicaria. The sequence goes on along the minus strand of CP141161.1, from coordinate 18,867,792 downwards.
GTCAGTACCCCCAGTTAACAAATCACCCCCAGGTAAAGGAAGCAATGAACGAATACCAGGAAGACGTGGCGGAGGTTCCTGTAGCTCGTTTACTCTGTACTTGGGATTGATGTTGCGTCTCACATCTGGTTTAGAATTTCCCCTGCTTAGTGGTTTGTTTAAAGCCCAGAGAAGGCCTGACATTTCAGCATCACTGTCATAGTGTGCTGTCTTTAAGATCTACAAGTATAACAAAGATAATTTACGAAACTTCACTATATCAAATTCCTGCATACAAATCTGAAAAAACAAAAATGTCTATATACCTGATGGCAGATTCCATCCTCTGCATTCCAGAGAGAAACTTCGTTGCAACCTGCAGCAACATAAATAAGAGGTCTTGCAGCCGCAGATACAGACACACTAGGAGGAGGAACGAAAAGGCACATCTTCTCGATGGGGCACATGAGAGGATACTGCCATATTTTCACGGGTATTTGGAATCTCAGATCCCAAAGAGTAAGTGCTCCCCTTGAAGATCCTGACACAAACCAATTCCCACAAGGACTTGTTACCAGAGAAGACACGTAGCCATTTTCGGGAACTGTTTTTAATGTCCAAGCATTGGAACTTGTTCTCGTATCCCACAGATGGATCCCACCATTCAAGCTACTGTACATAATCATATGATTGTTTGTGTTATCAGGTGAGTAGTTCAAAAGGCTAAGTATGGCACCTTCCTTGATATCCTTCTTTTTGATATCAGCAATGCCTGAATACTTCTCAACTACATTTCCAAGACCTCTGGAGATGTAATCAACAGAAAATATATGTATCATACCATCACATGCACCAACTACAACTTGAGCAGAACCCCGGAGCATTGTGGCACAGAGTGCCCGACTTCCCTCCAGGTGATAAGTTAGTCTTGACCTAAATGAAATGTCCTTCTCCAATTTTCTTGAATCCCACACCTTGACCGTGCAATCATCAGATGCACTCACAAAGAAGCTATGATCAGTTGAAATAGCTATGTCGTTGACAGCAGAACGGTGCTCCTGAAGGTGTGCAACCAACACCCCACGGGGCCTCCAACCTGAATCTGAATTTGATGATGTTCGTGGATAAGATGGCGATCCTGTTAGCTCGGATTGAGTTGAGGCAACTTCCAAAGGAACAGAAGTTCCTTTTGCAGGACTTGATAATCCCACATCTTGAAACTTGCTACTAACATAAGATGTTTGATCATTTTCCCGGCCATCTGGTTCATGTACGACTCTATAGAACTGTTTAGATCCAGTACTCATGCTAAATGAGCCTGATACAAGCTTAGGTGCTGGAACTGAACTAGTCAAGCTGAATGATTTATTTGCAGGATCCATCCAAGGCAAGGATGAAGATGTACCAAACCCTGCAGAATTTCCTTGTAAAGGAGAATCAGATGATGCCGAAGAAATTCCCATTGCTCGCCTGTCCATGCTAAAGGAATACAAGGGTATGCCTTCAGATGGTTTATCGCACATAAAACTATTTGCAGCACTTCCTTGTGGCATCATAAATCCCGAAAATTGCAACTTTTCAGTGCTCAAGGGATCATAGATTTCAACCGTGCTAGCAGCATTGTGGATTATGTTTCCCATACTTCTCATCTTAGCCTCACCATCATTACACTCACTTGGCTCTGCCTGTTGAAACGAATTAAAAGCAGGTTTTTGGCTCTCATGGTTTGGTCGCTTGTCAAGCTGGCTCTTCACTGGATTTGAATCAGCAACCTCCTTCTGAAGCAAATCCATAGATTCCCATTGTTTGGACTGCGGCGATGAATTGTACCATATCTTTCTTTGTCTCTCTAGCATGTCTGAACTCCTAGCATTTTCTAAGACTTGAGAAAATGCCTGTCTTGAGACTGGAGGCTTTAAACATAGAAGAAGAGCTTCTTCAGAAGCTAGTGATGCTGGTTGTCTACGAAGGAAGAGCCCAATAACACGAGCAAGGTAAACATAAGAATCAACAGCACCTAAATTCTCACTACTAGCAGCAATGAAAGTGACGGCTGACCTCCTTACCCATTGACTAGGATAACACAACAACGGAAAGGTCTGCTCTATCATGTCAAGCAGCACCCTCTTTCGTAGAAAACCAATTTTGCACAGAATGGCCAAACAATCCAATCCCTTGACAATGACAGCCTCTGTAACATCACTTAAAGCCTGCTCAATATAAGGTAAAAGATACTCCTCCACACTTCTTTGACCTACAAAGATGCATACATACACAATTTGCCCATAGAACACTGTTCTTAGTAGTTCATCCCGATCATTTAAAAAGGCCGGGAGCATAGGTAACAGATACTCATTGCTTTGTCTTTGGCCAAAGAAGCAACATAGGTTGCTAATATCTTGAAGGAGTGCTCTCCTGATATTTGGAGTCTGCTTTGGGCCCATAACAAGTTCTTGAACAACGTCAGCCATAGTCTTCCTCAATTGAGCAAGCTGCGCATCACCGTTCACCCTTTGTTGTCGACCATATGCTTCACTAGATGACGGCTGCTTTTGTGCTGTACTCAATTCATCAAGAACCCCAGCCTCACTCAAGCTTATTGAGTGAATTAAAAAACCATAAGCTGTTAATGCTAGCTTAGAGATATTGCTTGCATAACATATTCTCACGCTTTCCTCCGGGTCATCAGGAAGCATGGAGAGCATGGGCAGGATATACTCGGGAAATATTTTAGCATCACTAGGCGGAAAATCTCGAACTAAAGGCAGTATGTCACATATAGTCTCCAAGGCAGCACAACGTACAATTGCAGCTGGGTCAGAAAGCATTGCAATAACATATGGAAGCACTCGCTGCAATCGATTTTCATCATCAATGTATAATGCAGAAAACTTCAGAAAGAGTATAGCCCTTCGCCTTAGGTGAGGCAGCTTGACATTGCGTATGCAGGAACAAAGAAGAGAGGTAATTAGAACCATGCCATCACAAGTCATACCATCATCAGGTAGTGGTGAAACAGGCACATCATAGGTATCCGATTCATTGTCATACTTGCACATCAGCAACTTCAAATCCTCCAACGCAATCTTTTTCAGAAAGGGATGTTGATTTCTTCTAAATGCAGTTGAGATGGTCTGAAGTAGCTCACCAGGAGATTGTGTACCATAATTCCTAAGGTTTTGAGACAATTCAGAACTAGGAACATCTTCTAGAATCGGCTTAGAACCTGAATAGTGATTACTTTTTTTCCCATCCCTCAACAAGGAATTGAAATCACCAAGAAGTTCAAACTGTTGACAACTTAATCCTTTATCTGTTTCCACCCTCTTTATGGACAATTTGCTTTCCAAATCTGAACTATGCTTTGCGTTCATCTCTTGAGACAATTTTTCACTTACAGTGGCATTTGGAGTCACACCCAATCCAATAACATTCTCATCAACTGACCTATTGCTCATCATTTGCTTGAGAATCTCATGGAAAAAACTCTGGCACAGTACAACCCTCATATCAGAATTAAGAGGATTCCAGAAGCAGTAGAAGTTATGCAAAAAGGGAGAGAAGTAGCTTGGGAACACAATGGTCATATATTCCTGAAGGTAGTTCTCAGCAGAAAGTCGCGACTCTGGTTCCAATTGAATCATGTGGAGTATCATTTTGCGGATTCCAGAATCAAGGATCTGCAATCACATGGAATCAAATTGGTGCATAGGTGACCAAAATATATTAGATCAATTTGAAAAAGGTAAGAGAGGACTGCCATGTAATTTATATACTTAATGTCCACTCCAAGTAGGATTAAATAGAACAAATAAAATCTAAAAAACAACAAACGGAATGAATAGCAACAGGAAAAGGACAACATGATAACATTTCGCAGAAAAATATCGCTCAAGGTAGTGATAGGCCACCATTTCAAATTTGTTATCCTCAAAAGTGGAAACATGGCTTACAAAAGGAAAGCAGGTAAAGTACCTTTTCAAGATGTTGGCTAGGATCATACTGCCCTCTGCGATAAGCAAGCAGTTGAGAGAGTTCAAACAGTGGCTGACCCTCAAGAAAAAGCTCTGCAATTACACACCTACCAAAAATGCAGTGTTATTACATTATTAATATCAAGAAGTTGCCTATTAATAAAAGTAACAAAACCCAATTCTGAAGAAACAAGTGAAGAGCTAAAGAGAATCGCCATCTCATCTCCTATATATTAATAATATGGGGAAATTGAATCTCGTAAGATTTTCAATATTCACTAATAACTACCTCACTAGAAACTAGAAAGGATATCAGTTTAAAGATTTGAACGTTTATTAAGGCATCAAATTTAAACATTCAAAAAACATAGGTTCATATATAAACACACACACACACACAAGAAAATTAAAAAACTAACATGAGAACTCACCCTACAGCAAATATGTCCATAGATGGCTTTAAAGGTGCATCTTGTGCAACCTGCATCTCACCTCCATGCTCATAAAATCTCTGGAATTTGTTGAAATGTCAGAACCTTTAACAATTTGAGATGTCACCACAAGGAAAAACAAACACACAAGCAAACTACAATGTCTAAAAATTTTCCTTGATAGTACTGATTCTGACTCAATTAGCTGGTACCTGAATTGGGATATCATTAAATGGAAAAACAAATCAGCAAAAAATTAGATTTCAAAAAACACTGCTGTTGACTCAAAACTACATGCATATGAACACAAGTACGTTAATTAAAAATGAAGAGTCAGAACAAACAAGAACAAAACCTCAGGAGCAAGATAACAAAGCCTTCTTCCTCCAGTGTCAAAGAAAAAGGAGAAGTCAGAAGGGTCATCATATGGAATATATGTGGGTTTAAAAGATGCAAAGTCCGCAAGGTAAAGCCAATTCCAGGAAGTGACCAGTACATTCTCACACTTAATATCACCTACAAATAAACAACTATTAGCACATAGCAAACGATTAACGCAGGTACTATCTAGATAAAACAATACGATTGTACTGAATTGAAATTACATAAAGCAATGGTTTGTTTATATCACACATTTACTTGGTATTCTATTCCAATGTAATGTATGTATAGCTTTTGGATGTCCACTTTAACCACTGCATGTGTGTTGGTGAGAAAGAGAGTGTACGATATTTAAAAGTAGATAAAAAAAGGGAATAGATGAATAGTGAAATAGTTGGGTGTACTGTTCGAATGGAAGTGTATTCGAATACGATTTATGGAGGAACCAAATGAGCATTAAATTGCGTTGGAGTTGAATATGTTATCCAAACGAAGCATAAATAACCATAAAGAAATTATCAATACGATCATATGATTAGAATTAAAAATCCCAACAACAACAACATTTGAACAAATTTACATTGTATTGGAGCTAAAGGTGTGATCCAAGTGAAGCATAAATAACCATAAAGAAAATTATCAACATGATGATATGGTTAAGACTAAAAATCCCAACAACAACAGCATTTGAACATAAACATAAAAACATGAATGAAGGAATAATTGCAACAATATATATATTTTCAATTGATAGAGAACTAAATTACCATGGCAAATTCCTTTCTCGTGGCATTGTTTCACAGCAAGAAGTAACTGCAAATGAATACAAGAAATTAAATAAGTTATACTTGGAGAAACTATTTTGCCATTAATTCAGCCATCAAAGACACAAAATTCGAGTGAAAAATGACCTGAAAAGCCAACCATTTCTTCTCGATCAGACTGAGAAACGGTCGAGTACTTAATCGATCATGGAGATTGTTGAAGAAGTATTGCCTCAGAAGATAAGCCGCTTTATCCGTCTCTTGCCAAAACTGCCAAAAGATTTTGAAAAATCCAATTCAATTCAAATCAATTGAATATAGACTCAATTTTCCTTCGGATTCCCACGATTTTCTCGGAAGCCAAACGGACCTGGAAAGGCCAGACGTGAGGGAACTCGAGGGAGCGGAAGATCTCCCTGATGTGGAAGAGGCGGCGCTCGTACTCCCGGAGGTCGAGGTAGTCGCCGCGCTTGAAGTAGACCTTGACGAGGACGAGGCCTTCGTCGTGCTTGCAGATGATGGACTTGAAGAAGCGGCCGCGGCCGAGGACCTCTTTCAGGACCAAATTGTAGGACGACGGCAGGTCGTGGAGGTAGTACTCGGAGGCCGATACCTGAGTCGTGCGCGCAATCTTGTTCCCCATGGTCGCTTCTCGGAGGACTTTCGCATTTCTCGGAGGGGTCTGGGTTTGGGTTTCTCAGCGGCTCTCAGTCGCCATTTGCGTTGCTTGTGACGATGATGCCTTTTGGTGTCGGTCGAATCGTTGTAGCTGGGTGGGTCGTTTTTGGCCTTTTTGTGCAGTTTCGAAACGTTTTTTTTTTTTGTAAAAAAATCGTTTCGAAAGTCAGAATGTTGAAAATTTGGCCTAAGGCACGTGGCGTGAGGTCATGGGTTTCGTGCGTTAGGGCACCATAAGCCTATACTCTCCTTTTCTTCTTCTTCTACCTCCTCTTTTATTTTTTCCCCCTCTTACGGAAAAACCCGTGGTAAAATCTTTTTAAGAGGTTTTTTTAATAAAGTATATTTTTAAATATTAAGATTTAATCAAATAATTAAAATATTTATATATAATAATTATAATACACATTAATTTTTATTATTAGTCTCTAAGAAATTAAAAAAAAAAAAACCAACTTTAGAGATAAGAAAGGATGCAAATTTTATGTACATTGTATGTTTACATTTTTTGAAATATTTCCAATTGTTTTAGTAGATAGAGACAGAATTGTTAAAACTGATATTCCTTTTAAAAAGGTTAAATAAAAATATAATGTCGAATAAGTGAATATAACGGTTAAGTTCTATAACGATGAATTCAATAAAGTCAATTATAATGATCCCGTAATTGTAAAAATATATGTTAGACGTGCTAAAATGGGTGAAATTTTTGATAAAATGAGGCATCATATATGATTGATCCAAAGGTGATAAATGCATAAAAATACATTTTTATTTATGTTATTTATTGAATAATTTAAATTTTAATTAGATATTTTCATTATTTTTGTTCACAAATATTTCATTTTAGAAATGTTTAATTTTAATTTATTTTATTTAATAAATTTGGATCTATTTTATTATATGTTTTTTATTTTTGGTTTATTTTATTTTATTTTCCGATTTTGCCCTTTTATTTTCTCTTCTCTTTTTTTTTTTTTCTTTTTTACCACCTTCTTTTGCTTCCACAGGTCAACGATCCAGGGCTCAGCCTCCCGCTACATGTCGCCGCCAGACCCGCCAGTCGCTCTGCAGCTGTCGCGTGTCCCCCAAGCTCAGCCCTCTCCGCATGCGAGCTGTCCTTTCCAGCAGTGTACGTAATCTTGGGCCTTGACTTAGCAGCCCATAATCCCACCTCAAGTCCATGATTTTGGGCTCTCCTGGGCCGCAGCTGGGCCGTCTCTCAAGCATGTTAACCCACCCCCAACCCCCCTATAACCATTGACTTTAAGGCCTATATAAGCAAGCCTTTGCAGCAGCTGGTAGAGCGTCTCTTTCTTTTACCAGAATTTTAGGCTGAAATTCGAGACAGTTTTTGCTCGTGTTTTATTTTTTTTCCTTGCATTTTCATCCTCATATTTTCATTTTAGAATTTTATGAGATGAATTGCAAGTTAGGCTAGACATATTGGTGAGGTTTGTAAGAAATTTATATGTTGAGTAGTCCAATTTGAATTTGATTTTCATGTTTATTTTATAAAGTCTATATGTTTTAGTAGATTGAATTTATTTATCTCATTTCCTACTCAAAATACTTTGTGCTAGCCTTTTATATAAATTCGGTTATGCTTTATTTATGTAATTTTGTCACATATTTTTTTTAACAATATTTGTTTTATGAGTTGTCTTTTACTGCATACTTACTAAAAAGTATTTGTTGATTTTAGATAATTTATATGATAAATCCATTTAGTTTAAACGTAAGAGATTTAATCCACTCGAACATATTTATTATTTTTATTGAATTTAAATTCCAAATTTTTCGATTGTTTGTTTAGGATGCAAAACTTGCATTTGAGTCATAAATTAAAGTTTAAATTCAAATTGGAGAACGAAACATATAAAGGATTCATGATGGCTCACCTCATTTATCATTGAGTTTTCCTTTTCCTAAATCTCATTTTTATCTTTATTTTCTCAACCTAAACAAAATTACAAAAAAATATTTTCTCTTTTTTATTATTTTATTTCCTAGCCTTTCTAATGTTTAATTCCACTAATTTATTTGTTTGTTTTGTTGCCTCCTTGTGGAAATGAATGCTTGATTTGTGTTACAATCAACCGCTTCGTGAGCCCATCTTTGGGCATTAAGGGGCAGAGGGTTGGGGTCGTCAAGCGGGGGTGGGTTGAGTTCATCAATGGCAAATTTAGTCGTGAGGGTAAGGTTGAAAACCGATCTTGTTGTGGGGGGATGGGGTCGTCAATAGCCGAGGTTACAGGGGTGAGGCTAGACATAGCCCAACAATAATTTTACATTCGATTATATCTAAAAGTGTAAAGTTCAAATCGCTTATTTAAAATCAAATATATAAATATATATATAAAACTTATGGAATCTTTGAATTAAATGAAATGTTACTATTCTAATTTGATATTTTAATTTGAATTGATAATCTAAAATAAATGAGGGTTTAGGATTAAGCTCTCGTATGAATACCAATAAAAACCTAAAAAATTCTTCTTTTTTTTTTAAGTTAGTTTCAGTTTTACTATTTATAATAATTATTATAATTTTATAATTAAACTCCAAAAGTTCATAATTTTATATATACAAGTCAAAATAAGAAATATTTTTTTATAAATTATATAGAATTTCGATACAAATAAAATAAGCTTAATATTGATTTTTTTTTCAGAAAATATTTCAAGTTTTTATACTTTTTAACTCCAACAATTTAAACATCTCATCAAATACACATTTTAATTCAATTTGATTCAAACTAAAAGTTTAAAAATTCAAATAGGCTCCCAAAATGAGTGTTAAAAAACTAGAGTACCTTGTGGATTTTAAAAAAGTCAAAATGTTTACTTGGATTTTATTTGAATTCAATTTTTTGGATTCAAAATAATATACTAAACACACAAGTGATGAATAAAAACAAAGATTTCATCATTTTTTGATGTGACGCTTAACGATAGACTTCTGTACGAGAGTTAATTTAGCTTATTCTGAACTTGAAATGTTACTTTGATATACTTTGAACTAAATTTCATGAACACCCCTGAATAATATAATGTAGTTCATTTTATGTTAAATTTACAAGAATGTAACTTAAAAAAAAATTCAACAATGTTCAAAATTCATATAATATGTATAAAATCATTCAAAAATGTCCATTTTATCTATATCCCTGTTATTTATAATTTTAGCATATCACTGAATTTGTTCATATGTCAACTTATTCCTCTTTTTTATAAGTAATTATTACACTACTATAACTACATAAAAAGTGTTAAAAACACTTATTCCATCTAAATCTATCTATAAAACCAACCAAATTACTAAAATTACATGTTAAAATAGGTTAATAAACATCGATTTTATAAATTTATTTAGGTAGTATCTCTTATGAAATTTTAAATTATTAAGACCGTCATCTCCAACCTCACTTTTAAGGTTGATTTTCTTGTTTGATTGGACAAATCAACTTCAAATCCTCTCTCCCTTTCCTTAAAACTATAGTAAAAAATTCATTACTTTCATATTTCAAATTAAAATAAAATAATTATTTTTATTAAATACTTATTACAATAAAATAAATAAAATAAAATCGATATTAATGAGAATACATTTTATGTTTTTACATTATTTACTATTATAATTTAATCTCAATTCACATTTTAATCAAATACTCCTCCTCAGTGCTCATTTTAAATATAAAAACTTCAAAAATCTAACTCCAAGCTATTATTCCAACGAAAGAATAATCATTAAAGAATAAAGGTACAAAATTATCCATTGTAGAAATTCCTCCCATTAAAAGCAAAATATTACCGGTCCTTCTGTTTCAAAGTTAATAACAATCAAAATGAAATGATTTTTTTACTTAAATAACCCAATAACAAAAAAAAAAAAATTTATATTATCTAATAAAATTTAAATACATTTAAAATTTTTTTTATTCGAATATCATAATTTATTTTAAATTTACACTTAAATCAAATATATATTTTTAAACATTTACTCCAAAATAAAAAATAAAAATCCAACTCCAACCCATTATTTAGGAGGAGTTTGGGAGAGGATTTGGAGATATGGTTTTTAGGGTTTGGAAAGTTGGTTTTAGAGAATTTGTTTGGGAGAAAAAACTGTTTAGAGTGAAAAAATTAAAAAATTAAAAAATATTTTTAGAAAAAAAATATCAATATAGATCTTGTTTTATTTCTTTCGAAATTCTATGCAATTTAAAAAAAAATCATCTCATTTGAACTTGTATACACAAAATTATAAATTTTTAAAATTTTAAATGTACTATAACTTTTTAAAAATGTAAATAATAAAAAATATAGAATTTAAAAAAAAAATAAAAGTTTTGGTCTCCAAAACATTACCCAAACGGGCCTTAATCGACCCATGAAAGAATAATAATCATAAAAAGAACAAAGGTAGAAATTCTCCACCATAGAAATTCCTCTTCCCAATTAAAAGCACAGCTTTACTTGTCCTAATTCTTTCCCCTAATCATGATACCACTTTGGAAATTTTAGTGATACACAACATTACACGTGCCCCTTGTCCAAGTGCCTTCCGCAATCTACTTCACATCATGATATTATTTATCACTAACGTTCATGGAACAAAATATATATATATATATTGTCCAACACTTTGCAGAAATTTCATATTAGTAAAATATTATCCTAATTATAATTTTCACTCAATGATTTCCGAGTTAAAATCCCCACCTAAAATAAAAAAAAAAAAAAGTTTATCAGCATTATCTCTTCAACCCTTCCTCATATATATATATATATTGTTCTAGTTGGCAAAGCAAAATTTACGCACAAACATTCAATAAACGCCGAAATAAAGCACATTATCTCTCACTGCAAAATCCCTAAACTAGAACAGAGAAAGGAGTCAACGACGATCTTGAAATCAAAATTAAAACTTTCACAGCAGAGAAGTAGAAATCAGATCATATCTTACAAAAGCGTCATCAAAACGTCTTATTACAACGACGAAAAAACCACCAACATTTACATCCCCCTATATCTCATCCCAGAAACACTAAAACAAACCCGAAAATCACAATCAAGATCAAGATAGAGAGGTTTTTATGACGATCGGACGGCGGGTGAGACGTCTTCCACGTCGGGATCTTCGAAGTTGGGATCCTTGGCGTCCAAAACCTCCTTCTCGAAGCCCATCTCGGCCCGGGAGTAGCCGTCGCCGGCCCACGTGAACTTTCCGCCATGGCCGCCCTTCTTGGGGGACCCAAACAGCCCCGTCCCCGATTTCCTGTCCTTCCTCACCTTCGATTTTCCATTTCCCTTCGAACTCTTCCCTGTATTCTTCATCTTCTTCTTCTTCTTCTCCCCTGTGAAAAAATTGGGCTCACCAGAGCGGTGCTCTTATAGAAGAAATCCGCGTGGGGGCCGAAATCGTAATTTCACACGCCTTTGAGGCTTTCGCGGTACGTCCTACGATTCAACCGGATAAAAGGACAATCGGATAAGAACGACCATTTCTATATTATTGTTCTTCTTGTTGTTTTTCAGCGGGAATTATACTGTGGTGTTGCTCTCATTGTAATCGGGTTGATTGTGTATCTGAAACCGTTCGATGTAAGTTTGATCATGTCTTTTTGATAGGTGATGTGATAAACAGTTTGCCGTTGCTCGTTTTCTTGGGCGATTCAAATCACGGTGGAGTTGTGTACACGCGATAATTCCTCATACAATGACATGCTTTATCTGTTATAAATAAATTGACTACGACTGTTTTGAGTGTTGCGGTGACTGGTGGGGATGGCCAAAGTGGGCTTGCCGTGTACCCCAAGCCCAAAGTCCAAGCCAATTTAAGATAAATTACTCTCTAATTTTTTTTAATAAAATTGTAATTTAATTTATAATCTTTTTTTTTATTAAAAGATCATTGTACTCTTTATAAAGATACAAATTATATGAAATAGACTACATATAACATATATGTACATGAGTTGAATCATATAAACTATATTTCTTAATTATTTTTAAACAATAAATCACGTATGATTCGTGTGATAATTTTATTAAATTTTTGTATAATTTTCACCTAAGATAACAAATTTTACTCTTTTAAAAAGTTTATGAACCTTTTAATTCTAAAAAAAATTTGAGGAGCAAATTACAATTTTGTGAAAAATATTGAAATCTAAATGAGTAATTTATCGTTTTTATGAGAAATAGTAATAAATAGCATTTTTACAAAATAATTGAAGTGAAAAAAATAATATTTTAAAATATTTAAAATAAATAACAGTAGGCAAAAATTGAGTTTATTAGGTAAAAAAAAAAATTTATGTGATAAGTTAGTTATTTATTTTGATTTACTATAATTAAACTCAAAAACATGCTATTTATTACAATTATTAATGTAAAAATGTTATGTCCTTCTTAATCGTTCTTCTTTTATTTATGTTGTGCCGTAAATTTCTATCTTCTCCTTATTCCGCAGAAAATTAAAAATCTGAAAGCAAATTGTAAAATATCGACAAATTTAGAAGGTAATAATGTTATTAAAAAAAAAAAAAAAAGGGTTTTAAGTTCTATGGTATGATGGCCTAACCGGGGCTGGTTTAACTGAATTCTCTGTAGGACTTGCCGTGTGCACCAAGTTCAAAGTCCAACCAATTTACTTGTCAAGGCTGTTGGAGAAACATTTTGACTACATTTATTAAAGAGAAGAAAACGGCCAAGAAATAGATAACAAAAAAAGAAAAAGAAAATAATAAAATTTAAATATAAAGGCTTGTATGAGAGGAAGTCTGAAACTTTTGTTTTAGAAATTAGAGATGATTGAGTTTTGTAATGCATGTGTTGATGAAAATGAACTGTCTTGAATCAACAAATATAATAATTTGAAATATATTTAGAAAAAAAAAAAGACAATATAAGCATTGTTTCGTTACTTTCAAATTTTATGTAATTTAAAAAAAAAACTCATTTCGATAAAAAGTTACAAATCTCTAAAATTTGAACTTTTAAAAAAAGTGAATAAATGAATTTAGGAAAAAAGACAAAAAACACCTAGGGTTGAAACCTCTCCCCTCTCCAAACAAGACCTAATTTTTATGTGAGAATTCTACTTTAGGATAAAAATATATATACAAATTTAGAGCATGTCTAAAAAATCGTAAAAAAAAATGTAATGAAAAAGCTAAAGCAATTGGAAAGGAAGATAAAGAAATAAAAAAAATGATAATTATTGATCTCATTTCTAGTGTTTACTTGCCTATTAGATATTATAAAAGGAAACAATCCAATTTCTTTTCTAATCTTTACTAAACTATAAATGTTAATCTCATCCATATATTTCTAAAACATCACTCTACACTTCACTTAAAAAAAAAAAAAACCTACACAATCAAGCAATCATCAATACTTGAGAACTTATTAAGAATATAATAGTAAATTTGGCATATACCAATTGGATGAAAGAATTGACATTCATTTTTCTCATTTAATTTATAAGTTAAGTTAAATTGATCATTTAGTATTAATTTAGTTTAACTTAATATAACTTAATTTAATAACTTTTTATTCCTATTTTCACTATTTTAGAATAATTTCTAATACAAGTTTAAACTAAACGAAACTGAAATTAAATGATTAACTTAATTTAATTTTTAAGCTAAATCAAACTAAAACAGTATACTTAACAGATGCTAAGTTAGATTGTTTAACATGTCGATGAAATGACACAAAAACAATAGGAAAAGACGGTTTGATCTACCCATCATGTTCAACCCAAATTGCTCATCCTTGGCACAATGGACTTGTGTTTTCCATCTTAAAGCAAAAGAAATATTGTTATACTAGTTAAAAAGATTTTTGAAATATTTTTTATCATAAAAATGTAATTTTTTCAAATTTATATTCAAACCAATTAATTATTTTTAAATATAAATTCAAGGTTCAAATTGCATAATATTTGATCATTTATGAAGCGTTTGGTAAACATATTATGTTTTGATTGCATTTGAATGTAATTTGTTTTTTGAGTGTTATATTTGATTGAAAAGTATTTGTTTTATATTTGAATGAAATGTGTGTTTTTGGATAAAAAATATTTTAGAGTTGAAAGTTGATGTGATTGATAAAAATAAAAATAAATAGTGAAGTTGAAAAATTAATATGATTGTTTTAAAAAACTTTTAAATAGTAATTATTTTCGTAATACTATTAATAAAATTACATTTGAATACAAAACTTTACGTTTAATATAAAATTATATTACATTTGAATATAATTAAAATGTAAAACTTTAGTTAAAATCACCTTTATTTTTCATGCTGAAAATGTCAAGGTTATATAGATAAAAAAAAAAAAAAAGAATAAAATGTGCTAATAATCGAAAAGGTTTCTCAGAAGCCACGTTCTCCAAATCCGACATGGCAAAATCTAATTGGCTAACTGCACAGACGCACAACACAAAGAAAGAGCCCAAAATCCCCTTATACGCGGCTCGGCCTCATAGAAGCACAAAAGCTTGGGGGCTGATTGGCCTGGTACCGAGTGAGGGTTTCTCTCTAAAAAATAAATAAAAATAAAATAAAAATGTAAAAAAGGAAAACAAGAAAATCGAAGAGAGATATAAAAGAAAGTGATGAGAATCTCTATAAGCTTGATACTGCCGCCTATACACCCTCCTCCATCGATTCCCTTCAATCGCCTCTCTCTCCTCCATTCCTCTTTTTCTCTCTCCTCCTCTGCCTCTGGTGCGCTTCTTTCTCTCTCTCTACATCTATACGTGTGTATATAATATATACAATCTTTCCTGTTTTCTTTTGCTAAATTTCTCTGCGTGTTTTAGTTTAGATTTTTTTTTGGCTTTTTTTTTGTGATTAATTTGGGAGAATTTTCGTTGTAAATTTAATGTGTTGATCGGTGAAACTAGACAGACTTGTTGAAGGCCTCATCTAGGAAGCTTATTTTCGTCGCAAATAATACGCATTCTGTATCGACTATGGCAACTGTAAGTAATTTCAACTCCTATAAATTTTCCATTTTTAATTCCTTCTTCTTTCCTTAATTTTCTGTCGGATTTTTATTTTCAGTACTTAGACCAATTTTTAGGAAATTTACTCTTTTTTTTTTTTGGAGTATAGGATGAGGAAAATGTGGGGAATGTGAAACGGCAATTAGGAAAAGTGTTTGAACAATCGCTTAGAACAGTAGCCCCTGATGAGCCGGATGTTGAGCCTTCGATTGTCCCTTGCACCGCGAAATTCGGCGACTATCAGTGGTAAGAAGCAAGCATTTTGAAGTGAAATTCGTGAAATGTGGGAATTGTTGTCGTTTATGCTAGCACTGGGAAGTACATTTTGCCTTTTATGGATATCTTTTTTAGTATGCTAAATAAAAAATATCTTTCGTTGGGTGAAGCAATAACGCCATGAGACTCTTTTCTCAAATAAAAGGGAAGGGCACTGAATTTAAGAATCCAAACGCTGTTGGACAGGTATTTCTATGTACGCTTTTAGTTAGTGTTGTTGAACTCAAATGGTCTGGGCGGCTCGGGTTGGCTCAGGGCTGGTTTTGGCCTTCTGTTAGGATTTCAATGCCATCCCATGGGATAATTTCTTTGTTGTTCATCCATGTAGGCCATCATGAATAATCTTCCTCAGTCCGAAATTATAGAATCAAGCTCCGTAGCCGGACCTGGATTTGTGAACATTGTGATATCGAAGAATTGGATAGCTAAGGTATCCTTTTGAATTTTACAAGTGATGGAAGCTTTATCTTAATTTTTGGCAACTGATATTTTGTTCTAATTTCTATCTTCTGTGAAGTTTAACAGCTGTTAAATTTTGCTACTGTAGACCATACAAGCGATGCTAGTTGATGGTGTCGAAAAATGGGCGCCCCGGCTTCCTGTAAAAAGGGCTGTCATTGACTTTTCATCGCCTAATATAGCAAAGGAAATGCATGTAGGTCACTTAAGATCTACTATTATTGGGGATGCACTAGCTCGAATGTTTGAGTTTTCGAATGTCGATGTGCTACGGCGGAACCATGTTGGTGACTGGGGGACGCAGGTAGGTGCAGTTTTCTTATGATAGAACGGTGTTGTATTCTTATAAATTTTCAGCTCTATCGTGTTTAGATGCTTGCAAATTGGCTGAAGTAAACATTTGACTTGCTTTTGTATGCTGTGACTGCACCTCTTTGCATCTTTCTAGTGACTGACTTATATATGTATATATATATGTATATGGATCCTAGAAAGTTATTGGTTTGTTAATTTGGATCAAGGAACTTGATTAATCCTATGAGTCTAAGGAATAAATCTATTTCATTATTCTTATCATTATTTTTTTTTAGTGTGGCTAGTTTTGTGTGTTTCTTTACAGAACCATTATCTTTTCGCTGCCAGTGACATCTGGTTCTAAATGTTTGTGTTTTGCAGTTTGGTATGTTGATTGAATATCTTTTTGAAAATTATCCGAACTGGGAAGATGTTGGTGAAACTGCAATTGGGGACTTGCAGGTGAGTGTATTATTTTCCTTTTATACAGTGGTATTTCGTGCTAAAAATTATGGCTAAACAGTAAAGTCCTTTTTGTATTGACTACAATAATTTCAAGCTACATATGGCTGGATGTCTGCCTATTGAAGAGGAAGAGTGAAACTGGTTCTTTTAAATTATACAAGCAACTCGGTTCACTTTTACTACTACCCAAAAAAAAAAAAAAATCCTCAGAATGAGTGAAAATTCGAGGAAACCATCTTTATCTGTGCACTGATTTATGCTATGGTCATGTTTGTTGGTAAACGAGTGTAGATGTAGAATGGTTAAACATTCCACTGAAAATGTTACTGTTTGTTAGCAATTCTTCTATTCATTTCTTGTTTATGTTCTGTGGGTGCATTCACTTTTATTTTGTCTCTTTTTTTTTGTCATAATTTAAGAGATTCTCTGTAGGCTTTCTATAAGGCATCGAAACAGAGATTCGATAGTGATGCTGCTTTCAAGGAGAGGGCACAACAGGCAGTTGTTCGCCTTCAGGTAAGTTCTATTATTATTGTTATTATGATTAAAATATAAAGGATGCTCATGCGTGCTACCTTGATCTCATTTCAATAATAATAAAAAAAAAATATTTGAATTTTGTGCCAACTTATATCTGTTGAATTTCATGTATTTTTCAACTTAACTTTATATGCAGAGCGGGGAATCCAAATACCGTAAAGCATGGTCACAAATATGTGAAATCAGCCGAAAAGAGTTCGATAGGGTGTATCAACGACTTGGTGTTCAACTGGAGGAGAAGGTATTTCTAGGGTCTAACTCTCTGCACATGGAGAAGTTTGGAGGCTTAGCATGAAAAACTTTATTATAAGAAATTTTTTTTTGTATACTAGCATTTGGCTATACAAACAGTGGCTGGTAAATTTTGTGTTGACTATGCATTGAAGAATTTTTGAAGAAAAAGTTTGATTTTCCTCGTCGTGTTAAATCTTCAAGCGTTAAGAGTTATCCCTGTCAATTTTTCACAGGGAGAGAGCTTTTACAACCCACATATTCCTGGAGTTATCAAACAATTGAGTGATCTAGGATTAGTTGAAGAAAGCCAGGGTGCTCGTGTTATCTTTGTTGAAAAGGTTAACATACCCCTTATTGTGGTCAAGAGCGATGGTGGTTACAATTACGCTTCAACTGATCTTGCAGCTCTATGGTTAGTGTTGATAATATGTTCTTATAAAGCCTCTGAATTTTGATTAGTCTAAGCAGCAGTTAATTCATCCACTTTGCTTTTAATTGGTCTAACTTGTTGTTTAGTTATGGAGTCCTATGCTCGCATTGTGAATGAGTTGGACTTTGTGAATTGACATGTATGTTTTCATTTGATATATAGATGCATTCTAGCCGCTACTAATCGCTGTCAAATATAGGTACCGACTTAATGAAGAGAAAGCCGAGTGGATTATATATGTCACTGATGTTGGACAGCAGCAACACTTTGAGATGGTATTCAAGGTATATGAATAGCAGTATAGCAAACCACTCTGTGATTGTTAATGGTGCTTATATGGTGGTTGGTTTCTCCTTAGTAATTTATTTAATGGCTAGATAAGTTTTCTTTGTCCTTTTAACATAAATTTAGCTTTCAAGTTATTGCTTCCCTGCTCATGTTAGCATGCTTAAAGCAGACACGGATTAATGCTACTATTAATTTGGAGGGGAGATAATTGATCATAGATACTCCTGATTTTCTTTTCCAGGCTGCAAAACGTGCAGGTTGGCTTCCACCTAAAGATAACTTGTATCCAAAAACTAGCCATGTTGGTTTTGGTCTTGTTCTTGGAGAAGATGGCAAACGATTTAGGACTCGAAGCACCGAGGTGGTTCGATTAGTGGATTTACTAGATGAAGCCAAGGCTCGCAGTAAAGCAGCGCTTATTGAGCGTGGTATGTATCTTTTAATGCGACAGGGCTGTTTGTATTGTCCTGCATTTTATTTTTCAGGTTTAGAACATGGCATTTGCCTAGCCTGTCAAACTTTTCAACTGTTTAGATATTTATTTACATCTTAAACAGGCAAGGCTGAAGAGTGGACTGAACAGGAGCTTGAGCAAACAGCTGAGGCTGTTGGATATGGTGCTGTTAAGTAAGTCAACATTGCTTTTACACGAATTTCTGCTTGTTTGCTGATGGCTTATTCGGTATTAGTGCTTTACAAAGTGGGACTTGATGTTGCTTGAAAGTTCTACCACGTAATGTAGGAGAGATTAAAAGTCTTCTCCCTTTTTTACGTCTAAATCAATAAAACTGTCCTGTTTTCTCTGTTTGGAAATACAAATTTACTAATGCGGTGCTTAATGATTGTAGTTTACAAAGTCCTGAGCTTATTGATGGCTATTTTATTAAATTCATAAAGCCTTGAGCTTTATAAAAAGTTTTTATATTTTCTTTTTGCAATTTATCTATTCTCTTGTTTCAACTCTTGTTATGCTTGGCAGGTATGCAGACCTGAAAAATAACAGGCTAACCAATTACACATTTGATTTCGATCAGATGCTAAATGATAAGGTGTGCTTTACTTTGCTGGACTTTTACTCAATAGAAATGCGAGAGACTGAAGAAAGAAAATTGAATTTTATTTGCATATCGTATGATTAACATTGATACTTTATTATTTTTATCGTTATTATAATTTTGTTTTCCTTCTTCTTGAAGTGCTATATAGTTAACTACCATTATGTGGTGTTTACCTTTCTACAATTACTGTGAACAGGGAAACACCGCTGTCTACTTGCTTTATGCTCATGCTAGGATCTGTTCCATCATTAGGAAGTCTGGTAAAGACATAGAAGAGTTGAAGAAAGTAAGCTGCTTATCATTCCTAATTCTACAGTTGTACTCGATTAGTGTAACCCTATGAGTTATACATGTATGTATGTATTTATGTATATAAACCCGCATTATCTTTATTTTTTGCTTACAACTTGTTTGAAACAGACGGGAACAGTTGTTTTGGATCATGAGGGTGAGCGTGAATTGGGTCTTCATTTGCTACAATTTTCAGAGGTAAGCGCATGCGTCAGGGAAAATATTTTGTTCTTCTTCCTTTTGATCTTCGCTTTTGTCTCTGTTTATTAGAGGCTTTAGAAGCGTCATTAGAATGGACTTATCTGCCCTCCTTGACTTTCAGGTTGTTGAAGAGGCGTGCACCAACCTCCTTCCAAATGTTCTATGTGAATATCTCTACAATTTGTCAGAAATTTTTACCAAGAAATTTTATTCTAATTGTCAGGTATGGCCAAAATCTTCAGTCTAGCTTACAAAGTAGTATACTCCATATGAAAAAATCACGAAATTATCTGAGTGATTGTATCAAAAATCTGGCCAGGTTGTTGGGTCCACACAAGAAACGAGCAGACTCTTGCTTTGTGAAGCAACAGCCATAGTGATGAGAAAATGCTTTTATTTGCTTGGAATTGTTCCTGTTTACAAGATATGACATTTGAACTGTTGTACGACTTAAATCGTTCACCTTTAGAGGAAATTCTTAACTTAAGCACTTATTTCTCATACACACTGAAATTGTACGCCACATTTGTTTGCATTTGTGGTGAACAAGTTTTGCCCTGCAACAAAGTTTGTTAGCTACTTCTATGGATCGGTGTAGCAATAAGGATGTTTTTCTTGTTTCTCTTCTTATGATGTACCTAAGGTTCGGTATTTCTGTAATCCCACTTTGGGAGTCCCTATCCGGTCAATATGCTGTGCGGCGTAGTGCACGGTGAGACTGGTGAAATCTGGGTTCATCCTTTAGTTAGAAACTTGGTTAGGTCTCTTTCATTTCATTGAGGATTCTGGGATCTTTAAACTGACTAGGGTGATGAGATTGCAACCCCCTATTTTTGTTTAGGGAGGGGAAAAAAAAAAAAAAAAAAACCTTTGTTGGCTATGCATTTTTTTTAATGTCATTTTAAATTTCTTTACTGGCTAAAATTTATTTCTGGGCATGGTGCAAAACATTAAACACCATCTGGCATTGAGGTAAATCCACAATTAGTAATTAGAAATAATTACGCGCAAAATGTCTGTTTTTATGTTTTCATTTTAAAATATGTTCGTTTTTTGTAATATTATATAAATGTCTATTTGAATGAAATGTTACTTGTAGTATCCATTTTCGCTTTTTATTTTTATTTTTTTTTATGTAGGCATGGATGATATTAAAATAATTATACAAATTTTTTTTTAGAATCTAATTTTAAAATATTTATTTTTAATATTATTACATTAAT
This sequence comes from Antiaris toxicaria, assembly GCA_035233585.1. Classification (NCBI taxonomy): domain Eukaryota; kingdom Viridiplantae; phylum Streptophyta; class Magnoliopsida; order Rosales; family Moraceae; genus Antiaris; species Antiaris toxicaria. The sequence continues at coordinate 18,846,805 of CP141161.1, read as the reverse complement.
GTCTATTTTTAAAGAAATAAATATCAATAATTTTTTAAGTCCTGTCTCAAAATATGTTTATTTTTTAATATTATTATATACATATCTAGAATAAATATTCATAATACAACCACAATTAACATTATTATTATTTTATTCATATTTTTTTTCCTTTTTTTTTTTGCGACAATAATGATGAATTTTTTTGCTGATAATTTATCATTATTTTTAATAAAATTAAGTCAATTTTGATTTTAATATTAAATATAAACATGAACTCAAAACTTTTAGTTTTAAGCTTAATAACATTAAAAAAGTTGAAAAAAAGTTGAAAAAAATATAAAATATTTATTGTAAATATAATGTTGTAGATTAAAAAATAAATGCATTATAATAATTATTTACAATAAAGATTAATAAGAAAAATTAGACGGAAAAAAAAATTATACTAATACAAAACATTCAAGCTTTTCAATAAAAAATGCACTTTTTATGAAAAAAACATATTATTTATGTCGATTATTGAAAATCACACGTCAATAAAATTCAAATACTTATAATATCAATTTATGCTTTATATATAAAACCAACAAGTTTTATATGAAAAAATATTATAATTTATGCTGATCACTAAAAAATAAAAGAAAAAAGAAAATATATTGTAACAAGCGTTTTGAATTCTTAAAAAAAAACATTATTATTAATATGAATTGTTACAAATAAAATTGATGACATCTTTATAAGAAAGATTGATTTTTTATGCAATCTTATTGTATCTTCTTTATAATAAATCAAATAAATAAAGTCAAATTATATTTTATATAAAATGTGATTACCAAAAGCCAAAATTTGTTATATTGTTATTTATTCAAAAAAAGTCAAAATTTCCTTTTATACAAAACCATAATACCAATAAAATTAAACCAATTTTACAACATTTATTCTAACATTTTTTATTTATATTTTTTAAGTTTCCTTTTTTTATAATTTATTTATTTATTAATTATAAATTTATTATGAAGGATAACATATTTTAGATGTTAATATAAATAAAAAAATAAACATATTTTAATTCAACATAAACATCAATGTAAATAGCCCATGATATTAGTGATTGGCCAAATAAATCATAATAGCAGATGCAATAAAATTGGGAATCATATCCAAACCATAGACATCATTTACATAAAATAAATCTAGAACTGGGTTAATATGTGGGCTTAGTATGTTTTCACTGCCAGGAACATGAAAGCAAGAACAACCACCAGCAACAAAGATATGCTTTTCTTAAAGTAAATTGTTTTCTATTTCTTTATAATAGCTGTTTAAATTTTTTTTTATATTCATTATAAATATCCATTAAGTAGGAAAAAAAAAAAAAGAAGAAGAAGAAGGAAGTTGGAGTATTTTAGAGAGGAAAATGATTAGAAAATGAGATCTTGGGCTGATAGGTAAAGTGAAAAATGGGAAATGAATTAAATCCTGAATTCATAGAAATCGTCATATTCTAAATTTTCCTTTGAAAAGAAAAGAGAAGGATATAATTTGATAAAAAAAATTTATATGTAAAATAACTGTTTTAACTTTGATTCCGTATTATCTTTAAATTTGAGTGAGAATATAGTTATATTAGATAATTTAGATTAGATAATTTAGATAATTTGAGTGAGAATATAGATTAGATAATTTATAAAACGTGCTTGATTTTCTTGTCCTAATCTATAATGCACCAAGGAATCAGATTCTTCCTAATATCATACACTTTCTTTTAAAGAGCTTATCCTTTTCTTGATTTATTTTTAGAGTTATTCTTGTTCCTTTGTTTATAAATTGAATTTAAAATAAAATATTAAATTTTTTAATTTAAATTAATTATAATTTTTATTAATTTACAAAAAAATAAAATAAAATTTAAAAATTTAGATTCAAACTTTGGTCCTCTTGAACCAGAAAGACCTAAATTTAAGGTTGGATTGTGACAGAAGAGGGTTTTTTTTTTTTTGCTTTTTTCTTTTTTTGGGTAGAAACGAGGCTTATCTTGTTGGAGCTGTACTCTATTGTAACTGTCAGCATCAAACCACAAAACTGGCTACAACACTTAGCAATGGATAAACTTGTAGGTTTATTTTGTTTATTTTGATTTTTTTTTTATTATAAAAAACCGTCACAATAGCAATCTCACTCCATCAAATTACCAAAAGAAGTACAATAGCTATACTTCTGAAGCCTCGTCTCAAGAATTTTGTTAAAAAAAAAAAAAAAAAAAGGGTTACAGACATAACAAGTCATGAAAATTTAAAAAAAAAAAAAAAAGGTCAAAGTTATTAAAAAAAAAACAAATCCCATCAAAAACTTAACTCCGGAACATAAAAACCATGCAAAATTCAGCTAATAATTATTTCGAGCAAGATCAGAAGAAGTTCTTTTGTACAGAAATGGAATTAGGCCTGAAATTGCCCAGAGAAGACGGGAAATTGGACCCTCTTGGAGATTTCTTGGATATGACACCCTTCGGATAATGCAATTTTTGAGCTCCATATTCTAAACCCCCTCCATAGCTCTTGCATGGCTTCATCAATTTCTTCTTAACTGGTACTGCTACTTTCTTTGGAAGATCTTCTAAGCTTTTCACACTCGCTAGAGATGTAAAGGACTGGGACTTCCCTTGGTAGAACTTTGATAACCCTCTCCTGCATACAGGAATTTTTGTTAATGAGATTAATAACAATAAAACATAAATATTTTGATGTTTTAGTGGAGGCTATTTATGCATGTATATATTTAAATGCATACATATATATAGGTTTTGTAAGAAAACATTAGTAAAGTCCCCACTAGGTATCAAAAGGAAATGAAATATACATAATCATCCATGTCCTAAAAAAAAAAAAAATCACATATCTATGGATCTGTTTGAATCAATATATATTTAAACTCCCCATTCAAATCGTAAATTTAATTATTGTAAGATAAAATATTGTAAAAAAAATTAAAAAATAAGTTTAAAACGAGATATGATCCAAAATATACCTTAAAGGGAGATGAACCATGAGCTCGGATAGTTCATATAAGGGCCCATTTGGAAGTGTAGAAGATGGAGAAAAAGGTGATGATGAAGATGAAGAAGAAGAGCATGATTTAGAAGTAGAAGAAGAAGCGTCCTCAACCCAGTCCGAGGAAGATGATGAAGCAATGGAGTTTATAGAATCTTCCTCTGGAGAGGATTCCCTGGATGTTCTTGATGAATCCTCGACACAAATATTATCCTGATCATCATGATCGTGATGATCACAACTTTCCACGACTACCCACCTCTCGTTTTGAGCTTCATTGGCAAACAGATTTTTCCTTGCCTCTTCTAATTTATCCATAACTCTTCTCAGATCACAAGGTGGCATAAAGCTTTGCAAGGGAACTTTGCAGTTATAATATATGAGGTTTCAGTATTGGGAAGCATATTTATATACATATACACACACACACACACACACATGACACGTAGAGTCATAAAGTTGAAGAAAAAAAATAATAATAAAACAAGAAATAATTAGTGATAAAAAAAAAAAAAACACGGTTGTACATGCGCTTACTAATAAAGAAATGGATAACAACGGACTTTTGGACTTTTTTATTCTTTTCACATGTTAAATGGGATGTTATTTTATTTTATATTTCTTCTCTTTATAATAAAACTTTATCCATAAAATTGTAGTTATCATATCCCTACGGTCGAAATTTATTAGCTTTCCCATACTAGTAGGAAAGAGGATAAGGTCTAAATTTGAAGACACCTATCCGAGTCACCATCTTCTCTTTCTCTTTAATTTTTTTGGAGGTGAAACCCAAGTCGCTATCTTTTGCAACTTTTGCCTCGTAAAGCCATGACATAATTTGCACATTATCTTTTTTCAAGGCACCACTTCACTTATAAAACAATAAAATGAAAAAAATACCCTACAGATAAAATTTTGATTTCTATCGCTATAATTATATTATGCAATGTATATTTACAGTTATATATATATTATATTTAAATATAATATAAATTTTATGTTTAAATATAATATTTCTTAACTGTATTCTAAATATATTGATTATTTTAAAATATTTTAAAAATAATTTTTTTCCTCATTCGCATCATACTCTCTTTTCATCTCATTTTTTTTATCTACTTTTATCAATCATATCAACTTTTCAATTCTAAAATACAATTCAAATATTTTTCATCTAAATATATACTATATTCAAATACTAAACAAATACTTTTTATTTAAATATAAAATATATTTAATGTATTATATTCAAATGTAATACGAACGTAATATGTTTACCATACGTCCCCTTAGATTATATTAGTTATGAATTATAATGATTTAACCTAAATTTAATGGATTATAATGTTGAGAAACATACTTTATTAATAAAGTATTTTTATGATGGAAAGTTCAATAAATGAAGAAAAGGGTCCTAACATATTTGTGATAAAAGTTTATTCCCAGAAGGGAATCCCTCTAGATTTAACAGAAACCTTACAACATCTTTAGGGGAAGTTTGGGGGAGGTTTTGGAGATGTGGTTTTGGGGGTTTGGAAAAAAGTTGGTTTTGGAGAATGTGTTTGGGAGAAAAAATTAAAAATTTTAAAAATTTTTTTTTAAAAAAATATCAATATGGATCTTGTTTTGTTCCTCTCGAAATTTTATGCAATTTAAAAAAAAATCATCTCATTTGGACTTGTATATACAAAGTTATGAATTTTTAAAATTTTAAATGTACTGTAACGTTTTGGAGATGTAAATAGTAAAAAGTGATAAAATTTAAAAAAAAAAGATAAAATTTTTGGTCTAGAGACCCTTGTTCCAAATAGGGCCTAGGACAATTTTGGGCACATAAGGTGAGTTTTTTACTTCAATCCCAAAAGTAATAATAGTTCAAGATTTTAATTTGTACTCCTTTCAGCCCATGCTAATAGATATATAAAAAAGTAGGTACAAACTTTCAATACTTCTACCTTGTTAGTCCACTTTACAATTCAGAGTATACTTTGCCTTCTCGTGAATATATTGCTTTACTTGTTTGACTTAACAAAATTTCCACTACAGAAAACTTCCTTAGCCACAACCTAATCAAATCATAAATTTTTAAGATTAATCTAATTAAACTTTTTTAGAACCTGAAAGAAATCGGTTAGGTGATAAATCATAGATCGTTTTCAGTCTATCACGGACTAGGCCGTCAACTGTGGAATGGTTCCAAGCCAAACATACAAAAAAAAATTCTACAACCAATGAAAAATTGATTGCAAACAAATAAAAAAAAGCAGGTTAATGTTAAAAAATTTATAGTAGGAACCGGAAGATATTGTTTTAGTTATTTATAACGCGAAACAATTATGAATGTTGTATTGTAAATTTTTAATTAAAAATTATTTATATAATCATTTTTTAATTATTTATTGATCAATATCATAAAAACTTTCTTCGCTCTTAATTAATATGATAAATTTTAGTTAATTTTTATATCATATTAATTTAATATTAAATTTTTATGTTTTATTAATATAATAGTATGTAAATTTATGTTATCCCTGTACTTTATTCTTTTTAAGATGAATATTTATTAATACCCTAAAAGATTAATTTAATGACTTTAAATAATACTACTTACTAGCTACAAACAGAATAAAAAGTACAAATTCTATCTTTAAATTTCTTCTACTCTCAGGCATTCGCATGGTACTGGTTCAAAATCAACTTATAGTTTCTTTTTAAAATAAAATAAATTTTTTTCAAACCCCAAAAATATATTACATTGCCAATATATTAAACTGAACTAAGGTGACGATTCATGTTAACAGATTAGGTTTGTGTCGGTTAAAATCAATATAAATTTTTAAAATTATAACCCGAATATGACATGTGATCTGTTAAGTCAAAAAAATTTCGACCCAACCCGTTGGGTTGACGAATTTACACGACACAACTCGCATAATTAGTTAATCAGTGTGCTTTCGGGTTAATTGACATAACACGACCCGTGAACCTATAAACTCGTTAACCTGTTGACCTGCTAATCCGCCAGAAAAAAAAGTGTCAAAAAAAAAAAAAAAAAAAGAAAGAAGACTTAGAAGAAAGTTAAGATTAAGGTGTTGGGTTAGATTGAGATGTAATATTTCCATCTAAAAATAAAAATGAATTATTTATTTCTTTAGTCCAGTGATCAGTTTATCAAATTATTACAATATAATAAAGCTTAAAAAATTATGATTATTTTGTACATTGATTAATTGTTGAAAATAAATTAGGAAAATATTTGAAAAATAAAAAACTAAAATGAATAAATATACTTGCAAGTAGCAGAGATAAAATAAAACGGTTTAACTTTTTCTCTCTTAGTCATTTTTCTTTCTTTGTCTAAAGTCTTAATCTATATATAAAAAAAATAGATTCTCAAAATTCAACCACAATCAGTGGTGTAGTTAAAATATCATACTGTTAGATATTAAGAATGGGTGTAATGCATACATCATACTACTTGTTATTACAGATCAATTTCATACGAAACAGGTTAACCTCAACCTAATCTATTTTTTAATTGTATCAGACAAGTTCAACTCAAAACTAACTTGTATTTTTTTTTTTTAACTCTAACTTGTATTTTTCTTATCAAATTTATATCATATTATTATATCATGATTCGAATTATCCCGTCTAAACTAAATTATTTAAGATTTGATTAGATACTGAAATCATTTATTTGTATTTCTTAATTTTTTAAAAATTTGATTTAATTATGGGGAGATGCGTTGGTGTGCAGGGGCAAGGTAAGGGAAAAAGGGGGGATAAGGAGGTTGACTGGGCACATGTCATGATAATGTTGGTGTTTTGATGTGCACTCAAATTACCACCACATGCTTTTGCAGGTATTCAGGTGGGTCCTTCCCTCTCATATTCATTATTATTAATTTGTTTATCAAATCTTATCCCTTGCCCCTACTGTTGGCCCCTTGAAATCTTTTCTCAATCAATTGGTTTTAGGACAGTACCACCCACAGATCTGCACCTTCCATTTGGCCCAGCCGCCTGTTTTTCCCCCAACTTGTTCCTATTTCTTTACACACACACACACACACACGTATCACCTAGTTCTTTTGTAAGCATGTATATCATTATATGCCATTCTTTCTTTCTCAAAAAATAAAAAAATTTTCAACTAAATAAATATATAGATCATTTCTCTAACATCATCTTATAATGGACATGTGAAACTTGTCACCCTTCTGTTCGTGTTCAACAAAACCGATGCCTCAAGTAAATTACAGGACAGTATGTATGTTTTGAATTGATGCTTGGAATACACATAAACTATATTTATATAATTACATAAAATAATATTAAAGATGCTATCTTTAATCTTAATTTTTTTAAATAATAATTCATATATTATATTTTTATTAAAAAATACTATCAGTTAATATGATAATATTTTTAAATATTTATTAATAAAAAACAATAACTTACGTATTATATAAATTAATATTTAAAAATAAATAATTAAAATTCATATTATTAATATTTTTTATTTATATATTATGCTTTTCATGTCATCTTCTGTGTCTCTCAATATGTCTGGAAAAAGTGGGCTTTGCCTAGATTTGTCGACACCAGCTGCCAAATAGCCATCCAACCCGTGTCATGAATAATTGAATATATTCTCTACGTGTTCATATTCTCTCCATATTCATATGTATACATTCACCGGGGTTATGTCATTGAGAACAGAAAGCCCACTAAGAAGTGACCCCATTTGGCTTGGTCAGTTAGATCCATGCCTCCTGCTGAGGGGTTAACACTTCAATATCAAATTAATTTTAGAACAAGATAAAACTTGGTTGGAAACTTCAATAATTTGAAAGATAAACTAGTATACTAAACTTTTGGTCATTAAACAACTTCAAATGCTAGGCCATGAAAAGATAGGGGATGAAACAACTGCATGTTCCCCCTTTTGAGGTAGCATAATCCTAAGAGATCGAGTTTTAGGAGTGAAGAAAATCAGTGGGTGCCAAAGACAGGGACTTAACAAGGCAATGGGTTAAAATGATAACAAGATAAGTATAAACACCAAGATAAAGACTGACAGCAGTGCATATACACTGTAAATGCGTTTTGCCCACATCTTCAAAAGCCTAAACATTATCATGAACTAGCTATGCTGACCCAGATGGATAATCATAATGGTGAAGGTTGAAACTTGGACAGTGATTGAGAGCTAGGTTACCTAAACAATTACTGTTGCATTAAAAAGTATCGTTTTTTGAAAAATTGGGACTATTTGCATTGTTAATACTCAATCTAGGAGCATTGTATCATTTTGATTCTTTTTCTTTTTTCTTTTTCTTTTTTTTTTTTTGGCGAGGGAGGAATTTTTTTTAATTCTTTATATTTTTATTTTTTTACAATTCTAGGTCTAGCTAATACTAAAAAGCATCTACAGAGATAGTTAGATTAATTATAAAATGTTCTATTGGTTTAGAGATTTTGGCAATACCGAAGAGAATATATTGCACTTAAACGTAGCAAACAATTATAAAATTTGAGGCTAACACACAATGAACACATGATTATCTCTATCAAATTTTAATAAGTCTGGCGACCAAGTTTAGTTTAAACTAAATTATACTTATTGTCTTTTTTTTTTTTTAAGTTAACAAATATTATAACTATAATTTTTGAAAAATCAAGCGACATTTTTAAGTTAAATTAAGTATAACTGTTGTTTCAAACGAGATAATGTTAGCTTTTGTTTATATGGAAGGTTCATTTTCAAAAAAGGAAAATTTTCTTATTTCTTATCCGAAATAAGAAAATTTTCTTTTTTTGAAAATGTAAACATAACTGTTGTTTCAAACGAGATAATGTAAGCTTTTGTTTATATGGAAGGTTCATTTTCAAAAAAGGAAAATTTTCTTATTTCGGATAAGAAAATCTTTTTATTTTTGAAAATGAGATGATGTCTAAATATGTAAAAAAAAAATTTTTCTAGAAATAAAAAGTTGTTTAAAATAAGAAAAAGTAGTATTGAAAAAGATTCTCTTCCTTTGTCTAAAATTTTACAGTAGAAAACATGTTTAAAAAAAAATTCCTTTCCTTTTTCAGAATGAAAAAAATAATGGAAAAACATTAAACAAACACTTTTTTATAAATTTTTTTTTTTGCTTTTCAAAAGTTGATATGCTATCCAAACATAGACTATGAGACTTAAATTGTAATTAAAAAAAATAAAACCTTAAAATGATATGTCCATAAAAAAAAAAAATCAGTAATCAAATTGACAACGCATAGTTGAGAGCAATGCTAGTAATTCTAAAATTATTACTAAGTGAATGTTTAATAAACAAATCTAACTTAATTTAGATTTTAAATTATATTACACTGATTATTTTAAGACAATCTAACTTAACTTAATTTAATTTAAAACAAACTTTTTTTTTAAACTACACAGTACCTTATAATGTAAAACAAACTTTTTTTTTTACCTTTTTTTTTTTTCAAAACATATTCAGATTCAAAAAATGAAAATGAGATAAATAGGGATGATTTTTTTATTTGATATATTTTTAAATTCAACACGTCAACTAATGGGAAAAGGACAAAACTTGTCTTACATTGGCATTTATCAACTATAACAATAATAATATTAATGAATTTTTTTTATATAATCTATTAGATAAAAGAAAAAAAGATGAATAATGAAATTAGTTATTTTTTTTATCAATATTACAAAAATTAGATAGGTAAAAATTCAATTTAACTACTTATTAAGATTTTTCATTTTCTTAGTCAAACATACTTTCCAAGTTAAAAGTTAAAAAAATTCCAAGCTAAACTATATACAAATAGACAATCTATATTAACTTTTAAGTTAAATCACAAAACATTTAATAAAATTAAGTTAAATCATAAAACGCTCGAATTAATTTAATTTTTAAATTACATTAAACTCGGCGAATTAAACATATTCTAAGTGGCAAAAATAGCAAATCAAAATGTGAGTCTTCTGTATAAGTAAGAAGCAAATCATACAAAGGATTTTGCTTAGCTAACAGGAAGATATTCTTTTAATATTCTGTCAAAACTGAAAACTGATACATAGGAGACAATCTACATATAATGTTGCAACTACAAGACAATCTACCTAGGAAAATTTACAGGAGGTTCCAAGCTACCAACAAGAATTCCGAGGTCAATGTCCTTGTCTTCAAACTTCTTGATGAAAGGATGACTCTGGAAAAATAAAAGAATTACCAATATAACCTTTGTTAAAAGAAGAATAATCAATAGGATATACACTACAAGAGAGAAAATTAGCCATCATTTTAACTTCAGAATCATGAATTTCCTAAATATTGAAAGAAGAGCATAGACTACTAACCAAAAGCTCCAAAGAAGATGACCTTTTGTCTGGGTCCTTCTGTATGCTGCAAGCACAACGGGAATACAAAAAAATACCACTTTGTAGTTGTAAAATGCCTCTTTTCAAGGACAAATTGACGTTCAACTGAATTTACCAATGGAAACCAACAATTAAATATAGAGTATACATTCTAAAAATCAACTTATGAGCTAAAATAGAAATGTACTTGGAATTAATTATTCCACTCAGATATAGCTTCAACAGGCAGAAAAAGCATGTGAAGAAAAGATTACCAAGCAGAGACAAATGAGCAGAACTCTGGGGAGAACTGATCTTGGGGGGCAGACGGTGGTGGACTTTCAACTATTGCTTCCAAAAGTTCATAAAAGCTTGGCCAGCTTTGTGGATCTTCAGACTTCATGTAAGGAAACCGTCCGATGGCACACTCGAGAACAACCATCCCCATACTCCAAATATCACTGCTGTAGTCATAAGTACGCCCACTGATTCTCTCTGGCTAATAAAAGAAATTAAATCTATTTAATTTGTGCGATCATTTTTGACTTGTAGTGTGATTAATAGCTTGACATAACCAAAACTAAAGCCATATTTTGTGCTTCAGGCCAAACATTAAATGAAAGAAATGGACCGTCCACATTTCTTTCTTTTGGGGTTAAGGTTTAACTATAGGGAAAAAAAAAAAAAGATTGTCACGTACCGACATGTAGTTGTAAGTTCCCACAAATGTGTCCCTTTGACCTATAGAGCTGGCTAGTGATGCACTCACACCAAAATCAGTAATCTTCACTTCTCCTTTATGGTTTACAAGCAGATTGGAAGGTTTTATGTCCCTATGAATAACGTGTCTTTCATTATGCAAGTACACAAGACCTTGTAAGACCTGAAATACAAGAATAAATCTTCAACTAAGCAAAGAGAAATGAAACAATAAACAAAATAACAGACAATTTTAACATTTTAAGTTTAAAAGAATAGCGCATAGACCTCTTTGCAAACCACAGCAAGATATGGTTCAAGAATTGTTTTAACTTGTCTAATCACATCTACTAGAGATCCACGATCCATGTATTCTAGGACGAGAGAAATGGTTCCGTTGTGGTAGAAAGAGTGGTAACACACAACCACATGAGGACATTGTGCTGCCCGGTTTATTTTCAGCTCCTGCACAATCTGTTTGCGAATTTCTTCTTGGATGTTCATCTGGATGGCCTGTAGAAAGAAAATCTCTTACTTATACTTCAATTACTGACTTCTTAAGTTAGATTGCAATGACTTTTGATACAAGAGCCTCTAGTACATGCTAAAACATTGAACCAAACAAACAAGAACAAGCCACTGCTAAAAAAAAAATAACCCCCTTCCTCAGTGAGAACTAAATTTCCATCCTTTGTTACTAAGAAGCACGACATACTACATGCCACTCATAACGCCCTTTGTTCCACTATAATTACCTTAATTTCCAGAAATATATATACCTTAGCACGTCTCTCAATTGAGAGCCCATTTTCGCATAGAATAAGCATGCACGGATTATTTCTTCTATATTGTCCTTCATTGCAGAATATATTAAACACAGAAAGAACATCCTTATGGTTATTTATGAAAATCATACAAAAAGTACAAGTTGTCTCTACATCGATTCATAAATGTACACAATCAATTCTTCACTGTATGTCCCGTTGAACTACCCAAAGGGATGGAGAATTGAAAAAAAAAAAAAAAAAATCAAGCAGACCTCCACTTCTATAAATATCATACAACTATTCTGTAACTTTATTATACAATCAACCATAATGTTCGAGACTAATATTATCGTTAATTCATCACTCAAGCCCAAATAGACTTCAGTAGTAGTTGGAGAACACATGTACAGAAAAATGAGCAAATCTATACGGACAAGTTAAAATAAATAAGTACAAACTTGGTGCTAGAAATACTGACCTTCAAGGCAAACAGCTTTCCAAGCCATTTATGACGAACAAGTTGTACTACACCACCACTTCCCTTGCCAATGACTTTGAGGGTCTCAAGATCTTCCAATGAAAACTCAAAATCGAGCTCCTTATTACTCGCAGGCTATTCAATTACGCGAAAAAACGACCAATTTTAGGCTAAAGACTAAATTTAGGACGAAAATATTAGTAACTTCAATTATATGGATGGATAATTAAAAGAAACTTACACCAGATTCCTTTTCATCGGAGATGAGCCGCAAACCTTTATGGTTTAGGAGAAGATCGCCATCGTGAAATGTACCGCTCGCTGTTCTAAGATTATACAAAAGAGGGGAAATTTTGCAACATTTGAGAGAAAAAGATACCTACGTTTTTAGTTTTCTTGGTTCGAGAATGTCAATAACTTGTCAAGAAAAGAAAAGGAAAAAAAAAAATAGGAAGTTAATTAATTGGAGCTATTAAAATTAGGATTTTGACAGATCCTCCCAAAATGACAACTTTGATTAATTGACTGCGGATCATCACTAGCTTACACTGAATTCTTTACAAGGAAACGTCACTTTCTTTACTTTTTTCCTACATTTTCTCGGCAATCAAACAGAGCGTGTGTATGGTAGTAGTTCAAAGACGGAATCAAGAATGCAAAAGTTGCATTGGCGAAAAAAAATCAGAGAAGGAACTCACAAGAAGGAGGAGATGGGGGTTTCTTGAGCCGGAACAGAGAGCTTGAGCTGCTTCAATGGCGTCTTGGTCTTCATGCTAGGTGGAGATTCAGAGATTGAACAGGTCGCTTCGCTAGGGTTTCAAATTTCAATGGCGGATTTAGAGAGAGAGAGAGAGAGGCAGAGAGAGAGAGAGTTGTTTATTCGTTAAAGTTGTTTAGTTTAAATTATTCAAACGAACAAGACCGCGAATTTTTTTTTTTTATTATTTCAAACTCTAAAATTATTTTATTCTATTATTCTAAAATAAAATAAAAAAAATAAAAATTAATGGTCGTGTATGGTTTTTTGAATGCTTATGTACGTCTTTTGAGGTGTGTGAAAATGAAAACGTATTCAAATCACAATTCTTCACAAGGAAACATCACTCCCTTTACATTTCTAATTTGAAAACGAAACGTAAATAAAAAACGGTGAGAGTGAGTTTTTTTGTAAAGAAAATGAAAAACGGTTAAAAGTTTTTTTTTTTTTTAAAGGTTATATACTAATATATGTTTTCAAAAATGTATCAAAATATAATTTATCTTTTATTCATATATAAATCAATATTTTTAAAAATTTAAGCAAACATAATTTTAAAAACAATCTCAATATCATTCCAAAAGAATTCTCATTTTTATATTCGTATTAAAAACAAAATCATTTTCAAAACAAATAAAAGTAATGCCAAACGACAAACATCACCAAGACTTTTTGTTTTGTTTTGTTTTTTTTTTTTTTCTAAATTAGAAATACTAATACATGTCATACAAGAAAAGCAGAAATAATATACCCTTTTTTTATTCTGACTTTGATCCCTTTGTTTATATAATGACATATTAGTTCAAATATTATATTTTCGTTGGTTTTACATCAGTTAAAATATCTTATCAATTTATTAATATATCATGACATTATTTGAAGGACATTAAAATTTAAAAAAAAAAAGCACAATATTTAGATGAGAATAATAAAAAAGATAAAGGTAGATTTTGTTTTGGGTAAAAGAAAATATCTAATTTGTTGTATGGTACAATTATAACCTTGTGTAAAAAAGAAAAGAATATGACTGGAGCTCAAAATAGTTATTTTACATATTATTTATTTTTATCAAAACTTTTCCTTATTATTTCTTTCTAAAGTTAAAAAATTAAAAAATAATCCGTTTTATAGATTTACAACTTCCTATATTCCTAAACTCCCCGTTACCAAACAACCTAAAATCCCAACAATTTCCCATGGTGAGCTCCAATATAGGTCAAGGGAAAACGAGGCCTCTTGCCAAAAATGAAAATCGACAACTTAAACGACGTATCAAATTGTCAGTACATACGAAACGACACCCGATAGAAAGGGCATGTTGTCCTGTCGATTTATTAGTATCAAAACGACACATATAAACGACATTTTTATTACTCCCGACAAACGACATCTACTTGGAAACGACATGTCGTTATCTCCCGAACCTATATCTTTAAACGGCTTGTCGCCTTACTGGTCACAAGTCCGACGAAACGATTTGTCGCTTTTTCAGGTATTGTAAACGACACGGCATCTCATTCATTACGATAAACGACATGCTTCGTACTAAATCGAAGAGGTGTAAAAATAAATAAGTAAATAAATAAATAAAATTCAGATGTTGGACCTAAATTTTAACGCAAATAATGAATATTTCCATGGTATTTATACCTAAACCCCCTCACTTACAATTAGATAAACTAATATGCAATTAACAAATAGTTCAAAAAAGAAGGAAAAAAAAAAAATATGCAACTAAAACATGGAGCACAATTCTGAACTACCATATGTCCAAGAGGTATACATAAATTTTTTCAGTTGTGCAACCATTCTCTTAAAATCTATTAATTGTCATACAAAATTTTTCACCAAACACATCTACCAACATCTGCTCAATCTTCACCGTTGTCACGGCAACATATCTAGGGCGTGCCCGCAGCATCAAACTCCTTGGACGTGGTTGATAGTTTCAAAGAGAAATGCGATGATTGTTCCGAGAAGGGCGGCAGACAATGATGCCGGGAAAACATTGCGTGTGGATAAAGACTTCGATGTCATTGCCGTCGTGTTACTCGCAATAGTTTTGTTGCTCCTGCACGAAATTGAAAAACAAGAAAGATAAGAATTTTGGATCACAAATGTGATGTTAAAACAATCACAATGTTAAAAGGAAGTCTCAGATAAAAACTTACCCCGCAGTCATGTAGTTGCAATTGTCATAGCCTACATGGTTGAAACATAAACTTTCATTAGTCGAAAGAAGATTTCTCAAGTAAAAATTGTGTTGGCAGAAATGAACTCCGAATATACGACTGAAAAATGGAAACAAAATAGCTATTTCTAGAGTGGCAAGCAGCGGAAAAATGGAGAGTTTCTCAGCTTTTACATCCTTTTTGCTCTGCAGACACGACCAGCACTTTTTTTATTTTTCATTTTTTTTATTTTTTGGTGAAGCCTAGTAAGCAACAATGCTAACAATTATTTTTGTGTATGCTTTTGATGGATTGACCGACGGACTTTAATGTTTAAGAGAACTCTGTGATAGGGTACGAAATAATACGTTACTAGTATTTTGCATTTTTGAACTGTGAGATCACATCATAAAATCATTTAAGAACCAGAAAAGGAGTGTGAATTTAATGAAAATCTACAACTGTGCAAACTAATAAGGTAATATTTTGTACCGTACCAAAGAAGTCTCTTAATTTTACACAATTTCCTAGGGTTAAATTCCTAATGTTTAGCAACTGCATAGGGTTAAGTTCTTACAGAATGGTTTTATAAAGTGCTCGATAGCCATTTAGAAAAGAAAGAGAGCAAGCAAGATATGAAGCAAAGAAATATCACATACTTGGATCCCTGTCAACTCTAATTCCTGCTCCTCCGAAGCTGCAGGCGACCTCAGTGGCCCCATTCTGCTGGAAGTAGCTGTTGAATGCATAAGACGCGTGAGACACCAGATTATCTGGCTCAAAACAAGGCTGGCTTGGCTGAATGGCAGTGCAGTCCACATTTCCAGAACCACAAGCCCAATCCAAAGCGTTCTGCAAGTCACTTTCCGAAGACTTGTTCGAAGCAATGCACCATGTAGTTCCATTTAACCTAGTAGAATTAGCCCCCGTAGCTATATCAACAGAGCCTTTTCCAGTGAAGTCTAGGTTATAGACACTCGTCTGGTCGGGATAAAATAATCCCCAGTTTCTTTCGGATTCCAATCCCGGCTTCCTATTTTCATTGAACAAAGAGAATATATACACATCGAGCTCCTCCCCGGGTTTTGCAGGAGTTCCGGTATTGTTTATCACGTGGCGAATGAGATTGGTGTTATATGTTTGAGCATTATCAGGAGTTGCAGCCGTCTCCTTAGGCGATCCTTTGGAAGGCCAGCCTGTTTCCGTGACCATAACCTTGATTGTCTTGAAATTCAAAGCCATCAACGCAAAGTAGAGAGCATCAATTTGAGCATCAAACATGTTTGTGTACAACAAACCAGTATTTGGATCAATGACTTCCGAGGTCGACTCAAATAGAGCATAGTCCAGAGAGACATTGTTTGCAGAATCTCTGTAAGCATAGTAAGGATAAATATCGATCATAAAGGGAGAGCTGTTTTCGGCGAGAAATTCGAGCATTGGTTTGAGGAAAAATGCATGGCTACTATTGAAAGCCCCTGCAGAGGGAGGAAACGACCGGGACAAAATTCCTAGGGAATGCGTACTTGAAACTTTAATCTTCCTACTTAGACCGGCTTTCCGAAGGGCTGCAAGCACATTTTTCATGGCGGGCACAACTAAAGCAGAAATATTGCCCGGGCTCTCGGTAACTTCAGCACCAGCAGTAATGTAT
The DNA here is from genome assembly GCA_035233585.1 of Antiaris toxicaria. Classification (NCBI taxonomy): domain Eukaryota; kingdom Viridiplantae; phylum Streptophyta; class Magnoliopsida; order Rosales; family Moraceae; genus Antiaris; species Antiaris toxicaria. Next base: position 18,829,869 of record CP141161.1, on the reverse strand, counting down.
GTAATCTTTGTGGCTGGGTAGTAAGGAAGGATACTGTTTTTAAGCCAGGTGTCTACATTGGATTGGAACTGAGAGAACGGCAGTAAGTCCGAGTTCGGCACCCCAATCATAAGTTCAATTCCAGTGTTTGCAAAGGCCTTGAGGACCTGCACATTGGAGTCATAAATCCTTACATACTTAATGTTATGTAGTTTAACAAGATCCGCTGCCTTATTGGGTACAGGAAGATCGTCGGCATTTCTTCCATAGCACACTCCAACAAAGCTTCCACTGCATAGATCTGCCACAAATTTGCCCAAAACCATCAAGCTATATTCTAGTGTGTGCGTGTGTGTGTGTGTGTGTGTAAGTTATATTGGTAAGGCACGCCAGACAAATGAACAACCACAGAAATAGAAAGAAAATACAGTTTAGTTAGGTCCTCATAAATGCAACTAAAGCAACATGCCAAGTGCAAAATTGCTTTTTATATGGCATAACCAACGACACAGTTAAATAGATAAGATTTGGATGAAAATTACTTTTCAAGGAGACCCCATTAACATTGAACCATGGCCCAATAAGCCAACTTGCAAGACGAAACAAAATCATTAGAAAATTTGCAATCAAATCTTCAGTCATCATTCTAAAGACCACCCATGAGAAATGCGCATATATATATATACACACACATATGCATATATATAACACACAATAAAGACCTCAACAAGAATGGCTTGATCTCAAGAGCCAACAAGTGGGCAAGCCATTGCAACTAGCCACACGAGTAGAAAATTTTTCTATTACGGGAAACGTTTAAGGTGAAGCATTCCTCAGTGAAAATGAACTATGAATATCTTAATTTAAAAAAAAAAAAAAAAACCAAGAAGAATTAGACGACCATTACATACATATTTACACACACACATGTGTATATATCAGAAAGCTTAATGGGACCTAAAAAGCACCGACATTTTAATCCTTCATTTTTTTTCCCCTCTTGACCCACTCCATAAACAGCACAAATAATTAGCAGCTCTGGTGAACCAAAGATCTAATGAACTTCACAGAGGTTTTAATAAATGCAAAAGAAAATCTGAGCTGAAACAGGGAAAAAACCATAGACATTGAACCCCAGAAGGAAAAACACATAAAACGGAGAACAAAAAAGACCAAAAATAAAAGAGAAGAAGAAGAATCTGGAAAAAGGGCACAAACCCAACAGTAGAAGCAACAGTGAGACCAGAAAAGCAGGCCTGAACTCTCTCCCCATTGGGTCTCTCCTTCTCCTTCTCCTTCTCCTTCTCCTTCTTCTTCTCTGAGATTGTAACGTTAATAGATAAGCAACGGCTCTTTTTTTCTTTGCTTCCTACTTTACAGAAAGCAGTTGTTGTTCTATTTGGAGCTCGAGAGTGGAGTGAGTGAGAAAGCAGCAGAGAAGACAGGCACTTATCAAAGAAAGGGCTTTTATTTATTTCTGTCGTAAACATATGTCGTTTATCGTGTTTGCTGGTTGTATTTTTGCGGCATTGTTATTATTATTATTGAAGAGACGACTGTGTTTTCGGCAGGAGGACACAGGAAGTTGTGTCATCAAGGATCGGACGTGTGCGTGGGATTTTATTAAATAGAGTTGAATGAATGGCATCGGTTCCATAACATCGGATGTCTATTCTCTCCTCGGTTCCCCACTAATAGTCCACATTCGTGAGGATTTAGTTCATTTATGTTTTTATTTTTATCTTTTTAATAATATTATTATTATGACGTATATATATAATTAATTTGATTTTTTAATTAATATGATATAGAATATAAATAAATGTAAATTTTTTTAATGTATTATGATGTTATTAAGAGAATAGAAACAAAGAGATGTTGTAATATTCAAGTGTGTTTCATTGGTTTTCATTTCCTGCTTTTTTTTTTTTTCCTATTTATTTACCTCTGTCTACGGCTCCTGTCGAACTCCAAGCAATAAAAAGGGTGAAAAAAAAAAAAAAAAAAGCTTGTCACAGGTGAATTAGAAATTGGAAAAAAAAAAAAGAAGAAGAAGAAGAAGAGATATCTAAATTAGTATGGCATAGGCTGCATAGCATGATATTTTCGGATATATATTGGGAATTTCTACTTCCAACGAAAAAAAAAATGATGGGGAATTTCTTCATGAGGGGCATTTTTTCATTTTCTATTACACAACTATTAAAGGGTCATATGGTGAAAGTCCATTCACTGGGAGTGCATTGTAATAATAAAAAATAACATTAACAGTAATTTTAATTGAGTATCATATTATATATATTATGAAAATTATTTTTTATTAATAAATATTTAATGTATTGTTATATTAAATATTTATTATTATATTTAATAATCAATATTGTTATTGTTATATTAAATATTGTTATATCAATTAATTATATTTATCAACAAAAATTTAATATATGAATTGATATAGTTAGAGTCAATTGCGATAAGTTGAATGACATATATGCCTTTGTGATAATTAATTTTTTTATTAATAAATATTTAAAGTATTGTTATATTAATTAATTATATTTTTCAATAAAAATTTAATGCATGAATTGATATAGTTAGAGCCAATTGCAATAAGTTGAATGACATATGTGCCCTTGTGATACTTAAATTTTTTATTAATAAATGTTTAAAATATTATTGTATCAATTAATTATATTTATCAATAAAAATTTAATGTATGAATTGATATAGTTAAAGTTAATTGCGATAAGTTGAATGACATATGTGCTCTTAGATGTCGGTCAATAGCTCATATCAACATTATATCTTTCAATTGATCAACTTGATTGATGTTAGTTCAACACCTATGTGAATTATAATGTGTATATAGAGAGTTACCATCATATTTATGTTAGTGTAACATCCATATAAATTATGAGTAGTATAGTAAGAGGACCATCATATTAATATTAGTGTAAAATTCATGTTATAATATTTATATAAGCATAACCCATGTAAAACTGTGTGAATTATGATAATTATTATCTAAAGAGTGACAATCAAATGTACGTTAGTGTAACACCCATATGAGTTGTGACAAATAAAGAGAGTGATTGTCGTATTTACGTCTGTCTAAACTCATATATATATATATATGTATATATATCATATTAATCATAAAGAACATCCGTTTTTTTTAAGACTTGGTAAGAAGGGCTACATTTTGTTGGATCTAAGGGAACATGGTAGTTGACGCCTTTTTCTGTCAACTTCTTCATAGTGTTTAATGCAGGACATTGATGTGGGATAGGATTAATGTCAAAGAATGTGTGAAATACCCCAAATCCAAGCGACTGAAATGTTCATAGCACTCTCGAATATTGAAATTTGTTATGAGAAAAACCATTCAGTTGGGTTTTTTAAGGTGCCAATTGGCACAATGTGTTTTCAATTTCCACGATAAGTGGATTGTAATATGTTCGCAACACATTTATTTATTTTTAGTAATTATTTTTTGACCACCAGCTTTCATGTGATAGGGCATTATATTTTCACAATGCCAATAAAAACTGTTTTTTAACAGTTTGATTAATTTTTTTAACAGTCTAATATATGGGTGTACACATAAAAAAATTTTAGGGAACATTTAGATAATACATTGTATTAATATTATATTTTAATACAATATATTAAATACAATATACGTTTAGATAAAAAGTATTTAAATTGTATTTAAATATTAATAGTCTGCTTGGTTCATCGATATAGTTTAATTTAATTTAAAAATTATGTTAAATCGGATATTTTATAATTTGACTTAACTTAAAAATTAAGTTAGATCGGATGTTTTGTACATAGTTTAGCTTGAAATTTTCTTAACTTTATATTGAAAAGTATGCTTAACTAGGCAATGAAAAATTTTAATACGTAGTTTAATTGAATTTTTACTTACCTAATTTTTGTAATATTAATAAAAAAATTTAACTAACTGTACGACTCATCTTTTTTCCTTTCATCTATTAGATTATAAATAATAATAATAATAATAATAATAATAATCAATATTGTTATTGTCATTATTGTTAAATGACAATATAAGAGATCATGTAAAGGTGAGACAAATTTTGTCCTCCCACTTAGCTAACATGTTGAATTTAAAAATACATCAAACAAAAAAAATCTCATCCTTATTTCCTGAATCTGAATATGTATTGATTGAAAAAAAGGCAAAAAATCGTTTGTTTTAAGCTATAAGATATTGTGTAGCTTTAAAAAAATGTTTGTTTTCAACTATGAAGTACTGTATAACTTTTGAAAAAATAATTTATTTTAAGTTAGATTAAGTTAAATTAGATTGTCCCAAAATGATTAATGTAATCTAATTTAAAAACTTGATTAAGTTAGATTTGTTTACCAAACATGCACTAAGTATGTGGTATGATTAGTAAAAATAATTTAAAAAAGTGAAATGATGAATTATGATTGTATTGATTTAAATTGTTATGCGATTGGTATTTAAATGCAATGTTCTTGTATTTGAATGAAAATTACATTGTGTTCAAATGCAATACAAACGGAATACAGGTGTCAAGATACAAAAGAAAATTACTCCAAACTCCAGCTATAAGTTCTACCATTAAAATAATTAATCCAAAAACTAAAGCTCTGTTTAGTAAATACATTACATTTACATTGTGTTTAAATGTAATGCATTGAATACAATGTGTTTTTAAATAAAAAGTATTTAAATTATATCTAAATAATGAATATATAATATGATGAATAAAAATAAAGAGAAAAAAGGAAAGAGAAAGAGAATATATGATATAATTAATAAAAATAATAAAATAATAAATAATAATTATATTGGATTTAAAATGTAATGTGATTGACATTTAAATGTAATATTTTTACTGTCAAGATAAAAATTATATTGCATTTGAATGTAATGTATTACTAAAAACAAATCAAGACTTAAACAATAATGTCTACCAATATAATAATAATAATAATAATAATAATGAGATCGTACAGTACAAATTCTCTATAGAAATAGATAGGATGTATGCTTTTATGAAGTTTCATGTGGCCGGGAACATGTGAACTAGAACTTTAATAGCAAAAAATAGCGGGAGTACGGATCCTCTCAGGATGTTGTAATTTGTATGATGTTGAATGAGACATTAAATTTGAAAGGTCCACCTCATGAGGAAGTAATTAACAAAACATGCACAATCATTATTTGGCTGAAGTAATAAAATATCTAGCTTTGCTTCTGTTCCGCGTGTATTGAAGGGCTGCAAATGGGTTTTGAAGTTGAATCTCATTCTAATCTCGAGTGCTTGTTTGAAATTTCGTCAAGTCTCAGTCAATACTCTATACTACAGAGCGGATAAAAGTCCGTCACTAACATCCAAATTAGAATGCTTCAACTTTCAATTTCGTTAACCCGGAAACATAATCATTGGATCATATTTGTTATAATTTGAAGTTTTCTAGATAAGATATTACTTCTGATAGTATGTATTCTTTAACAGTAAATACAACTAAATCACTTTAAAAAAATAAAGTACTGAAAAATAACAAAATTTTTGCGATATTTTTTCGTACCTTAGCAAACTAATGGCCTAAAAGGACGCAGGTTAGGATATATCTTGCCCTTTATTTTCAAATCTCAAGCCAGTGTAGAGGGACCCAAATATCAGTCTAGGCTCTCTCATGGAAGTCCTCTGAATTTTTGGACGTAAAACAGTAACCATTCAATTGACTACACCAACACAAACAAACAAATTAATACATTCGGAAACGTGATGAAGCAGATTTACGATGAGATCAGATCAGATCAGATCAGATGATAGTACTCATTGCGCGAACATTTTTTAAAACTACTTATCCATGGCCAAGATTGCCTAAACTATCCCCAACCAACCTTAACATGAAAGAGAGACTGCAACGGCAGGATTGTCAAATTTGCAGATTTCGTTTAAATACGGGGGTCTATCCATGCAAGGGGAAACAATTATATATATATATATATGTATATATGGACTATTTAAGTTCAGTTGAAGATACAACACAGATTTCAGTTATGGGCATGGAAGTTACGAATAAGCCACGGCACTTAAGATTCGATAAAAAGTCAAATGCGACCGGATTTTGTTAATTAGCGGGTGGTTAATCAACAAGCTTAAGAGAATTAGGAGGAAATAACATTAACTAACAAAGCACTACATGCATTATCTTGTCTTACACCTGAAAAAAGTTTAAAACAGCTCAGTAACCCATGACTGGATACTACCCATATATCCAGTTTTAAATAAGTCTTCAGGGGTTGTTAAAGGTGAAAATTGAGAAAAGCTTTAGCCAGCTTATAGCATTTTCTTTTTTTGGCGTCCCGACTGGCCCGGGGACTCGGGGTGCATAGACAATGTAAAACAGCTCAATGCTAAGTAAAAATAAGCTCAATGACTACGACCAGGGGAAAAGAAAAAGGGGGGGCTGGGGGGGCAGGCGGCCCAAAGACGAAGCAAGACTCTTTATAAATTTATGCCAACCAAATTTTACCACCATCCACTTACACAAATAACTCGCTTAAAATCATCAGAATACTAACCATTGAAGGAGTACAACAACAAAGACCATGACACTAATTTTTTTAAAACAGCAAAGCTTTTGTTTGCATTTAGTCCCCATAACTTTTTAAATACTAGTAAAACATGTCACTGCAGCCATATCAAAGAAGCAGGTCAGCAGGCGCAAAGCTGTATAGAAACCTTGAGGATTCACATAAATAGGACATACCAAGGAAACTTAAAGACCCTGCTCAATGAGATAATCTCCAAGCCTCTCAACAATCATGTTGCATTGACCAGGTGTCATTGGCTCATCATAGACACCAATGATTAAAGCCTGGCTGGTCTTCTTCACAGTAACACCTCCGGGACCCTGAAATAAAGAGACACGGTGAGTATACTTAAGACAAGAAAGGAAACTCCGATTTATAAATAATCACTAACTTGCAATGGAAGGTAATGAGAAAAGAAAAGGTGCTGGAAAGAAAAGAAAATGAATAATTCATGGAACTGGAAAATAATCAAATTTCCCTTTTAGTGTTTACTAACTTTACGAATAGCTTAAGTACTAAAATGTCCTTGATTAGCTAAATTCTGAAAGGACACAAAAAGATATTATGATGTATTCCAATTGAATGTTGAAACAACCTGAAGGGTCGGTGACTTTTCTTTTCCCCATATACTGCATCATGTGAGTCCTCACCAAATTTAACATTTCTCATTTTGTAAACATATTGAATAGAGCAAGGGTAACATTCACTCTCTTTCGCTTTTAATAAACATGCCCTAAATGCAGTCTACGACAACCCCACACTAGAAACAATATCCTACTCCACTCATGAAGCTGAAGCATACACAGGCACATGTTAAATTATAAAGTTATGTGTAGAATAATAGTTATCACCAGATGGTCATCACATCCCTCTTCTCAGAGTAGCATTGTCCTGTGTTTAACTCTTAACTAGTTGGTAGTCAAACGCCAAAAAGTAGTTCAAGGTTCAAGGGGACGACAATCTAGCCCTTTATACGCTAGCAGATTTGAACAAAAATCGCAAACATGTCTTCAAAAGTGTAGTCCACCTCAGGGTGAAGTCACAAACCGGCACTTGCAAGAGTTTGCCCATGCCCAAGCTTACAAAATGTACCATTCACTCACTATGTTAACGAGACATGTGCACACATAAGATTTTATGGGTGTAAATCAATGACAGTTGAATTACGAAAACATGCTCATTCATTCTTGACCAAAAACGTAAAAAGATTGAACTTCCGAGTTTCTCACCTTCTTTCCTCTGATGACAGCTCCAGGCTCCCCTTGGATCACCATATATTTGGTGCCACCAAGGTACAAACCAGTTGGTGCAAGTGATCCAGGCTCATTAAAGTCAGTCATTATGGCAACTATCTCTTCAGGCTTGAACTAAATCAACATTGACGTCAAATATATAAGCAAATTTCAATCATTAAAGAACAAATTAAACATATTGACAAACATTACAGTATAATAATTTAATGTAATGATATATGTTATGCACTCAGGTTTTGCGCAAAAAAAAAAAAAAAAACTTTCGAAACAACAAATAGAAGCAAAAATAATTTCAAGTAAACCTTGCTTTCATTCAAAAACCCCTTCAGTATTAAGAGGCTGTTTGGAACAACAATTCCAGGTCGAATTTTTCCATTCAGTCCAACTCCACATCTCACTTTCTCTCTCTTCCATTTTCAAAAACTCAAACTTCAAAAGTTTATACCTTTCTTATTTCAAATCTAAATAAGATGATTTCAAAAAAATCACACAAAACAACAAGAGGATAACAAGATCCATATTACATATTTTTCCCGATCACATTTCTAATTTTTACACCATTTTCTATATCAAAGCGCATTTCCAATTCACACTTAAACCAAACAAACATTTCAATTCTAATCTACAAAACTCCAACTCTAACTTCCAAACGGAACCTAAGATTATTGAAACAGTACAGTAAGCATAATCCTCGACTAAACACAACCAAAACTTTTTTTAAAATTAAAAAAAAAAAAGCGAAAACTCAATTGATTTCAATCTATAATTATGAAAATTTACAAGCCCAATTCCAGATTACATCGCATCAAACCCTGATGAACGAATCAAAGAAATAGTTCTTTAATCTTAATATTCCTCAACAAAAATGACGAAAATTCTTTCTTCTTTTTCACGAGAATTCAGATCAAAGCAGCAAAACACATGCACTCACTCAAACAAACATGCTTTCGCTGAATTGCTCATCGCAAAGTACATCCACAAAAATAAATAAATAAATAAATAAATATTGCAATCAGATCCAGAGAAGAAAGGATCAAAAAGGAAAGAAAAACGAAAAAAGGAAAAGGAAAAGAAATCAGACCTGCGGAAAATTGGTGCTCTGGGCCCAGACGCTGCCGTCGTGGCCGATGATGGCCGCGGAGGAGAGATGATTACCTTCGATTTCGCAGAGCAGATGATCATCGACGTAAGCTTGCCACGACATCTTCTTCTTCTTAACTTCCTCTTCGTTAGTTTTTCTGAGCTCTGATCTTTATTTTTATTTTTCTTTCGGGAGAATCTCTGATTTTTTTCTGTTTGTTTGCTGCAAAAAATAGCTCAGCTCTCCCTACTTCTACCAAGCGGTAGCGTTGAAATCACGGAGACAATGTTTTAAAATTTCTATTTTTCCCAGAATTTCTATTTTACAATAATACCCCTGTAAGTTTTGTAAATTGCGCTGTCTTTGCCCGTAAATTTCGCATCACCAATCCAAACGTGCACCTTTTTTTTTCTTTTCTTTTCTTTTCTTTTCTTTTTCCTTTGTTGGTCTTAATTTTTTTTTTTTTTGTTAAAAGGATAAATCAAGCCAAAATAAATTATTTGGCTATATTATTTGGTAATAATAGCATGATTAAAATTAATATTATCAAATAGTATAATTTAAAAAAATACATATCAAAATTATCTTTTGTCAGAAAACCCAAATCCTACTTTATTCTTTTTCGTCTACCTCCCATCTCCTTCGTCGGAACACTAATGATGACAACAGTCGTTGTCGAGTCGTAATTCAAAGGACTCGACGTGAAGGTCGCACTCCCTCATTCATCGGAATCATGATTTCCCATCGGAACACCACTAACATTAGGGTTGGCAATTTAGGTCACGACACGACAACACGACACGAAACCCACACGAAGTTAGAGGGTTTGGATTTTCTTTAAATGGGTCTGAGTCAAAACGGGTCGAACCCGTCAAACACGATTAAATAAAGGGGTTGAACCCGCACGAACCCACTAACCCGTAATTGATACGAAATAACCCGTTTAATAAATGGGTCATATATGGGTTAACACGAACACGACCCATGAATTACCTATTTTTAATTTTTAATATATATTATATAAATTTTTTAAGTTTAAAAATTTAAAATTCAAAATTTAAATATAAAATATATATTTTAGTTTTTATATGTATATTTTTAGTTTTATTTATCTTTTGTGATCTAAATTTAAGTGTAACTTGATTGTGAACTTAATTTGATTGTTATTTAGATGTTTAATAAGTTTTTTTAATGTTAAAATTGATGATAAGTTAGTTAAATTGGTCAATAATAGGTTAATTAAATATATCAATAACAAGTTAGTTAAATGGGTCAACAACAGATTGAATGACCCGTTTATGACCCTTTTAGTAAGTGGGTTTAGCAGACACGACACGACACGACACGTTTATGACCCATTTAATAAACGGGTCATAAACGTGTCATGTCGTATCAACCCGTTTATTAATAGGTCGTATTCGGGTTGTAATTTTTGACACGATTATTAAATGGGTCGTGTTCGTATCGAGTGTATTCGTGTCAACAAACGGGTCAAACACGATCCATTGACACGATTTGCCACCCCTAACTAACATCGATGTTCACCATGGAGTCGCAACAGATCTCACCTTGGTGTTGCGATTCAAAGGAGGACTTCACTGTGGATCTGAAACTTGTGCTCCCTCGTGTTCGCTAGAATCACAAAAGAAATCTTTGGGAGAAAAATCATTGTATCACGAGGCAAAATGGTTGGAAAATCGCAACCATCCATCTTTATTTTCATCGACATCGGATTGCTGGCCTCCTTGTGGTAACTTTCCTAACTTCCGTTGTCGGGTTGGCTGTCTTCTCCAACAAAAGCTTTTTGGGTGAATTTATTATTTTTTATAAAATTTGGACTTATTAACAATTAAAATTTTGTAATTAAGAAAGGAAAAATGGTAAATATATTTATTTCCAAAGATGATTTTTTTTTTATTTTGTTAAGAAGAATGCAATATTAACTAGTAAATCTAGTCTTTAGGTTGTTTTACAAACTATAAAATTATCAGGTAAATCAAAATATTCACTTATAAATTTTAATATTTATTAGTAAATCTGATGCGTACTTTTTCAATTTTTTTTATAAAAAATTTTCAATATAAATTGTAAATACAATAAATCTGCATATTTATTAATAAATTTGAATATTTACGTTGTTTTAAAAGTTATCAACTTATTAAGTATATAAAAAATATTTATAGTAACTCTTAATACTTACTTGTAAATACTAAGATTATTTATCAATATTTACATCAATTAAAAAATTATTATTTTATCAAATAAATCAAAATATTTACTAGTAATTATTGCTAGAATTTATTTATTAGTAAATCTTAGTATTTATTATAAAATTTTAATATTTACCGATATTAGTATTTAATGGTAAAAACTTATTAATAAATTCATTATTTACTTGTAAAATATTCATATATATTAGTAAACACATGTATTTACCAAGTAATATTTGTATTTACCATATATTATGTATCTTACATTTCAATCCCAAAAAAAACTAAATAAATTAGTATATACACGTATTTACCAAGCAACATTTGTATTTATCATATATTATCTATTTTACATTTCAACTGAAAAAAAACCAAAAAATTAGTAAATACATGTATTTACCAATATTATTTGTATTTATCACATATTACCTGTATTAACATTCAACCATAGAAATCAGAAAATTATTAATTAAATATATTTACATTATCCAAAAATTAATCAATATTGACAAAAAACCCTAAATCCTAAATCAACAGCAAATACCTAACCTAGCCCATATACTCCCACTGCATAAAGTCACTGCCACCGAAGCAACACTGATGAAGCACCAATCCCTGTCAGCTAGAGATCTCGATGGTGTTGAAAATCACGACCCATAACAAGATCGAGTTCCATGGCGCTACATGATGATATCCACGGTGAGATCAAGATCCTTCGCGTCACGTGGTGATAGCAATCCAAAGAGGTGACTCTAAATCTCATGGTCGACCTGAAAAAAGTATATAAAAAACCAGAGAAACAAATAACCCAAATCAATATAGGAAGGAAAAGCCATTGAAATCTAGTCATGCTCACCATGTCGTCGCAACTCAATTGAGCTCTTAAGCCGTCATAATTTGATTCCACTCTTTGTGCCACCGTGATCTTCCCACTGTTGTTGGTGTCGATTTCTTTATTCAATGAAGAGAGAGAAAGAGAGAGGAGAGAGGGGGGGAATATGAATATTAAAGGAAAAAAAATAGTAAAATTGGAATAAATTAGATATAAAATTTAAATATATTATAATTTTATATCATTTTATAATTATGTTACAATTTTCATTAGCACCTTGTAAAGATATTATATGATATGATTTCAAAAAATAAATAAAAAAGTATCAAAAAATATTTACTACCAGAAAAAAAAATTACTGTAATATAATTTTTGTAATTATAATCATATTTTTAGTAAATAATTTTAATCATTTTAATGTTCTATTAAAAATTTGGTTTCCCTTTACTTCAAAAAATTAAAAATTGATTTTAACTTGACACTTCAAATCGATGATGTTTTATTATGATAGTAGTTAGTTCACTTATGATTGAAATAAGCAAAAATACAAATAGAGGAATCATGACTTTATTATTGTAATTTATTATAATTAAATTTTATAAATGATGATTAATTAAATGATGTTTAATAAATGCATTATGAATGCAATGTATTAAATAAATATAGACTAAATTGTTAAATTATATATGCAACTATGATAACTTTCCAACAGTAGAATTGAATGAATCAAATTTATCTATGTGTCTTTATCGCTCTCCTTTTTTTTTTTTTTATTTGGACCTTGATTATCAAAATTATCAATTTCCAGAGACAAAACTATATGTAGTTATTTAAAATATTTAACAAAAATACCCCACTAGAATTGTCTTTTCACTTATGTTCTTCTTGTTTTATCTTTCTCCTTTTCTCCTTTCTCAATGAAGGACAAAAATAAGTTTGATAAGTGTAGTTTAAAAGGTGTTCTAAACAAAGATTACAAGTTTCATTTGATTTTTATTTTTTTTTTACCTTTTTCAATTCACATCCATCTATTCGTTGAAACCACCACTAAATTGTTTAAGTTTAAGATAATTAAATAGGTAGATATTTTGTAAGACACAGTTAATTTAACAATGCTATTGAACGAGGCAATTTTATTACCATAGCTTATGTGTTTCTATTTTTTTTTTAATGTTGATTTTTTAAGCTTTTCTTTTTCAATTTCTTAACTGCTCGCCTTTTGAAACATATTCTTAATCCGTTTCTGCGTGAGTATCATAATATCATTTGTATATCGTTGGATCGTTTGATCATTTATGTGTCTTTTTTGTTATTTTTAACAAATCTTTTTTGAAAATTCATTTTTTTACAACGGTAAGTTATCCTTATACTTTTTTTTTTAACTTTTTGGCAAATATTTTGTTGTTTTTTTAGTAGATAATTATTACAAGTTTTATGTTGTATAGTTTAAATTTCTTTACAAGTATATCTGCTGCCAACGACGTTAACAAAAATTGAAGTGTGAAATGTTGATTTTACTCAAAATAAGAACTATACCTCAGTTTGGTTTACCAGTTTTAAATAAAACTTTTAGGTTAAAGTTAGTTGATTTTTTAAAAATTAATTATAGTTTTTAGACTTTTAAAGAAAACAAAATTGAAATAGAAATTTTGAGTTAAAAATAAATAATTAAACAAACCACACGTTTTGGCATTCCAACAAGCAAGAAGTAATACTTACTATGTTGATAATTTTTAAAATACAACTACCTTAAATAAAAAATTAATTAAAAAAAAACTCTACATTTCAAACTTATCAAATACTAGAGTTTTCCTCTGAGTAGGACTCTTGTTATCGCTACTATCGATGAGGATTGGACCGGAGCAGACAGTGCAACATTACCAATGTCATAGTCTAACGATGTTGTGGTTGGCGAGGGTAATCGACTATTCAATGATAGACAATCTAAAATCTTATAAGACGTCGATGATATGATAATTAGTAACAATCTCTTACTTTCAATCAAGCTTGATTGATGTCCTCCAATTGCGGCGCACAACGAAATGGTTGTTCTACATGAACGAGAATTTTATGATCAATGTTATATTTTATTCATGTTTTATTTTTATATTTATGTTTTTGTTTTATAATAAATGAGGTAATTCTCACACCTCCGGTTTGTATATGTATTTGTGTTCTATTTAAGTTGTTCTGCAGTTGTATTAATTTATTAGCTCTGTTAGTAGTATGGTTAGGTGGAGTTTGTTGCGGTCTCTATACTGTGAGTGACTGTCTCTTGATCAATTAGAATATTCTATTAATTATAGATGTGTTTTTAAAAAGAGTTTTGTACTTGCCTAATTATAAGATTGTCAAGGAATTCAATAAATTTTCGTGTCATCAGGTCTCAAATGTACTCTTCATTGAGTTTTATCAGATTTTACTAATGGAATTAGTCTTAGTTAAAAGTTGTATTTCTTGTATTATAGGATTGTTTTATCATTGCTATTAATGTCTATTAATGTTTGTATTCTTTTTAATTTGAATGATGATTTTCCTTAAAAAAAAAAAACTTTTAATTCCTTTTATTCTTTCTATTTATTATTGTGATAATCAAAATAAAATTATTCTGTTTTTTCAAAAAAAGAATTGCTTTTAACACTTACATATGCACTAACGGTAGTCATTTAAATGTAGGTAATATCTAGAACACCTACAATTTAAAATGAAAAATTTAACATCTTAGTATAATTTTTAGAATCTTATTATTTTCCGAAGAGGATTTTTTATGTGTTAGGTAATTCTATCACGGGGATACTAACTTTTCTTCATGGATGGGGAAATTTTTCTTAAACCATCCAATTAAAATTTGAGATCATCTATAATATATTTGTGTTTGTCAATATTGTATTTGTTATAAAATAGAGTATTAGCTAATTCTATCATAGGGAATACTAACTTCTCTTCATGGATGAGGAAATTTTTCTTAAACCATTTAATTAAAATTTAAGACTATCTTCAATATATTTGTGTTTGTCAATACTATATTTATTATAAAATAGTGTGAAAATAATATTATCTTACTTTAATATATTATACTATTTATAATATTATTTATATTTTTTGTTATCATTATTATTGTTTTAGAAGTTATAAAAATGAACTTTTAATATTTAAATAAATGAAAATTAAAATTATTATAATAATTGCATGAGACTGTTAGGAATACCTTAAGAGTAAAATACATTTTAACGTATTTTATTTATTTTTGAACTAATTAATAATATATTGGAAGTTATTCATTATATCATTGTTATATATCCCCATCTTATTTACATATTAAAGTAAATGTAAGCAAATATGACTCATTAACTACTTGATGTTAAATTATTAGAATGTTATATGCAATAGTCTTTTATATGCGAGAAGACAATATTCTAATATAAGTAGTCTAAATCTATTATCTATAATCTATAGGGTTAGAGTGAGCATCTAACTCATTTAAAGCTATTATGTTATCTAACGCTAATTGGAGAGATGGTTTGTTTTGACCGTTTGGAGCAAACCGACTCTTAAGTAGATACATAAATATATTACCTAATGGTGGTGGCATGTTATACTTAGATCAAAGTATAATTAATTTTTGTATTCTACTTAAATTGATTAATTCACTTTGACATTCATTATGAATAACCTATCTTAAGTAAGTAAATAGCTCTATATATATAACTTGTGTACTTTGATATTCCAAAGACTAAAACGTCTTGAAGTAGTAAGTGTATAGACCGGTTTGTTGGGTACATGACTTATATTCGATACAGGGTTTGCTTATAAATATGAAATCATAACTCTAATAAGGAGTAAATGTTATTATTTTAATGAAATCATATAGGATATGAAAATGGCCAAGGCCTTAGGTCGTTTATTTGACAAATGATTTATTATTCATATATGGTAAATAATCATTTTTCTATTGAATGTGTAATGGATTTTTACGATAGTGTAATCAAAAAGTTGAACGGTGTCTTTAAGTTGATCATGGATATCATATAAGGGTATTGCATATATGACAAGGTCATTGAACTATAGCTATTCATTAGCTTACATAATATGAAATATATAATTGGGAGTACAGTTTTAAGTTTATAGTAATATGGTTTTGAAACTAATAATTGTATAATTGATTTATTTGGTATAGAATAATTAATTATATAGATTATTTAAACTCACATTGTATATGTCCAATTTCTCCTTTTACTAGCTTTACATAATTTCTTAACGGATGATAATTAATCGGGATATTCATTATGCTTTAATTATTGGACTTAATGAAGAGAATCTGGATCTCTTTCCCACTGATGTAGGGGTTTTCTTAGTGAGGATAAAATGAGAATTTTATTTTATTTAATTAATTGGATAAATATTTAAATTGTATAAATTTATTTGGAAGATATGATTTAAAATTTAAATTAATTATTTTTATCTTTTGAGATAAATATGATATTGATTTAAATTTAAAAAATATGGATAAATTTAAATATCTAGATAATCTTATTTAAATAAATGTTTTAAACTAAATATGAAGATTATTCTATTTGAATTTGAATTGAAACAAAATCTTATCTTTATGTGCTTATAGTAGGTGCATTTTTTGAGGATAAGATAACAAAATAGATTTTCTACTTGTTGATTTTGTTTGGATAATAGTACATAATTGTTTGATTCAAAGAAAGTTATCATAATTTTATTTTGAATTTAAATTGGATATATAAAACATTATTAATGCAAATAAAACTATAAGATAAATAAAAATTAAAATTTGAATCATATTTTCAGTCTCCTACACTTGGAAGTGGTTGGATTTTTGTACCTCCCAAGCAAGTGAAAAAACGCCAACTATGGTATAAAGAGAGAGAAAAATCTTTTTTTAAACATCTTATTCAAATTTAAAATCCATCAAATCTATTTACTATAAATAGAACCCTTGATGTTACTATTTTACTCAGACCACAGCTTTTTAGATGAACAAATTTATTATTATAACTTTCATTCATAACAAGAAATTCCTAGAGCACTAGGTGGTAGGAAGGGGACAAGTTGTGCGAATACCAATTGAGGAACCAAGTGCCTGCGCACTCCATCATTCAGGAGTTGAAGAATAGTAAAAAAGACTAGTTGGTTAAAATTTTCTTGGTCACATAATCCTGCATTTTTCGTGTTTTTCTTACAAGATATTTAGATTGTTGTGTAATTTATTGTATATTATCATACAAGTTAGTATAATATTTTAGAAAATTTTTAAAATTTCGCTGCACACATTTTTTATTTTTTCTACAAAGGTAACAATTAATTTAAATTAAAAATGAAATTAGCATTGTATATACTTGATGACAAATTTACCACAAAGTTTAACATATGAAAAATTTGACATAAAATTTATTATTTAAATTGAAAATCACTTTTTTCATTCAAATGTTAAAATTTATAATTAACATATTAATTTAGCATTGCATTAGAAATGTTTTAAAAGTGTAAAAGCAGAAAAGTAAAATTACAGTCTTATCCCCTTCAATACACAAATTTACCCATCTGAGCATTAAAAAAAAAATCTTCTGTCTTCCCCCCACTAGTAGCCCCCTTCATTGACCACCCAACCAGCACCCTCCCAAACTCACTAGAAAAGACGCAATGAAGGCCGCAACGAACTTGCAAGGTAGACGGTGAATTCATGGGGGCTTTGTGACTATAGGTTGCCGTCGAGCCCCCATTCTTCTGCTTGTCGGATTTCTCTGCCCTTTGAGCTTGCGACATGGGCGGGCTGGATCATTATCGATGAGGACACAACAACGAGATCTCCTGGTGGCGGTGGCTGGCTCGCGCCGGGTAGCAAATGGTGGCGGTGAGCTCCCGATTTAGGCAGCAACAGCAGTGGGCGTGAGCTCGCGATATTGGCGATGTCGGCTCTCGCTCGTGTTGGACCTCCAAATCTCTTGCTGTCATTTCACGTCATCTCCATCCATCGTTATCCATCATCGGCGAGGAAAGGAATTTTTACGTTTTATGTTTTTTCTAGTTTTTTTAGATGTAATCTTAAATAATTATCTTATATTAGTTTTTATGCATCTTTTTAATCTAAACTGTCCAAAAGTAATCCAAAGGATCACAATTTTTTCTTCATAGACGAGAAAAAGCAAGTTTTCCCGTTATAGAAGTCCCCATGTTATATAGGAGTCTGAAAAGGAATTTACAAATATATACATATGGTACTATTGTATAACATCCAAATGTAATTTGCAAAAGCTAAAGGTTATAAGTAAAAAATTTGAAAATACCTAGGGGATTTTTGTAATTATTCATTTAATAATAAATATAAAAGTATTGAATGCATAATATCATGATAAATAAAATATGAGTTTTATACGTGTGGATCCTAAGTCACGGGTTCTATTGACGCTTAATATTGACGATGTTTTAAAATTTTGATCAAAACTGTCATATATATATATATATATATGTAAATGGGTGTTGGAATGGTTTGGGGTGCGCTCAGCGTACACGTCCGTTCCTCAGTTTCTGGTCGTGCGAGATGGATGGTGGTGATGAAAAAGGCTGGAGTCAAGGTTGTATCCTTAACAAAACTGACATGTGCAAGCATTAATGTCGTAGCTAGCTATAAAGTTAAGTCCATGGATTGGAGGAGTCGGTTGGCTGTATTAACGAGGGCGTGTGTGCTGCTAGAGAGAATAAACAGACCGGGGAAAATACCTCTTGATGTTTAAAATTTATATTTACAGGTTTTGCCGCAGACGGCATGCGAGGTGAGTCAAAGAGAAAATTTAAATGGTGATTTGTTTAGTTCATGGACTTTTAACCCGGGACAGGGGTTGAGGAGGAGAAAGAGAGCACCGTAATTGGAGAGAAAGAGATGCTGCCGGCGAGTAAAGCAGAAGCAAATCCTTAGTCATGATCATGAAGCAAATCAAAAGCAAAGAACTCGAAAAACAAAGACACAGACTATCTTTAAAATAATAATAATAATAATACGGTGTTTTCTTTTTTAGAAAAAGTCGTAAAAAAAATATTGTAGTGGGTTTTTTTTTTTAATTTAATATAATGGATATATCGGTAAATTGACCTTATTTTTTTTAATTAATAAATTTTTATGTTTTATCAGACAAACAATTTTTATTTTAAAAAATAAAATAATTTTATTAAAGGAGAAATCTCAAAAATAATCAAAAGATACACATCTAGAACCTTTGGAATTATACCGTATTTATAATTACTTTAAATGTTTGCTCTCTTTTAAGAAAAATTAAAGGTTAATCTAACATATTTTTTTAAAAAATATTCCCAATTAATTAAAAAAACATTTTAGTATCATTTGTTAATCTATTGGAATACTGTTTTATATTTAACTAGATTTTTAATATTTTTTTAATATTAGATTAATTCAAACAATATTTTTGAAATTTATTATTTTAAAAATATTATTTATCACATGATTTTCTAACTTTGTAAACAAAAAATCACAAATATATATTTTTAAATTAACACAAAAATGAAAATAATCAAAATACTAAATATACTATATCACAAATATAAAAAAATAATAAAAATAACGAAATAAAAAATAAATTAAAAAGAATAGATTTGCACTACTGGCTGAAGAAAGGATTCACTAGTGAATATCGTATATCGTGGCAATCAACGGCTGCAAACACAGTGGAGAGAAAAATAAGAAGAAGAGATAAATAACAAGAAGGAGATAGACCTTGAGACAGGGTAGCTTATCGAAGAAGTCGCAACGATGAGTGACATTTGAGAACAACAGATGGCATCGATTGTAAACGAAGATATTAGTATAATCTTGATCAAAAAAATTTTTTTTGATCACTCTATCAGTAAATTCTAATTCTGTTAATGAATATATAGAATAAAATATTGTTATTCGATAAAATTAGTTTTGTCCCGTTGTTTCATAAGCATCTCATTTCAATTTAATAAATTCTTTGTGAAGAAAAAACAAGCTTAAAAAACCTAATACAATAGATCGTGTAAAAAAAAAAAAATTGCAGCTGAAGCTTCCTATCCTCAGAGTCACTATCTCGAGGGGCTAATGCTTTAAAATAAAGTTTTGAAATTCAATTTCACACTCGCACCCTTTTTTATTTTAGAACTTTTTTTTTTCCACAAAACTTTTGAAACTTTATATTATTTTTTGTGGTAAATAAAATGGTTATATTTTAATTTTGCTCATCCTTTTTGTGGCCAAATTATTTGAGATTTGTTGCTCACGACCTCTCAAAAAGAATTGTTTGAATGGATTATTCCACCATGCTATGTGGATGGATGTCAATTCCTGACGTCTTGTGCTTATAAGAGGAAAAAGCATTTTTCAAACATCTACATTCCCCGGCAAGTACACAAAATAAAATAAAATAAAATAAAATAAAAGAGAGAGAGAGAGAGAAGGAAAGCTAGAAAGTTATAATCATTATATTTTAGAGGACCACTTGTGTAATAAATTCAAAAGTGGTCTACATCAAGTGTGTGAAATGATTGGGTTTTTTAGTGTTGTACATGGATGAAGCAACAACGCCATAATTCCATCAATAATGATATGCTTGACAGGAAGGATGGAAAATAAGATGGAATGAAGAGTACCATATACTTAAACGAGAAAAATCAAAAAAAGAAGAGTTTGGTAGTATAGAAAAAAAAAATAAAAGAGAAAATATCTAATTTGATTTAATTTATAATTATACTTTTATATAAATTAAAAGATAAGTATGAATTAAAGTAATATAGTAGTTATAATCATATTTTTTATATAAATGAAAAGATAAGTGTGAAATAAAGTCATATAGTAGTTATTCTATACATCATTGTTAAATTTTTTTTTTCTCTACTTGTATTTTTAAAGTTGGAAGGATCAAATATTTAGTTGGATCTTTAGGTGTGTTTGTTTTTATTTTTAATAATGATTTGTCATTTTCAAAAATACAGAAAATGAAAACGGTTTCAAAATAACTTTGTTTATTCAATGTTTTCAAAACTATTTCAAAAACGTTGTTTTCAATTATGTTGTTTTTTTGAGTTTTTTAAAAACGAAAAAAGTTGTTTTCATTTTCTCCCATTTTCTCTCCTCTCTCTCTCTTTGTGTGTATGTATAATGTCAACGATGACGATCATGTCTGACGATAGCCTCTATTTTTTACGAAGGACAACGATTACGGATTGATGTTGACAGCGACAGCCTCCTTGTTACAACCACCACCGACTCGTGGTGTCGACTATTGACTCATAATTCAAATTTCACTGTCGCTGTCACTGTCACCTAGGACTCAAACCATCAATGTCTTCCTCTCCTATCCCTTATTACAAAGCCCACCACTAGTGATTTTTTTTTTTAAATTATGACTAATAAATTATTTTTATTTTTTAATTAAATATAAATATGTTTTTAAAAAATACTCGCTTATGAAATGGGTTTTCAAAAATATAATCAAACAAAATTTCATTTTTATATTTTTTAGATATATAATTAGAAAACACAATCAAACACAATTTTAAAAATAGTCTCAACACAGTTTTCAAAACGTTCTCATTTTCAACTTTTTTGAAAATAGAATACATTTTAAAAATAACACCAAAACTAACTTATATTTACAACTTCATTTCTTCATAATTTCCTTTTTACCAAATAAATTAAGATCTCTTTTTTTCCCTCTAAAATCCCTCCTTAACTTCCCAGAAGCTTCTGTCTCTTTTTTGTTTGTTCGTTTTGGCCTTTTTCCATATTAGAAGCAAGTCTTTGCTAGTGGAAATAGCAGAGGCAATGCCTTATCTTTTAGCGCCGACAAGCACCAACTACAGCTAGTCCTAACAACCCATATGGAATAGTACTATTTTAACTTGTACAAATTTTCTTTTTGCTGTTGAAAATTGTCAAATCTATAATTTTATATCTAATTTTATGAAATATAATTCTATAGAAATAATATGAGTTTTATTTTTATAAAATTAAATAAGTAAGTAATATTAAATTATAGAAAATTTATAGTATCAAATAAAAAATATAATAATTAAATTATAAATATAATATAGATAATATGAAATTATTTAATTAGAATTGTAATATTGTCCATCAAAAAATTACAGTTTGCTTATGATTTATGGTCCCCAATGCAAACCGAAAGCAGCGTTAAAAAAAAAAAAATTGCACATACATCGAGAAAGTTCCTTTTTTCTTTTGGAAGAACCGATAAAGAAACTCATTATCGGATTATTTACTTGCGTTCTGCAAATTGTTTCAAAAAGAATTTAGAAGAAATTAAAAGGCTAGTGGGACAATCTAAGCTCACGTTTGGGCAACACTTTTTTTTATATTGTATTTAAATGTAATGTAATTTTCTTTTAAATATAAAAATATTTTATTCAAATATCAATCATATCACATTATAAATCCAACACAATCACTATTTATTATTTTATTATTATTTTTAATTACATCATATATTCTCTCTCTCCCTTTTTTTTTCTCTCTACTTTTACCCATCATATCACATATTCATAATTAAAATACAATTCAAATGCTTTTCATCCAAACACATATTGTATTCAAATGCAATGCTAATGCTTTTCCTCTAAATACAAATTACATTTAATGCATTACATTTAAACGCAATGTAAATACAATGCGTTCACCAAATTAACGCTAAACCTAAAAAACACAAAACCCTTTCTCTTTTTGGAGAAAATATGAAATATCCTACCATACGGCTTTGTTTTAAAATCATGATATCTGTATTAGAATTATTAACTCTCTATATCTCTTGATTTTAATAAATTTGACCAAACGAACGCTAAACCTAAAAAACACAAAACCCTTTCTCTTTTTGGAGAAAATATGAAATATCCCACCATACGGCTTTGTTTTAAAATCATGATATCTGTATTAGAATTATTAACTCTCTATATCTCTTGATTTTAATAAGTTTGACTAGATATATAATATTAATAATGTGTATGACATGATTATAATATTATATTTAAATACATTGTAATTTTTATATAAAACATAAAAATATTATATTTAAATATCAATTTTATCATAATTTAAAAGGTGTTTAACAGGTGTTTTAGAGATAAATTTTGAATATTTTTAAGTACTCTTATTCACCTCACAACTAATTTTCATTATTCACATATTTAAAATTATACACTAAATTCAAATATTAAAATTTTATAATTTTACCTATATTGGTACAAATTAAATGATTTTTTTAAATTACATAATATTTCAAAAAAAATAAAATAAAATCTATAATTTTTTCTTAAATAAAGTTTTAAGATTTTACAGTTTTTTACTCCAAACACTTTTTTTTTTCCAAAATACATTTCATGGGACATTTGGGTAACGTATTACATTCATATTACAATTAAATACAATATGCGTTTAGATGAAAAATATTTGTATTACATTCACATATAATGTTTGTTTAGATGAAAAGTATTTGAATTGTATTATATGTAATGTGATTGATAAAGAAAAAAAAAAAAAGAGAGAAAAAGAATATGTAATGTAATTGATAAAAGTAATAAAAAAATAGAATAGTAAATAATGATTGATATTTGAATATAACACTTTAGATGAAAATTACATTATATTCAAATACAATGTAAATATAATACAGCAATCGAGACATCAAAAACTCTTTTTTCTCCAATTTTCAGAACATATCTCTACAATCTCTTCTGAACATACTCTAAATCCTATATAATAACTATTTAGTATTTTACTTTTTTTGTTATTTGAACCAATCACATCATGCTATCTTTCTCTTTCTCTTTCTCTTTTATTATTTACTTTTATCAATTATATCACATATTCAATCACAAATTATAATTCAAATATTTTTTATTCAAATTCACATTACATTTAAATGTAATATAAATATTTTTTATCCAAACATATATTAGATTCAAATATAATGCTTTATCTTACGCAACATAACAATCATATGTTGACCAGTCATATATTGTCGTTAGGGCACCCTAGCCTAATAATGGCTTTTCGTTTCGGCTAATTTTTCTCCTCCGATTGAACAGAAGAAAACTAATTGCCATGCTAAAGATAAATAACAACACTATCACTGCAGAGAACTTCTATTGCGAGCTATATAATTTATAAAAGAAACTACGGTAAAGACATAAAAGCAGAAACGTTATGGAATGGCTTGAAGAACACACATGAAGAAGACAACTCAAAAGGAATGCACTTAAAGAATAAAAATACAACAAAAACTGTTTTATGCCCTGCCGTGATTATTTTAGGCAACTTCACCACCGGTTGAAGGCTTTCAACCGAGAGAGACGCAAACTTGGTACGACAAAAACTTCATTTTTATCCCGAATACTATATATCGCCAAAAGACTTTACTCGAGCCATGATAGATATAAGCCTACAGGCCCTGATCAACAAGGTAATCGCCCAACCTCTCAACAATTATGTTGCACTGTCCTGGAGTTACAGGCTCTTCATATATGCCAAACACTAGAGCTTGTGCAGTTTTCTTTATGGTGACACCACCAGATCCCTGTCAATCCAATAGAGATGGGCTCAAATTTATAACTCAATGTAGTGGGAAAAAAGTTAAAGAGAAGCTATATTTATTTTGTTTAAGAAATTGGCTATTGATCCATCAAAGTTTGAATCATCATTTATCGACTTTTAGGCTATTATACAAAAAAAAGAGGTATGATCGAGTCGAAAGAGAAGAGACAATCTGGTTTCATCTTAGAGCATGAAGACTTGCAGTAATTTAGATCACAGCAGGGTGGACTCAATTGAGGGAGTTTTTTTTTTTTTGTCCCTAATAGGTTTAATTTGATTATATGTCAGCGAGATGCTGCTTCAGAAGCTTTAGAAAACATTTTACTACATTAATCAATGAATATGGAAATTATACAATATGTGGGCTTACGAAAGAAAGTCCTGAAGTTATAAAAATACTGGAAAGAGCTTTAGTGAAAAAAAAAGAACTATGAGGATGGAAGTGAATATATAAGCCTATGTCTTACCTTCTTTCCACGAATGACAGCTCCTGGCTCTCCCTGGATTACCATGTACTTAGTGCCCCCAAGGTGTAAACCAGTTGGAGCAAGATGACCGGGCTCATCAAAATCCTTCACTATACCACTGACCTCCTCAGGCTTAAGCTGGAGAAAGAAGGCCAAGAAGACAACATGGTCAATAGATCAGATAATTGCAATCATCTCACTAGTTTTAGTCGATGTCCAAATTTTCGTAAATGTAATGTATGCTAAACGATTTGAGAAGTGGAAGTAAAGTGCAAAAGATTATCAACTCAACAAGGTGTGGTCACGTAAATAGACGTATATATCAACCTGTCCAAAATCAGCTCAACAAATTCTTATCTCTGAACAAGAAATTCTTTATC
This sequence comes from Antiaris toxicaria, assembly GCA_035233585.1. NCBI lineage: Eukaryota > Viridiplantae > Streptophyta > Magnoliopsida > Rosales > Moraceae > Antiaris > Antiaris toxicaria. Next base: position 18,804,465 of record CP141161.1, on the reverse strand, counting down.
AGCTTAGAAACTCATTGAAGGTCATGTTAAGTTATTTATCAGATTAAAGTAGTTGCGAATTACCATTCAGAAGCATAGGACACCTGCAAAACTACACGACCAGGATGGGAAGAAAAACACGACTGAAAACAAGAATGTCTGGGAAAACTGAAAACATGTGTGGCACCAATCCCATAGATCTGAGGATCCCACATTTGGGAACTGCCAAAGTAACTTAAAGCCAACAACAACGCTAATGAAAGGGGAACACGATTTCCGTACAACTATGCAAACTGCTAAAAACAAAACAATGCACCCGAAAGAAAGAAAAAAAAAAAAAAAGGGCTCGTGGCTCCGCTATGATGAGCTGATTCAAACAACCAGGGACGCAATAAAAAGCATCAGACACACCAATGGTGGAATGCAATTTTGCGAACGAAAGCCGAAACACCATGTATAGTAGTAGCAGGAGCCTAAATGCATATAAGAAAGAGCAGCCCGACTAAACCATCTACATGAAATGTAAATGCATTTCAGATATTTATCCTTTGCCATAAAAAAAAAAAAAAAAAAGGCCTTGCATTTTGAATTCTGAGTTTAACATAATAAAAAACCGAGGCCGGTCTATCTAGTCAATGTGGATAAAAAACTAACTCACCATCGATATGAAACTATCTCAATTCTCAACCAAAACACTGAATCAAACGCCAACAAATTAGATAAAACAGAAGGCAATGATCTTGGATCATAAAACTTTCTCAAGACTCAGGTATATGATATTTTTGGAACGACAATCTGGACTCGACAACAGATCCAATGGACGGATATTGACGCCATAATAGGATCAATCAGGTCCTGAACCCGACAAAATGGCGTCTCAAACTCGATCGCAGACGACAAAACAACAACATTATACAATAGATTAAGGATCCAACTATCTACAGCCAAAAAACGAAATGCAAACACTTTTAGATAGATCACGAGATGAAAATCCAATGATCTGATCAAAACGCACAAAAGCCACATTGATCGAGTTGATTGTATCAAAAAAGGGAAAAAAAAACACGAAATCAATCTGCGAAAACTCACACATTAGCTCAAAAACAACAATCGAAACCATTAAGAGAGAGAGAGGACCTGAGGGAAGGAAGAACTCTGAGCCCAGACGCTGCTGTCGAGGCCGATGATGGCGGCGGCGGTGAGATGCTGGCCCTGACCATCAATGTCGCACATCAAATGATCATCGACATACGCTTGCCACGACATTCTCTCTCTCTCTCTCTGGTTTCCCTCTCTTCTGGTAGTTTCTCTCTTTCTGTCTCTTGCTTTCTCGCCTCTGTTCGTTTTGGGAGGGAATTAAATAGGGGGAGAGAGAAACATGGAGGTGGCTTTGAATGCTCTCAAAAGTCAGAGAGGGGAAAGGACGGATCTGATTTCGTGATAGAAGCCCTCTCCACCGTCAGTTCAGCTTACCATTATTCAAAAGCATCCCTCCTTTTCGGCTGGATTTTCTTATTTAATTGATTTGTTTTTTCATAAATTATTATTTAAATTTTCTTACAAAGAATGACATGGCAAATTACCCGCCGTTTTTGCTTCATTTTTATTTGCTCTGGTCTCCATTGTTGCTTCCCAATAATAGAAATTAGCAATTACCGCATATTTACGGCCATGCAACGGCCGAGTCCTCCTAATTTTAGCTCTTATTTATCTTAGTCCAACGGCGTCGTTTCAAAACTCATCTCCCACCCCCCCCTCCCCCTTCTTCTTTTTTTAAATATGTATTTTGTTACAAGAGGATGTTGTTATTATTTGGCAGCAATTTGTGTCAACGGACCATGTTTGTGTTGGATTTATAATCAATATTAGAACATACCCCCTTCAATCCAAACACAATTTAACGAATTCATCAAAGTTATAAATATATCCCAACCTTAACACGAGTCGATTGTTTCGGGTTGAAAAAGCCGTACAACATAACCATGGAATAGGCTATGACCAAGTCATAAAATTAGAGCATCCTACTGGGTGAAGTTCAAACACGTGAACTAACAGCGAGAAAACAAGCAGGGATCCAGAAACAAACAAAGAACAGTAAAATTATTATTCAAAAAGAAAAAAACAAAAACCAGAAAAATTATGTTAATGGAATCCGAACATGAAGCTGTTTAAAGAATGCACTAATATAGCCATAGTAAAGTCACCGCCAACAAAAAAGTGCGTCTCTGAAGCATTTCATTTCCGTTCAGATTGTTCACAACCAAATAGTATTTTTCCAAAAAAAAAAAAAGAGCACATGAGCTTGTGGTTTCCTACCGAAATGTTCAAAGGAAAAACAGCATTTTGATTGACATGTAAACGGTTAGAAAGCCTTTTTGATCCACCAAGAAGAATTATGCCACGAAATTAAGAGACTCCAGACGGACTGTTAGCCACATTGTCTGCAATAACAGCAGATGATGCTTGTACCTCTGAACCCCTTTTGGAAAGAGTGGGTTAATCGCTAAGGCGATAGGACCTTCCCCTGAAAGCGACACCAGTATTCCTTTCAGGTTGGCTCTGGGTTTGAGTGCGGACACTCGGCTGAGCTCCTATCCTCCATCTTGCAACCAGTCTCTGTCTGTGAGGTCGCTGTTAAGGAAACTTACGGAAACATTTCCTTTTCAACTAAGCAGATAATTAGAAACAGATACAAGTGGATACCGGTTCAGTTCATCAAATAAGCCAATTTAAAGATTGAGGTACAGGATAAAATACAGAAGCACCAAACTACAGTAGTTTTACGTTGTAAAATTCATATAGAGAGAGAGAAAATATAACATATATAGACAGAGAAAAGAAGACGACAACGACTAACTCTTGACATAGTTTCACGTTGATCAGGACTTCAAATTTTTTTTATTTCACCTTTTAAAATAAGTAAAAAGGATACACCCACTTTGGAGTCTTGAGTATGTTCTTTCCACCTGCTAGAGGATGCAACACGGTCAAAAAGTAATACAGATGGCCAGCGATGATTCCAAGCAAATCCTGCATGAGAGGAGAGCCGAAGATGACATCCAAAGCAAGCATTACCCACGGTAGATAAAATGCCTGCCAACACCATTGTCGAAATCCACACATTAGACATGATGACACAACACCCACCAACAGAAAGCTATAAAAACTGACCAGAACTTTGCAAGTTTACTGGGCACATACCTTAAGTGTCACAAGGCCATATATGTTGATGTTGGCATTTGGAAATTCTCGACTCCATACATAGACAAGCATGAATACAAGAGATATCCCCAAGTAAAAGCTCTGGAATATGGGAATGAGGGACAAGACCTAGAAGACAAAGTGAGCGTAATAAGTCAAGAAAAGGGAAAGGATGTCAGTGAGATTTCAATCGGATTATCAATCGGATAAACTTATCCAATGACAACAAAATAAGGTCATAAGGTCCAACAATTGGTGGATACCAAACAAGAAGATCACATGAAGAAAAAGCATGATCATTTTTTCAGGTCTAGTACCCAAAAAAAAAAAAAAAGGCTCTATGGATAATTTTGCTAACAGATAGCAATACAGACTCCCACATACCAGTAATGTTATAGAACCAAATATCATCATCCACAAAAAGTCTGCTGTCCTCCGATCAAATGGTCCCTTTTCTAGTTGAACTCCATATCTTGCTCTATATAATAATGAAAGTGACAGTGTTAGCAGATAAGCTATCCCTCAATTCTCACACAAACTATATATTTGGATAAGTCACACACAAGCTATCTATGGATCTGGCCAACAAGAACTATAGCACGAAATATACAGTCACAACCCACAAATAAATAGTTACTGAATCTGATCACAAATTTTGCAGAAAATACTCACATCATTAAGAGACGGATCCCAAAATTAATGGAAAAGCGGCCAAGGAAAAATAAGGTTGTTATCAACCTCCACACCTATAAATAATGGTGAAATCAGAGGAGAGGTTTACTCATAGCTAACTTGAAAACTTAAGTGAATAGACATCTGATATCAGCAATAAAACACATCATTAAGCCTATACGGATAAAGGTCTAAAAAAAAAAAGCCTACAATGATAAAAAATAAAAGAAAAAGAAAAAAAAGAAACAATACCTGCAAGCGCCAAAATACATATGGATAATATAATGCAAGAAATGACTGATCATAAAGTCCCAGTTGACATCCCAGAGTTACCAATAGGCACAAGGTCCCATAAGCCTTACTTATGGGCGGGAGTGACTTGTAGAACCTGGAAGAAACAAAATAGTACAGGGTTAAATACTAACATTGCAGGATAAATACTATCTGACACAGAATGAAAGTAAGCAACAGAAAGAAGAAAATTTTCATCAATTGACATCCGGGTATGATAAACCTCAAGATTATTGAAGGGGAAAAGAGAGAGAGAGAGAGAGAAATAACAGGATCAAATGGAATCATGATTTAGCTTGTTTCTCCAATTGATATCTCAAACCGAGTCCAATACATGCATTTGAACAAGAATAATGCTAGGGAACCCAACATTTTAATACTGACTTACACGACACATGAGTTACCTATATTAAGAAAAAAAATAAAAAAAAGACGTATCATGTGAGTTGTTATTTTTTTCAGTGTTTAAAAAATTGTCATATCAATTGATATCACTAGTAATGGGGCCTTCCGGTACATACGAAAAATTTAACGACTCTTTACTCAACGTAAAATCATCTAGCGAAGGAAGTACACAATGAACTAGACTATCACCCTCACCTCAACCCATATCCATGCTTGTCTAGAACCAAAAGAGAAAATTTTCGATCAAAACGAAGAATTGTCAAGACCTTTTCTTTTCTTTTCCTTCTTTTCTTTTTTTAGTATGGGGTCACTTTCCCACTAAAGAGAAATAAAAACACATTTCAAACTGAGAACTCCTGTCCAAATCCAAATCCCTTTTCTCTTACCTGCTGAGCCAAGTAGCGAGAATAAATGAAGAATTTGACAAAGGAAAATCTTTTCCAAGTTGATATAACTACAATTTGACGAGTTCTTCTACCCAAACAAATAGTAATATCAACTTAATTCCCAAAGTAAATAAATAAAATAATTCAGCCGTGAGCATTCTGAAGCCCGAAATTTCAAATTACTAGCTATAATTTCGGAAATGGAACTCAAAACAAACGAAATCCCAACTAGAAACATAAAACATGGTACCGACAATCGAAATAAAATGAATCTGAGAAAGGGAACAAGGTTCTTACTCGCCAGGAGATGACATGTTCGACACCCAGAAAGCTAATTTGAACGAACGCCCAGATTCTGCTTTTCCTTCTTGCTTTCTCGCTTCAGAGAAAATCTTCCAAATCAAGAAATCGATGACTTTTTTTTTTTTTTGATAACAAAGAAAACGATAACTTGAATTACTGCGCAAGAATGTTATAATTAAAAAAATAAACTAAAAAAAAAAAAAAAAAGGGTTCGTATAGCTACGAGTTACAAGTCACGGGTACGACCCAGACGGTTCTCGGTTTGCACGCCTCGCCTGCCCGGCACATTGCTTTAGCGGGTGTCGAATTTCAATTAGGCCAAACATGGGCTTGAGCCCATGTAAGTTTGAAAGCCGACAGCTGGCCCAGCAAGCGTATTATCTGAGTAGGTGGCCTGGGGTAACCTACCAAGATATTTAAGTAACCGCTGATCATCGACCATATTACAATCACCAATAAAAAAGAAAAAGGCAACTAGTTTTTTTTTTTTTTTGAATTTGGAGATGGAGTTTCGAACTCTTAATCTTATGGTGGGATTAGATGTAGTACTGTAGACTATGCGCATTTTTTTTAAACTTGAAGAAGTAAATAGTGGATCTTAAAATATTTTAGATAAACAAGATATTTAAAATAAACAAATAATTTAAAAGCATATTATTTCTCATTAGCAAATTATCAAGTTACTACTCTGTCAACTAGTTATCCAGCAAGTTACTACGAGTAACCTAACAAGTACTCCAGTGACTGAAGGTCACTAATCAGACTACCAATGGTAACCAAATATAAATAAATGGACAAATTACATTTTTTCCCCCCGAATATTAGGTCTTGTCACAAAATGCCCTCAAACTTTAATTTGTAACATATGTTCCCCTCAACTAAGTTTGCAAATGGTTGAGGGGGAAGAGGGAAAAGTTTGCAAATGGTTCAAAGTTGAGAGAAACACATGTTACAAATTAAAGTTCACGTGGTATTTTATAACAAAGCTTAACGTTTAGGGGGGAAATATAATTTATCCATAAAAGTAAAAGTTACACAACAGAGCATGTATTAGATGAGTTGAAATAATGGTTGCTTACATAATTGTTGAGTTTGAATTCCTAAACTTTCAAATTCAAGAAAAGAAGAGAGAGAGAGAGAGAGATAGAGAGCAGTATTGAAATATTATTAATTTTTCAGAATATTTTAGAAGACAAACGTACATAATAAATATTGTTGATATTCTCACCTAAATAAATAAATATAATATAAATGGATAAAAAAATTAGGAGTTTAGAACAGTTTTATTCGGCTCAACTCTAATAAATTCAACTGTCTCTCATTTTTCAACGGTACAATATTTTTTTAAGAGAAAATTATAGAAATAGTTCTTTTAGTGTATATATTAAGAATTTTTATAATATAATTCAGGTTTTTATTTTGAAATCCCTTTTCATTTGACACTATAAAATAAAATAAAATCTTAAAATCATTATAAATAAAATAATACTTTAGAAATATATATAGGCATTCCTCCAAAAAACTCCAATATTAAAAACTCCAATATTAAACGCATAGGACTAACAGCCTTTTTAAGGTGGCACTGAACGTAAATCAGGTCACATTTTTCAAATCAATGAGTGGAGATTGCGGCATTCTTCAAAAGTCCACTTAAATATTCGAACTTCGCCGAAACATTCATCAAGTTTAAAAAAAAAAAAAAAAAATTTCCCACTTTTGTAGAACATTTTAACCTGCAAAACTTTTTATCATCTCATGCACCAAATTGATCATTATACGGCGTGGTTTTCGAGGGTCCTAAACTAATAATAAGGAAAACGTTGTTTAACTAACTTAAGCTTCTATTCGTTTCGCATTGCCACAAAAAATCAGTTCCAATCAGTAGTCACACAATAATTAGACAAGTACATGGGACCTATAAAAGTTGGGTCATTGGACCCCCCAAATCCAAGCTGAGCTGGGAAGAGATATACATGCATACCCCAAAATGGCCTCTCTGTCTGCCAACTACTAGTTTGATGTGCTATGCTTGCATTAATTTTGCTTGCCTGGATGCTTTTATGGCAAGGATTGGTACAAATGAGGCGGTGTCCATTTCAGATGGCGAATAAATTATACAATATTTGACTTATTAGATTGTGAAATTATCCAACATTACTGAGTCATTAAGCTATTATATTATATATATATATATATACATTGAACGCAAGTAAGTTTTTAAAGATAAAATTTAACCAAATCTATTTGACAAGCTATCAGAGTCAAATTTTGTAAGCAATGATGAGTTTAGACTTAGGCCCATTTTGGTATGGTTGGTGTGAAGGAGGTGTTATATTGTAAAATTATTATATAAATTACTGGACTGTTATAGGATTCATATATAGAGATTAAACACCCTATCTTACTGTATTAGTTTTTGATGATGAGTTTTATCTAATTTTGTTTAACATGACAAGTGTTGGAATGTGATTATGGACCTATTTTTCAAATAAATTTCAATTAGATGCTTTTCATCATATTGATAGACACCAAGATTTTTTATTTATTTATAATATAACGAGATGGTATGAATGATCCTTAATTTTAGTGGAGGAATAAAATGACTAATGAAGGTTAGAGAGATGAGCAATGATCATCTCAAATTCTAAAGCAAGCCATTCTATACATGTCACCATGATGTTCTTGCTGGTCCAGCCAATAGTTATTTGTGGGACAATTATCCCTGTGTGGTATTAATATTATTGTTGATTATTATTTAATGTTGCATGTTTTGTTTTGAAGTTGTTGATGGCTTTTTCTTTTTCTTTCTTTTTCTAATACGTGCTTGAGTCATTTTCGGATATAGAGTATGCAGTACTTCTCCTTTCAAATGAGACCACTTGTGAGTTTATTACAACTGTATGTGCAATGAATAGCATAGAATTCCTGATTATGTTTTCTATTTTCCTTTATGTAACGAATGAACATAAATATACATTTATGCAAAAATGTTGGTCTCTCTCATATTGTCTTACTTTTCGACTAACAAGTTCTTTTTCCCAAAAAAATAAACATTACCTTTTTTCCCTTAATAATTTACTGTTCAAGAGGAATTGTTATTTCATGATGGAAACATTTACATGTACATAAAAAGAACTCCACAGCAAGATACGATATAATGATTATTGATTAATACCCTCCATTCTAAATTCATAACACCAACTGAAATGATAAATAAATTGTCATTTTATCTCACTTCTAATGTATCACTTCTTCATTTTAGATCTTGTTTAGTTATTTGGTGTTGGTGATCGGTTTGGCTTTGTTGTTCGAATCATCTTTCTTAGATGGAGTTTGTACTCTCACATGTTTATCGGGAATGCAATATAACCGCAAATTCTTTGGCGTTTCATGCTTCGAATATTGTTTCCCTTACTTAATAGTGGGCGGCCTCTAATTTTATTTCCTCATTTATTACAGATGATATTAGTAGTAGACCATGATACAAGTTCTTATGATGTTATTCATTTTTTATAGCAAGCATTATTTTTCCTTTATTAGGTTTTTTTGATTAGATTTTACTAACAAGGTTGCTAGTGAAGTCTATCATAGTTTCTGATTTTTAAAAAGGTTTAGTTTCGACTATGTTTTCTGACGTTAAAATCTCCTTTCTTTTTTTTTTATTTTCAATTTATATTTACTTTTTAGTTGCTTCACCTTTTGTAGCTAGTTGTTATTATGTCTTATTTGAGTTTTTGTTATTTTTTTTCTTATTTTTAATAAAATGTTGGAGATAGATAAATAATAAGGATACTAAAATGGTACTATCTTAATTGGAATGTTCGGCGCATGTACTAATTTCTTTCCTTAAAAATCTTATCAAAAAAAAAATTATCGTCCTATTTATTTATAAAATTTTTTTTCCACTAAATTAAAATTTGACAACTCATTTTTTACGTTGATAATTTTCCTCTCGGTACAGTCCCTTATTGTTGACAATAACGCAATGACGGAGCCACATCCTAGTGCAGGCACGTGTCCTTTAAGATCTTGAATTTAACTTTTTTAACTGAATGTAACTTTCTAGAAAAGGTTATCCATGCCCCGCGTATATTAAAAATCATTATTGTGTTATTAAAAAAAAAAATCAGTATATAGTTCTACTTTTAATAACATAAAATTCCAATTATATTCTCTTTTATTTTACACTTCATCTGATGCCTATATTGGACAAATTTTCTAAGTCTGTCACTGTCCAGAATGATTATTTGAATATACGAATCATGCATAATAAAAATTTGAACTTTTTTTTTTTTCCAACAACAAAAGATCTGGCCGATTCTTTTTGAAAAAAAAGAAGAGGAAGAAGAAGATGGACCACAAGACCATTTTCTTATCTTGCCTAGCGTGAAGGAGTCAAGGCAATATCAGGTTGGCTTTGTTCTCACATAAAAACAAAGCAAGCATGCAGCAGACGGCACAGAGGAGCTTGTCCTGTAGGAGAATATTGAGTGTGGGGAAGTGGTATACATATCAATATATATATATATACACACACATAAATTCTTAAATTTGATACCAGATCTAATATACTAATATAAATATAAATTTTAGTTATTAGAATTTTAAATTTATGTATAAAAAAATGTAAATATGAAGATTTTCACATTCAAATAATATTTTTTATCATCTTTATTTTTACATTTCCTATTATATTAGTTCATATTTTCAGTAACTGAAATTTATATTGACGATAATATTAAATCATATCCATTATAGGATTTGAGATTATTCCTTTATATATATATATTATATGACTAATATCCAAGGTGTTGATAGTTTGTATGTAAAAAAAAAAAGGTGTTTTTGGTAGCGTAGCACGGCAACAAGCATAATTTGGTTTTTGCGAAAAAAGAATGAGATTTGCCAAACAATAGGAAATGGTGTGCCAATATTCTTGTTCCCCACGCTCCGATCACACAAACGAGAATTTTGGGCCCCGCCTAGAAGGAGATGGACCATCCTTATATAATTAACCAAGTTTTTCAGGAAAAAAACAAGGATAAGGTTAGGTTAATGATAATGGTTTTACACATTGAAGGTCATTTCATTCAACGTCCAATTATAGCACAAAAAGGGGGTGCTAAACTTTAGCAAGACTCTAGACTAGAGATACTAAGGTAATGTTTGGTAAACATTTTTTGGTGTTACGAAAACCAATTTTATACCAATCATAAAATTTTATATTTAAATACAATCATTTTCAACAGTACTATAAAAACAATTATTATTTAAAAGTTTTTTAAAACAATCACATCAACTTTTTAACCCTAACTATTTATCTCTACTTTTACCAATCACATCAACTTTTCAACTCTAAAACACTTTTCATCCAAATACACATTTTATTCAAATACAAAACAAATACTTTTCAATCAAATATAATATTCAAAAAAGAATTATATTCAAACGCAATACGTTTATCAAATATCCCCTAAATGTTGTCAAAAGTTAAAAAAAAAAAAAACATGGCGTTGCTGTTGTTGTTGTTTTCTATATAAATATATGTTTCTTATAATAATAACTTACGTATTAATACAAAAGCAATATGTCATCCTGATGAATATGGTGTTCATGTAATGTAATGTGCGTGTTTCACTTAAATGATAATACAAACAATAAAGCTATTCATACTGAGTTGGGATGACTTGCTTGGAGGGGTTGAAGGAATCGATTCCGGATCTAATTACGTGGATCTACCGATCCCTCTCATTCGAACTTCCCAAGTCATTTCATTATTTGTATTGGCTTTAAAATAGATTTACTTGCGAATTAACTCATGTTGCTTCATTGTTAAGAGATGATTTGTATTGGCTTAAAAGGAGTTTAAGTAAAAAATTTATCTCTTGTATGTTTAGACGTGGCACAATAAGAGTTTGTATTTATTGTCTAATTTTATGTGTTATCGATGGTCCCTCTGATTAATTTTTGACATCTTGTTTAACCGTTTAAGTGTTTTGAGTATTTAATTCTTATTTATGTGATGAAGTATATTTACACGACATAACAAATAATTATTAAAGGGACGTAACAACTAAATAAAGACATAAAATTCGACCTTGCTCAACTTTATAATTATCTTAGTTTGACTTTAAAATATAACAATTTTCAATAAGTTAAAGGTAACGCTAATTATAAGTAATAATGAACAAGTACCATGTCATTTCCTATCCACTGGTCAAAACAAAAGGGGGATAAGAAATGCAATAAAGGAATAATATTGTCCATCACATAAAACTGTCATGTCCTCTTGAAGGTAGTGTATTGTTGCTCCTTGATCCTTGTCTATGAGATAGAGTGGTCCACGAATTAGTTGGTATTGCTTCATTGTAAAGAGAGGATTTGCTTTCTTTCTTTCTTTCATTTTTTTTTTTGGATTAAAAATAAAGGATTTGCTTTTTAAGTATTGGGACACAGCTTATTATTTATTAAACACAATTAATTCGTTTTAACTAAAATAAAAAAGGATAAATTTCAAAAATAAATGGTATTGTTGATTGTATGCTTGACACACCTAATCAAAGTGGTCAGCACACTCCATAAGAATGGTTGGCGTGCTCCATCGACCGGAGACCTACACCAATCCGACCACCTAGAAGCTGGGAAGAAAAGACTAGCTTGAGAGTGGGAAACAAACTGTTGAGCCAAATATCCCTTGCCAGGATAGCTAACCAAGATCTTCCTAAAGACATGGCCTGAGTGACTGGACAATGACAGACAATAGACTACTCTAACCAGGATAAGCAACACCCGACCTTTGCTCATTCTCAACCTTAGTCTGTTTCTAACCTGCGGTCGAATTGATCGATTTACATGACACCTGTTCCATTAACTAATATTGAAACTAGTACCTATATTGGTAACTATACCTGCCCTCACTGTTAAACTGGTGGGGCCTATGGCATCAGCCTAATGGGCATTAATCACCATCATACTTGACACGGGTCGATCATCGAGTCAAATCGAGGCACCTGAGTCCATGAGACATATCTATAAACAAATGAGTATATCATGCCCTTATGTATATATGGACCACATTCCTTTTCTTAAATTACGTTTTTTTTTGTTTGATCATCAGTTCTTCTTGCTAACTTAAGTATCGAAATATCTTTAATAAATACCACATTAGTACCTTTTTTATTCTGAGGTGCTGTTTTACATTTTACAGGTGACTATATGAAGCAAGGAGGTATTGAAATGATTTCATCTGGTGTTATGTCAAAGATTTTTGACAACACGTACTGTGAACAACTAACAAGTAATAAGTATACTTACTTAGCTGGTAGCATGTCATGTTATGTTCACCAAGTAACAAAATAAGGAATACTTTTCGCTATACTGCTTCACATTTGTTTTTGTTTTTGTTTTTTTTTTGTTTTTTGTTTTTTTTGGGAAAAGCTTCATTAACCAAACATAACAACATAAGAAAAAAGGCCTGCAAAACAAGGCAAGGCCCCAAAAAATTAAAAAAAAAAAAAACAAAGAGAAAGGACAAAAAAAAAATGTACATCAATGTTAGGCAAAAACCACAAGAGAGGAGAGAGCCCAATACCGTAGTCGACGAGAAACGACATTACTGTTCCTTCTAATCCACTAAAAGAAAACATGATTGAAAATGTCGTGTTAAAACAAAAGCATTGTCCTAGAAAATCTTAATCTCCTAAGCCGCCCATGATTATCTCCATTTATTGATTCTACCTTGTATAAATTATTTCTAGCAATTTTTCGATATTCTAAGGTCAAATACATCCTAACCAATCATGAATTAGATATGAATTAGCTATCTCTTTACCCTTTTTTTTTTCATATTCTAAAAAAAAAAAAAAAAAAGAGAGGGGAAATTAAATCAAAGGCACCTAGCAGGTAGGATGGAAAAATGATTGATTGGCAGGTTGGAAGGTGATGATATAATAAAATAAATCATACTTTTAGTTCCATTTGAGCATGATTGTTGATGTGGTAAGGTGGGGTTTTAGGGCTTAAATAATGAAATTCTTTAGTTTTAATGGTTGATATGTTGAAAGATAATCACAAAATCCAATTGTAAAATGAAGACATAGCATATGAAAATTGGTTGACGGTGGGGCGTTTTTCATTTATTTAGTGCACATGCATGAACCGTATGATTTCTTTGTGTTTAATTTTTATTGCAAGAGTTGGCATAGCCGAAACTTTATTGAGGAAAAAAAACAAACGACAAAAACATATCAAACTTCATGTTTCATAGTATAGATTTTTCAAAATCAGAGAAAACAGTTTTATATTCAACGACCCAGTCGTCTTCAAAGTCTCCTATAGCATAAGAAATTTTGCTAAGTCTCCTATAGCATAAGAAACTTTGTTACTAATATTAAATGGCTTTGTCTCAAGAAAAGATTAAAAAAAAGGTTCTTTAAAAAAAAAAAAAGGTTTGTTTGGTTATGGCCCTTCAAATTTGTAAGATTGTGACTTTGTCCCTAATATTTTTTCACGATAACACATGTAGACTTGTAGTTTATTATTATTATTTTTATTATTATTATTTAAAAGATTTGTAGCCATTGAACCTTGGCAAATGCCTATAAATTAGCCATTATCATTTTTTTCCTCAAAAAAAAAAAAAAAAAAGCCATTAAGTCGATGCCAAATTTTTATTTGTAATCCAGTAACTTTTAATTCAAAAACCCCCCCACCATTCTTATGAAATGAACTTTTGTTTCAAATTTAAACAGAAGTGGATGAAAAGCATTGCATATTTCCTGAAGTTTTGATTTTCGAGGGCAAAATGTTACGTTATGCCACAATCTTTACGATTATTAAAAGTAGGCTCCATTTTAACATTAACATATTCTTGTAATAAGAACAGTCTTTAAATTAGCCATAAAGGTTACCATCTTAATTTTTTTAATCAATTTTAATCATGAAAATCAATTTTTGGATACTTAAATTTAGTTTTTAAATAGTTAAGCAATTCTAACTTAAAAGTTTAGCGTCGTGCATCCGGTAAGACAATTGCATTCAAATGCGTTTTTTTTTTTTAGTTAAACAATTCGTAGTTTACTGTTATAATTTTCTAACTTAAACTTTAAAAGTTTATAATTTTGTATATATAAATTTAAATCAGATATTTTTTTTAATTGTATAAAATTTCGAGATAAACAAAATAAATTCCATATTGACATATTTTTTTTGAATATAATTTAAGTTTTTATACTTTTTAGTTCTAATTATTCAAACCCGTATATCAAATGTATAATAATTCAACTCAAATTCAACTTAGAAAACTCAGTATAAACTAGTATAACAAATGCATGCTTAGTTTTAAGTTTTGCAACTCATGCCACAAATTCTTTAACTAATGTTTTATTTAAAATAACGGTTCGATATAGTTTAATTAATTTAAAAAAATTAATTAATTTTTTGAATATTAATTATAATTTTTATCATTTTTTCATAAAAAATAAAAAATACAATTTAATTTAAATTAAGCTTACAAACCAAAAAAAAAAAAAAAAAAAAAACCACCTTACTAACGAAACAAGCCGTAAACTCCTCTCAAATCAGCCGAAATTATGGAAAAGTAATTGTAGAAACACGAGGGCTTAATGATACGTGGACGGAAAAGGCCGTGGCAGCCTGTGACAGGTGGTTTGATGATGTTTGTGAAAGTGGTTCTGTTACTCTATCATTCCCCCGTTACGAACTCTGATAATGAAAAAAAAAAATAAAGGAAAAAGCATAAGAGACAAATAAAGGAGTGTTCAAGCGCCGTCAAATCCAGCCGTCCAAATGGGAGGTCAGAAGGGGCCAAAGAATGCCACGTCAACAGTCTGTGTTTCTGAAATCTCCTGTGGAATAGGACCTTTTTTTTTATTATTTTTGAGGCCAAATTCCTCGCTTCGTCCAATCAAATCCCAGCAAACACGCTGCATGACAACGTGGTGACAGCCTTTTCCCAGGCTGTCACGGCCCCTCTGCTCCACCCTCTATTTCTCTCACCATCAGAATCTCTCTCGCTCTTTTTTTTTTTACGGCACAAATTTTCTTTCACCACCAATCTACCAATAAATAAATAAATAAATAGAAAAGAAAAATGTGCTTTTTTTTTTTTTTTCAAATTATACCCCATTATAATGGTTGTTTAATAAATACCGTACGTTTTAATTATATTTAAATATAATTTATTTTTTAAGTATTGTATTTAATTAAAAATTATTTATTTTATATTTGAATGAAATATACGTTTAGATAAAAAGTATTTTAGAGTTAAAAAATTAATATGATTAGTAAAAATAGAGATAAATAGTAGAGTTGAAAAATTAATATAATTATTTTAAAAAACTTTTAAATAGTAATTGTTTTCGTAGTACTGTTAAAAAAATTATATTTGAATATAAAACTTTGTGTTTAATATAAAATTACACTGCATTTGAATATGATTAAAATTCAAAAATTTTGCCAAATGCCCCATAAAATTTTGGCTCCTGTGTGAGGGAAACATTTTGAATAAAATATTTATGAGGGAAATAATTGGATCAAACAAATTTGATGTTATTATATAGTTTTGTATCGGTTAAATTCAAGAGTCGGAGATAAAGCAGTCTCAAATGATTAATATCTATCACAAGTATAAAATGAAAATTTTCAGACAGAAATATCAGCGCAGTAGAAAAACATTTACATGATAAAATGTTGACTCCCTAACATTTATAATTTTGTCCAAAAATTATAAATGACAATATTTTGACATATTTTATATTATTTCAAATATTACTTCCTAAATGCATATTTAAAATTAGAAAAATGAAAACATTTAAAATGATAAGAACAATTAAAATTAAAGGAGCTTTGGTTTCTAGTATGATAATTTTCCGACAAAATTACTGCATCCTATAAAATGTATAAAAGATACCATGTTGTCTCTATTGATTTTTTATTTATCTATAAAGATATTCCTTCTTTAGTATTTTAATCAAGTATTCGACATATTAAAAACAACTCATACTCTACTAAACATTCATGAAATATATGATAGTCTGTATTTGATAGAGTTAAAAAAAAAAAAAAAGGAGATAAATGAAGTTAAAAAGGGGATTTGAAAAAAGAAATGGAGAATTATAGATTGTTTGATGGAGAGAAAATTACATAAAAAGAAGTTATAAATTCATGTGACCTAGCATTTTTTTTATCCTTTAAATTTTGGAAAGGGAAGGTGATAGAAAAATTTAATAATAAAATCATAAATAAAATAACTATTTTTGTTTCAATCTTTTTTTATTTTCTTATTTATATAAAGAGTTATCTCGTTTCTCTTTCTCTCTTATCAAATAACCTAAAAAAAAAAAAAATCTTTCTCCTTTTTTTTTTTCTTTACTTTCCTCATCAAAATTTTAGGTACATCCTCCAAAAGCTCCCGAAAGGAAGTACATTTCTGTCCAATCCCTTGATTTATCCCGTGATCCGAAAAAAACCAAAGTAAAAAAAAAATCAGTAAAAAAAAAAAGAATGAGAGAGAAAGAAAGAAGAAGTGAGAGAGAGAGAGAGAGAGAGAGAGAGAGAGAGAACAAATGTCCACAACAACAAATGACCTCGAAGTAAAAACGTTCAAAATCAGGTACTTAGCCGACTTCCATTTTTATACAACATATCTCGTAACATTATCATATGCCTCACACAAACACAATAACATTGATATATCCCCCCAAGCGCCAACTCTCCATTTCCCACTCCTCTTACTCAATTTCTCTCTCTCTCTCTTTCTACAAAAAAAAAAAAGAAAATCTATAATTAGAAGAACAAGAAGATCAAATGGATCCGTGCCCATTCGCGCGCCTAATAATCGAGTCACTCGCCCTCAAGCTTCCGCAGGCCACTAGACCGGCGGGTCCAGGAGTCCACCCGTCGGCCACCCCCTGCTTCTGCAAGCTCCGCCTCAAGAACTTCCCCTCTCAGACGGCTCTTCTCCCCCTCTCCTCCTCCTCCTCCTCCTCCGGCGATTCTCCCCCCGACGCCGCCACCTCCTCCGCCGGCTTCCACCTCGACTCCGCCGACCTCCGCCGCCTATCAGCCACCCGCCGACGCCTCGCCCTCCGCGTCTCCGTCTACATCGGCCGCATGGGCCGCACTTGCGGCGTCTCCACGGGGAAGCTCCTCGGCCGCGTCCACGTCGCCCTCGACCTCGCCGGGGCCGACTCCCGGCCTGCGGTTTTCCAGACCGGTTGGATGAAGCTCGGCGGAGACGCCGCTAGGCTTCACATCGTCGTCCGGTCCGAACCGGACCCCCGGTTCGTGTTCCAATTCGGCGGCGAACCGGAGTGTAGCCCGGTTGTGTTCCAGATTCAGGGGAGCATCCGGCAGCCTGTTTTTAGTTGCAAGTTTAGTGCCGACAGGAATTCAAGACTCCGGTGAGTTCTGTTCTTCTAAAAAATTTTCTTTTCTTTTCTTTTTATTTTTCTACCATTTTTTTAGATAAATAAGTTTGATGTTTACATCGTCCTTTTACTATATACTGCTACGTAAGTTTAACGGCCTTTTTTTTGGTTAAGTCCAACTTGTTCTGGGTTGGTGGATAATAGTCGTTTTACCAGTTTTGTATTAAAATACTCAACAGAAATTTAATATCCGATTTCATTATATTATAAAATATACACTACTGAATTCCACTTTAAATAAAAAAAAAAAAAAACAATACTCCTTTTTAAACCACGAGGATGCATGAGATTGACATAGTTTTATTGCCAAAAAAAAAAAAAGCCAACATTACATTCGAGAAAAATTAGCATAATATTTAAAGGTATTTATTTTTCGTATTTTATATAAAAAATACAAATTAATATTTTTTTTATTGCATTTTGAGTTCTTTCTTTAGCACTCCTCTACATAAGAATGATACCAAATTAAAAAAAAAAAAAAAAGCAATTCAGATATTATATCCTTTTTGGAAATTTTATAAGAAAAAATTTCCAAATTTGTTTGGTTTTCTTATAGTTGAGTTTGGAGTTCTTTCTTTGGTGCGTTTGGGTGTGGACTACGCAAAGTGTTTGTCAATTTTTCCTTAGCTGGCCGTGTCATGCAATAATCCACATTCCAAGTTGGGCTGTTACAACATATAACCTATAAATCTTGCTTCAATTTTTACGTTTACTTCATGCAAGTTTGCATTTTATATGTGTTATTACTTTCGGGGTCATTTTGTGAAGAATTTGGTTAACTTTCGTCAAGTCACATATCAATTAAAGGAAAAGAACTAGCTTTTGATTACGAAAGTGATTTTTTGCCTTCTATTTTTGCTTTTGTTTCTTGTACTCAGCAGAGCTGATAAGTCCCTATCCATGGGGCATAGATATATATATATATACACACACACATTATATATATATATATAAATGCATATCATTGTCCCGTATTTAGGGTTATCATTTGACAGCAAAATGGCCGCTTTAATTACTTTGCTTGATACGACATTTCAATTTTCTTTTGCATATATACAAAAAATAGTCAGAATATCTTTGGTCGGTGAAACTAGTATTATCTAGGTAGGATTTATGTTATCTTATAATTATCCCACATTTAAACTTCTTTAGGAATCTTAAACAGCTAATCTGATGCTTATTGATTCATATCTGTCAAGTTTTGATTTATTGCACTTACATTTCTTTTTATATTCTCATATGCAAATGTCGTCCACTTAATATATCGCACCCATTATTTGAAATAGTAATAATAATAATAATAATAACAATAATAATAACAACAACAACTACTACAACACTGTCTATATTTCCATCATGAATGAACCCAACAAACACAATTCTTAATTAAACCCAAAAAAAAAAAAAAAGTGTTATATGTTGGTCAAATCTCTATAAAATGTCAAAGATTGACCACAACTTAGAATCCCTTCCCATGTGCAAAGATAACTTCCATTGTTTGGCATTCCTAATTAATTCCATTAATTGTAATTTTTCTTCTTAACACAACCAACAAATCAGTCATCAATTAGATTCTCATGTTGGCTGAAAAGAAAAAAAATTCATTTTTCTTAAAACGACAGATCACTTCCATCAGATTTCACCCGCAACAACAGCAACAACAGCAATAGAGGTTGGATGAGGACCTTCTCGGGCGAGCGGGAGAGGCCCGGGAGGGAAAGAAAAGGCTGGATGGTCACAATCCACGACCTCTCGGGCTCTCCAGTGGCGGCGGCATCCATTATCACTCCATTCGTGCCGTCCCCGGGGTCGGACCGCGTGTCGCGCTCCAACCCCGGGGCGTGGCTCATCCTCCGCCCCCACGGCTTCTCCCTCAGCAGCTGGAAGCCCTGGGGCCGCCTCGAGGCCTGGCGCGAGCGCGGCCCCTTGGACGGCCTCGGCTACAAGTTCGAGCTCGTCGTTCCCGATCACTCGAACCGCCTCGGCCTCAGCGGCGGCCCCAGTACCGGCAACATCCCCATCGCCGAGGCCACCATAAGCGTGAAAAAAGGCGGACAATTCTGCATCATGAACTCCAGCAGCAGTAGTACTAGTACGAGGTCGCACGTTAAAGGGTTCGTGATGGGGTCGACCGTGGAAGGCGAGGGCAAAGTGAGCAAGCCCGTCGTTCAGGTCGGAGTTCAGCACGTGACTTGCATGGCCGATGCTGCTCTGTTCATAGCTCTCTCCGCCGCCATTGATCTGAGCATGGACGCTTGCCGTTTGTTCTCGCGTAAGCTCAGGAAAGAGCTTTGCCACGACGACCATGATTTCTTCTCTTAGTTGAGTAGAACATAATTTTGTTGAATTCTTATCTGATCTGATCTGATTTGATCTTCCCTGTTGCTGTGATAGCCAAATTATTGGTTTGAGCGTAGAAATATATATATTTATTTATATATGATACATATATATGTGTATTCTTTTGTTCCTTTTTTTTTTTTTTTCTGTTGTTATGATTCTTTTTGAGCAGATTTTTGTCTTCTTATTTGGGAGTACACTACTGTGACAAGTGTGGCCTCTGTTCTGGGTTTTGGGTATTGGAGAGTGAGAGTGGCTTCCTGGTTTTTGATTCTGCAAGTAGAGTGGTTTTATTTTTGCTTTTTTACTTTTCTTTACAATGTACAAGTCGAAAGCTTACAATATCCAATTGTACAGACTGGGAAAATATGAATTAGTTGTTTAAATATTGTAACAATTTCCTCTTTATTCTTTATTTAATTCATTTATGCTTCTTCCCTTCTCAAAACCAAACACACACACCCACCCCCACCCCCACCCCCCACACCACAAACCCAAGGCCCCCCCCCCAACAACAACCAAATTTGTGTACATTTTTAATAATGCTTCAAGGTTGTTCTTCCCCTTTTGAGAAGAATCCATGTTCCTTTAACTTGTGATATTTGGACCTTTTAATAAACTATAGATTTCAAGCATTTGCATGTATTTAACACTGTTCGTATGTAGACAGGGTACTACATTTGACTATTTTTTGTAGATGTGTAAATGTTGCAGGGAAAATAGAAGGTGACAAGAAAATTAGAAGATGTGATTGGATAACCAATCAATCTAACATAAACCAATTTAATGCGCATGGGATATCTAATCTTTGTTGGATTTGGTTGACTTGCAAAATTCAAAAATCAAGTGGATTGATTTGGTTTTGCATTTTTCTCCCTTTAAACAATGTTACAAGATAGCAATGTGTCTAACGCTATAATTAATAAAGAATGTGTTATATATCATGGTATTCATAAGTGAAGTTCATTATCTATTTGTTGTGATCAGTGGTGGTCATTGGATAATATTAATTTTTTTAAAACATTCACCACCCAATTTAATTATGAAAAATTTCTTTTAAATTCAACTAATTCGATCCATTATGTTGCTACCCTCCAATGCAACCTAATGGATTGCACTCGGGCTTTCATAACTTCTTAAAACATGTTAATATTCATAAAACTAGATCATATTTTTAAGGCATCAATTTAGGGGGCATTTTGTTTTATTTTTAATAATGATTTTCTATTTTTAAAAACACTAAAAAATGAAAACGATTCAAAATAATATTTGTTTATTCAACGTTTTCAAAACTATTTAGAAAATACTATTTTCAACTATATTGTTTTTTTGAGATTTTTTGAAAACAAAAAAAAAAACTGTTTTCACTTTTTTGTTTTCATTTTCTTCCTCCCTCCCTTCTCTCTTTGCTTGTGCAGCGTCAGTGATGATGACCATGTTCGACGATGGCCTCTATCTCTAGCTAAGGACGACGACCACAGATTAGTGATGATCGCGACGGCCTTCTTGGGATGACAACCATCGACTTGTGAACCAAATATTGCCATTGTCGCCACCTAGAGTTCAGACTACTAATGTCTTTCACCCTTACCCCTTATTGCAAAACTCATCACCAAAGGTTTTTTTTTATTATGACTAATTATATATATTTTGTTTTTTTTTAATTAAACATAAATATGTTTTCATAAGAAAGTAGTTTTTTAAAAAATATAATCAAACAGAATTTTATTTTTATATTTCTCAGAATATACACTTAAAAAATATAATCAAATATAATTTTAAAAATGTTCTTAATGCAGTTTTCAAAACATTCTTATGTTCAGTTTTTTTGAAAATAAAAAACATTTCAAAAATAATATCAAATGCTACTTTAGTTTTTCATCATCCATTATAGGAATAGCAACAAAGCAAGTTCAAGGTAAAGTGAGCTTCTGACCAACCCACCAAAAAAAAAAAAAAAACCCATAATGCATTAAAATTGACAAGAACAAGATAGATTTTTCTCATATGGATTCAGAATACTTGCAGATATCCTATTTATTCAATTAATTATTTCCATCATAGAAAATAATGATGAGTACGAAAAACATATGTATACAAATTTCAAGTTAAATTAAGTGAAAACCATGTTATTCAATATTTTATAATTTAATATTTTAAAATCTATTGTGTTATATCATAGCTTATGAAGTATAATGATATTATAATATGGATATGGTATACAAACTTCAAATTAAAATAACAAGAGAAAGACATAAATGACACTGTATTGACATCGTTTGGGCAATTTTGAAATAATTTGTGGATACTTTATTTATTTGCCATTCCAAAATATTAGTCAAAGATCAAAAGATATTGGCCAAACTTCAACATAATATATTTTATCTAAAATACCCTTCTTAATAAAAAATATGTATAAAACACTAAATTGTTCATAATAACTAAAAAAAAAAAACTACAAGACACCAGATACCTATGTTACAAATATTTTACTAAAAAATTTTGTGTTTTCAACGTGAATAATTGAATGTCTCAGGCATCAACCATCGGTGCAAGTCATAAGAATATTTTGTTAGAATATTTTGAATAATCTATTATAATATTTTTAATTTTCAATATGTGATCAGATGTTTCCGACTTCAGCCACCGACGCTGGTAGTCAAAATGTTTTAGTAAAGTATATTGTATACTCTATTAAAATATTTTGAATATTCTATTAATTTTTTTTCAATTTCCAATATGAATGACCAATTATCTCTGATTTCAACCAACGACATCAATGACCAGAATATTTTAATAGAGCATACTATATATTCTACTAGAATATTTTATATATTTTACTAAAATATTTTCGATTTTCAATATGAATGACCAAATATTTTCAGCTCTAATTAAAATTAATCTATTATTTTACCTTATAGGTTATAAATTATCATAATATTATAATATAGATATACTATATAATTACATAGATCAGGTTCCATCAAGTTTTCTCCCGTCCAGTTTAAGACAGGTCTTCGTATGAGTTGATAGAAAAAATTATCATTTCTATCACCATATAATATACACAAAAATTATTTAAGATAGTAAATAAAGTAAAAAAAAATTAAGTTCATATGACCTATCTTTGTCTAAATTAAACAATTAAAAGCTAAAATAAAAAAGAAAATTACTTGAATAAATATCATTACATGTTCAACAAAAGAAGCGTACGTTTTGGAAACAAAACAAAAAAAAAAAAAAAAAAACCAAGCCTCTGTTATAAAAATTTCCGTATATTTTACACGATACCCCATGTTTCTAATTTTCTATTCTAAAAGTATTAATATTGTTACATTATTCAATGTAAAAAATTATTATTCTGTACAGAATAAAACATATCGCATTGAATCAAATTTATTGGATTTCAAAACTTCCATCCAACATCTAATCTAATTTAATTAGATGAACAAAAATTTCATCCAAATCCTGTTTGATAGCCTTTGGTTGTCCTTTTTTTATTTTTTATTTATGAATTGGATTATAGTATATTTTGCCAACCCATAACTGTACGCAATAGTGCTTCCAAGCATTTTTTTTTTCAAATTTTTAATACTTAATAAACAGGACATATAAGTTGTAATTCTTGTATTAATAAATATTTTAAGGGGGCGTTTGATAAAAATTTTACATTTTAATTATATTCAAACGCAATGTAATTTTACACCAAACACAAAAGTTTGCACTCAAATACAATATTTTTTAACAGTGCTACGAAAACAATTACTCTTCAAAAGTTTTTTAAAATAATTATATCAACTTTTCAACTCTAAAATACTTTTCATCCAAATACACATTTCATTCAAATACAAAACAAATACTTTTTAACTAAATACAACACTTAAAAAATGAATTGCATTCAAACGTAACGTGTTTACCAAATGTCCCATAAATATTATCTAGTCAATTAATATAAAATATTGAAAATACAAATTGTAAACACAAGTGAGAGGATGAGAATTATTGTTATTTTATTAGAAATAGAGAAGATGATAACTAATTACAATGTGAATTGATTTTGAGAAATTAGATGATATTATGATATTTGCACAATTACTTAAAAAATAGGGAAAATGCACTAATAACGTAGTTTAAAAAATTAACAAAAATTATAGCATATTTTTGAAATCATGATAAATTATATCATCTAATTTTAATTTTATTTCATTCTGATTTTACCCTTTTCTCTCTAAATTCCATATATATATATATATATCTCTCTCTACTATCTTCAATTGGAGATTATGAAAGCGATGACGATGATAACTAGGATCACAATGTTTCCCCGGGGATGAGGTTGCAATGGCTATTGCAAATCTCTATCGCAATGTTCCTTCTACGACAAGGCTACAATGGCTACTGGCATTGTTGATCGATTTTCGTCCTGCGTTGAAGCTACTTAGTGTGACAAATTGCAAGATCTATCATGTTTCTTTTTTGGAAACAATTCCCATTGAGAGCTTCTTTGTCTTTGGTTTTTTTTTTTTTTAGGTTGGTCATGGTTCATTAGTTAGGCGGTATTGTGAAAATTTCAAGGGAGATTGTGACGGTGCAAACTTTCTCTAGACGATAGTTGATTTAGATTAGATGGGTTTGTAATTGTTCGGGACAAATTTGTTGGGTTAGAAATATTTTAGGGTTGACTTAATATTTTCTAATAATTTGTGTAAATAAATAATTTCATGATAAAACATAAACTTTTCATATAAAATGAAAAAATTAAAAAAATTAAATATCATATTTACTTATAAAAATTAAGATTTACTGTATTTCCATCATATTTGTAAATTTTTAATTGAAAAAATTTCAAAAAAATTCAGCTTTACCAATAAATATTCAAATTTACTAGTAAATATTTGGATTTACAGAATGTTGAAAAAAATCATATTTTGTTTTAAATATCCAAATATCCATCATATTTGTAAATTTTTATTTGAAGAAGCTTAAAAAAATTAGTTTTCTAAGTAAATGTTTGAATTTATACTAGTAAATATCCATTTTCAAAATATATCTTATAGTAATTAGTATTAAATCTCCAATTAAAATATTAAAAATACTAAATTTACTAATAAATAAATATTGAGTTTACTATGAATATTAGTTTTACTGAATAATATTAGTATTTACTAGTAAATAATAAATTTACAAAATATAACTTATTTTAATTAGTAATAAATACTCAAATGTACTCCTAAATATGAAGATTTACTAGTATTGTTTATTTAAAAAATTGATAATTTTTAAAATAATATAGTACTAGATTTCCTTTGTATTTACTAATATATATTTGATTTACTTTATAAATCGATAAATTTTTAAAACAACGTAAATTATTAGTACATACTAAAATTTATTAGTAAATGTTGACATATAAAACTCATCGAACAAATCTCACAGTAATAGAAATCCCAGATAACTATCATAAACGTAAGACTACACAAAACACAATAAAAGTAAAGTGTAGAAATTAGAAAATACAGAGATTTATAGAGATTTATTGTGAATGAGAATATTACATCCTCCCTTTAGTCTTGGGGTTTCATTATAATCACAGAATTATAAGTGGTGAATTTTACTAAATTGTGAGTTGGGTTTATAGAGACATATTCTCATATATTTATAAACCTTTAAGGGTAACTTTTATTTAATATTTAAATACAATATTTGATATGTAAGAAAAAGTAATGAATATATTTTATTTATAAAATAATTACTTTACATTTTATTAATTTGTTTGTTATCTTATAATAATTACTTAAAACAAAAAAAAAACTTTTATTATTAATAAGAGTATTATTATAATTTTAGTCTATAATTAATATTTAATAAGACAAATTGATTATCTTAAAAAATTTCTCTATTTAAGAGGGATTAAAATTATGGTATTTTGAAAGATTAAAAATCCCTTTCTTAATCTCTTCATTCCTTTTTTTTTTATCTTATCACACAATCATGACTATTAAATCATTTCATAAATCCCTCAATCTTTTACTTTTCTTCTATTTTCTCTCCCATCAAACATAGTGTAAGCCTTTTACGTATGTGTCGTGTTTTATCAAACATTATCAATCATTTTTTAATATTTCTTCAACAAAAAAAAATTTCAGTTTTAAAATTTCTTCTATGAAGTGTGAGGCACTTTGTTTATGAGCAACATTTGCAGAGGAGAGAGAGTGTGAGACTGAGTCAGATTGAAGTCGGAGGTTGTTGATAATGGTTGCACGAGGATTCAACGCAAAAAGTTTCAGCTAGCCATGAGTCGAACTCTTGATCCAGTTGCCTAACGTTCCTCAAGCACAAATTTTCAACACACTCTGCCTATTAGTCAACTCACGACCGCATGTTATCTTGCGCCATGAAACACACACACACACATACCACACGCACACACCACACACACACACACGCACAGGCGCACGCGCACGCACCACACGCGCGCACACACACACACACACACACACACATATATATATATATATAACCAAACAAGATAAAAATTACACGGGTGAAGTTTGATGTGAGAAAATAAAATGAGAGACTATGATAGAATCTCATTAAAAAACTATGTTGGTATGGTTTTTTTTTTTTTAAACTATTCAGATTTAACTGAATGGTGAAGATATTGTTTGCACATTATAATTATAACCTACCTTATTTCATAATAACTTAATAATTAAACAAAATTTCAAAAGAAATAAAAGAGAAATAAAAACCAAAATGCTAGCACCAACTAACGACCTCTCACTACATCAGATTTGGTGACCCCCCGCCGCACCGCCTCCCACTGCACCAGATTTGGTGTCCACCACCGACGACCTCCCACCAGCGCCCCAATTACCCAATCCGTTGGATCTTCAACCAATCACCCTCTATAACAATCCCTTTCCACTAACGACTGTAACCCCCACCACTGGTGACTCTCTCCGCTAGCAATCTCGGTCCTTTTCCAAGATCTACCATAGCTAAAACATTTCTTAGAACATTGCATTTTGTTGTTGAATTACTACCATCTCTCTTTTCCTGTTGTTTGCGCAACTGGTATTTTGCTTCCTCACCCTTAAAGCATTTTTTCTTTGACTTTGTGTTTTGTTGTTTTATTTTTTATTCTACTTCTTCTTCTTTACTATTCTCTCGTTGACTTTTCTTAATAAAACCCCATGTTTGCTTCCCAAAAAAAAAAAATATATATATAGTGGAATGTATAGATTTGTGTGTTTTTTTAATGTTACGTTGTTATGTAGAAAATTCTCCAAAATTTGTTTTTGATCTACTTAATTTTACTCATCATTTCTCTAGATCTGTTAGCTTTATTATTTAATTTTATAAAGTTAATCAAGATTCTAACTTTTTCATATTAAGGCATTAGAAAATTCTCCTAAATTTGTTTTTGATCTACTTAATTTTACTCATCATTTCTCTAGATCTGTTAGCTTTATTATTTAATTTTATAAAGTTAATCAAGATTCTAACTTTTCATATTAAGGCATCATTAACACTAACATATATATGTGTGTACATATATAATGCAGTTCACCAGTTTTGTCAGAATTGGAGGAGGAGGGAAAATGGAAGAGGGAGGATTTGAGGGAGGAAAGGGATAGGAAAGAGTTGGTTTCACAGGTTAGAAAGGGGTCATCAGTTAGGGGGGGTGTGGTGTTTGGGGGAAAGAGGGGTTCGCCTTTAGAGGAGGTTTTGCAGGTCACTAGTGAAAAGGGGATCACTAATGAAGAGGGGAGGGTCACCATTGGAGGAGGGCAACCAAGTATTTTTGGTTGAATTTTTTTTATTTCTTAATATATTTTATGAGATAAATTACATCATAACTATTATAAATATAGAAATTTCAACTATTAGATTATATCTCAGCAGTTAAAAATAACACCCTACCACTAGTGATAAATGCAAATGGGGGCCAATGGGGGAAAGGAGGGGTTCGCTTTTGGAAGAGGTTTTGCAGGTCATTGGTGAAAAAGGGATCACCGGTGGAGAGAAAGGATTGCCTTTGGAGGAGGGCTACCAAGTATTTTTGGTTGAATTTTTTTTTTATTTCTTAATATATCTTATGAGATAAATTACACCATAACTAGTATAAATATATAAATTTCAACTATTAAATTATATCTCAACAGTTAAAAATAATACCCTACCACTAGTGATAGATGCAAATGGGGGCCAATTGGGGGGGGGGGGGGGGCGCATTTGTCCCAATTGGGAAAATAAATTTTGTTTTTACATATCAATTTTAATGCCTAGTTTGTACTTAGGGTTTGAGCCTAAAAAATTGAGCCGTCGTTTGATTCACGATTCCATTTCAAGCTTTTTATGCATTGTTTGATTATCATATTGTATTCACATTGTATTTAAATGCAATATAATTTTCATCTAAATGTAAAAGTATTACATTCAAATACTAATCACATCATATTTTAAATCCAATACAATCGTTATTTATTATTTCACTATTTCTATTACTTTTACTCATCACATCATATATTCTTTTTTCTCTCTTTTTGTTTCTCTACTTTTACCTATCACGTCACATATCCATTATTTAAATATAATTTAAATAGTTTTTATCTAAATATACTTTATATTTAAATGTAATGTAAATACTTTTCATCTAAATGCAAATTATATTCAATACAAACGTAACACGCTTACCCAACATTCCCTTAGTTTATAATTTATATAATATTTTGGACTCAAACACTACTCATAAATCTTATTTCATAAAAAAAAGTATTAATCCCTTTAAAAAAGTAAAGGAAAGTACAATTCTCAATATAAATTTAAATTTAATTTTTATCATTCAAATACCTTTAATTTAAGATAAAATTCTTTAACTCAAACTTAAGTACCAAATATAAGATTTATTTTACAATTCAAATCATTTTAAATTATAGTAATTTTTCATTTATGTCCCCGCTGATTTGGTCACTTAAGTATTTTCGGTTAGGCTTTTTGTAATTTGACTTAGGTTAATTTTTGGGCTTTTTATTTAAAACTGAAAATTGATTGATTTGACTCTTTTATTTATTTATTTATTTATTTTTAAAAAAATCAAATCATCAGTACCGTTCCTTTGGTTTTTTTTTTTTTTTTAACCTTTTGCCTTCCCCCTCTCGTACTCACAGGCACCTTATATATATATATATATTATTTTATTTTTCTTTCCTCGGGACGAATAGACAAGCAATATATATCAAGTATGTTATTATATTAATTTCTATCTCATTAATTTGCATATTTTTCATATTCATAATATCATCTTAGAATATGTATAATATTCTTATAAAACTATTAGATTTATTTTTTCTTTAATTTTAAAAGTTTGTAATTTTGTCATTATATTTATATATTTACCGTTTTGGATACAAGATTATAGTTTAATTTTATTAGCATCGTATATTTTGTATTTGTAAATTAATGGCTTTATCTTTTAATGTCAACTTTTACTTTTGTTTTTTTTTACTTATTACTTGAAATTTATTATTAAGAACTTGGTTTTTTTTTTTTCTATTGTTTTTGTTTGAAAATTCAATCTTTATTTGTATCTCCACTAAATTCAAATTCCGAATCTATTATTGTCTATTACCAAAATTATGATAGATCCTCTTTAAAAGATTTTATTACAGTCTCTCTCCAAAATTAATTTATATCATGGCAATGGATAGGACTAAGAGCCGGTGATTAAAGCATAAAAAGCATGTAACGAACTTTCCGCTGATGTGGGTTAACATTCGCAATGCCTATTTTTGCAATTTTTAATTAAAAAAATCGTAATGTCTTGCCAAAAGAGAAACAATTTATCCCACCCTCCAACAGTCACATCCCAGC
This sequence comes from Antiaris toxicaria, assembly GCA_035233585.1. Lineage (NCBI taxonomy): Eukaryota > Viridiplantae > Streptophyta > Magnoliopsida > Rosales > Moraceae > Antiaris > Antiaris toxicaria. The sequence goes on along the minus strand of CP141161.1, from coordinate 18,774,563 downwards.
CGTCAGAAGAGGGAGACAAGAGTCAAAAGTCAAGATAAGCCAAACACCATATTCCTATCCTAGGTTTTGTTTAGTTGTTAAATTCAAATATAAATTTTTAGGGGTAATTTTATTTTTTTTTTAAATTAATAAAATTATAATTTATAGATTGTTTCATATATGTTTTTTTTTTAATTATATTTAAATATAATGTAATTTTTCTCTAAATATAAAAGTATTTCATTCAAATACTAATCACATCATATTTTAAATTCAATATAATTACTATTCATTATTTTACTTTTTCTATTACTTTTATTAATTATATCATATATTCTCTCTTTTCTTTTTTCTCTCTATTTTTATCCATCACATCAAATATTTATTATTAAAATATAATTTAGATACTTTCAATCTAAACACATATGTAATACTAATACTTTTTCTCCAAATATAAATTACATTCAATACATTGTATTTGAATGAAGCAAATACAATGCATTTACCAAACGAAACATAAATTAATCAATTTAAATTTAAAAATTTCTTTTAATTTGAGACTTATACTATTAATCAAATAAATCCTAAATTTAGATTATCTATCTAATTTTTTTCTCAAACTAATCATATAATCTCAAATCATTTAACTATTATTATGTCATATATAATTTTTTTTAATATTATATGGAATATTCTACTTATCCAGTTGTCCGTTAATTTCTTTTTGAGTAACTTATAACAATGCGTTAATTTACTATAATTTTATGTAAAATTCAAATATTATGTAATGATTATTAATGTAAAATATAAATATCATTGAAAAGTATTATAACAGACTTAACTAATTATTACGATAGCATTATAAAAACATATCCGACTTGTTTAAGAACAATATCCATTATTGAGTTTAAGTTAAAAAAAAAAAAAGGAAAAATATTTAGGAACACCAAGAGAGTTATGCATAATCACTAATAAAAATAGGTTTCACTCATGGTTCAACACTACAGGATTTACATTTTATACATGGATGATATTTAATACTATCAAAGTCTTATAGCAATGTTAAAAAAAAAAAAAGAATTTATAGTTGAGTTCATTAAATGCAGTTAGGGTTAACAATTCGTATTATCGTATTGTGATATTGTCTTCAGTTGATATTATTACACTAAATTCAAATCTTATCCATTTAATATTCGCGTCAAAATCCCAAACTCAACACATTTATTAATTGTATTCATTGTATTAATTTAATTTAAATTAATAATGAATAAATTAATGACTTATTTAATATGATTATGATATTTTAACATGTTTATTAGTCAACATATCTTTTATTTTATGAAAAACAAATAAAATTTATTTACAAAATTTTAAAACTCATGTCATTTATACTTTATTAATTATGATAACTCTTATTTTATATCATATACAGTTAAATAAAAAATAATATATAAGATTAATTATGTCAATTTATATCAATCTATATTAAGAGGTAAATCTAAATCTAACTTATTTATTAATGGTATTAATCTATTTTTAACCTAAATCTATTTATAAAAAATTCTAAATCTATTAATTTTATATCATGTTTATATTAATTTATCATGTTGTAATCTAAAAATTACCAATTCTACGATGATATATCACCATCCATAGTGTGAAAATACTTCTACAACGTCGCCGTTTGTACGCATGACGGCATGAGGAGATATCGTTAACACGAAATGACTCACACGCCAAAGGCCTAAACTCTTTTCCGTGTCTCTTTCTCCTCTCTCTTTCTCTCGTCCTCGAAAACCGGGAAAAGGCTCTCTCTCTCTTCTCCTCCATAGAAGGAGGCCTTTCTCGGTTTTCCCCTCCAATGGCGGCCTCCGACCGTTTCTCCGTCCTGACAATCCTCCTCTTCTTCTTCCTCGGCCAGGCCTTCCCGCAAAGCATCATCCAAATCTCGTCGAGGAACCACCGCGTCTCCGACGAGGACCTTCTCTACTGCGACAGCTGGAGATTCTCCGTCGAGACCAACGACGCCGGGTTCTGGTCTACGATCCCCAAGAGATGCGAAACCTACGTCGAGAACTACGTCACCGGAGATCGCTACAGCTCCGATTTCGATTTCGCCGCCGGCGACTCGCTGGCCTTCGCCAGGTCCGTGCAGATGAATGGCGACGGGAAGGACGCCTGGGTGTTTGACATCGACGAGACTCTGCTCTCCAATTTGCCCTACTATGAAGCACACGGCTTCGGGTAAGCTCGAGAACGATTTCTAGCTGTTGAATTTCGTCATCGAATTGATAAAATTATTTGCTGGAAGGGAAAAAGTATTTGTCGTTTTTCCAATTTGCCGTCTGGGACTGGGATGGTCATGTGATTGAACCGCCATTGGCGAATTAAACCGGCCAATTGAAGCTTGACGCGATCGAAACTAGAAAAGTCGCTTTAGTTGATTGATTATTATAGAATTTACAATTATTGGGAGTGTTCAAGATTATTATAAGTTATTTTTCTATTGCCTGGTGCGGAATCAGTCTTTTATTTCAATAAAGTTTACATTGGGTTTTTAGAGTTTATGTAGGTAACATTAATTTTTAATAAAAGCTAAATGAGAAAAATGTAAAGTTTTTAGTGGTAAAATTGAAAAAATAATAATAATAATAATGAAGTTCACCGGATGGAAGCCCCACTCGAAATGGGTTTTAGGAACTGATAACGAAGGATATAACTAAATTGTTTCCTCTTTTAGTAAGGATTCTTTGTGCATTATGGATGTAGTTTGTTGGTTGCTTGAAATCCAAGAATTGCTACTTGGATTTGGGATCTTTACAAGTTTTAGGTCTGGCTAGGTTCTCTCATGATTTGGAATTATGTGCATTTTCGCACTAGAAAACTTTGGTTACGTTGTCTGTTTCATGAACTTTGAGAGTTTTCGTCATAAATGTTGATTTTAGTCTTATAACATGTTTTAAGCACATGTAAAACTAATAGGAGTAGTTATACTGTTTACTTGGTCCAATAAAATAGCAAGGGTGTGTGCATGAATCTTTGGGCATTGTTGGTGAGATCATGGACTGGTCACGTATTCATACTTGGTGTGATCTTAGTAGATTATAAAAGTGGCGTTGGGGGTATGAAGACACTGTTGATCCATTTTTTTCATTGAGCAAAAACGATGACGATATTAGTTCTTGACCAAAAAACTATGTGAACTCATTCTGCATCCTGGTTGTACTGCTTTCACAATTTTAATGATTTTGATTGCAAATCATATTATTGTGATTTGTCCAATAACTAAGAGCAACACAATGCAAATTTCGGGTTTGATTCAGAGTCGTTCATTTTTTCATCTTCTCTGCAAACTTTGGGTTTGTTTTGATGTTTCTTTAACAGAGTACAATGTATGCAGAATCATCCTAAATCTTTGTTCAAGCTGTTATGCTTAAATATATGTTTTTTGAACTAAATTTGTGAGATCAAAATCACTAAACCAATCTTGTTTTCTAAATAGATCGGAGGTCTTCGACGAAAATTCTTTTGATGAATGGGTGGATTTGGCTGTGGCTCCTGCTCTGCCAGCTAGTTTAAGCTTGTACAAGGAACTAGAGCAGTTGGGGTTCAAGATTTTTCTTTTAACTGGCCGGAGTGAATATCAAAGGAATGCTACAGTGGAAAACCTTCTGTATTCAGGCTACAAAAATTGGAAGAGGCTCTTCTTAAGGTACATAAGTTAATATAAATAATAATATCAAAACAACAGGATGTAATTTTTTAGGGGCATAACTGATTTCTTCGAGCTTGTAATATAGGGGACCTTCGGATCAACACAAACCGGCTATTGTCTACAAATCGGAGAAGCGATCGGATTTAATAAATGAAGGCTATACTATTCACGGGAGTTCAGGAGATCAGTGGAGCGACTTGATGGGTTTTGCAGTAGCACATCGATCTTTCAAACTTCCGAATCCGATGTATTATATCGCTTGAGCAGATAACCAACAACATTCTACATTGGTGTATTATGATTGCTTGCCGTGATTCTTTTAAAAAATTTCACGGCCAACTCACTTTATTGGAGCTTGTTATTAACCAAGGACTCGACGAATGGTGATGTTATATTATGGTACATGTACTCATAAATTGACCATGCCAGTTTAGAAAAAGGTGAAAATATATGCACGTCAAAAAATTTTCAACGTGGTAGGAGTTGGTCTTTCTTTTTCTCTCTATCACGGGAATGTAACAGAAAAATGTAGTCGGAAAGTAAAATCCAAGAATTCGGCAAAAACTTCTAAAGATTCTTCTATTTTTAAAGAATTTATATCCTGTTAAGAATAAATTAAATTAAGATTTCAAATGGCAGACAGGTTACAATTTCTGAGCATCATCGTAGTTTAAGAACAAAGATTTATGGGACATCCCGTGATAGAAGCAGACAAACCCATGATAATAATTCGGTTGTTGCAAGAAAAGGATAGATCTATATATAATCCACATAATATACAACGCAGGACCGGGTCGACACATGACCCTCGATAGTCACATGCCATAGGCACATAAACCCATTTTCTTATTAAAAAAAAAAAAAAAACACGAGTTACAACAGATTTTAGTGGTCATTAATTTAATTTAAGAATTTCACCTAAATTCTACCAACAAAAAAAAAAATACAAGAACTTTCTTAGATATTTTTGATTTCTTCCAATTGCACAAAGAAATCACTTGGGATGTAGGTCTAAATCATAATTGGCAATAATCAATATTACAACCAAAACACCCACTTTTTTTTTGGAAGCCTTTCTCATGGCGATGGTGAAACTGAAGAAACCTTGCCATGCCCAAGGCCTATTGACACCGAGCCGCAACCAAGCGGCCCGGCGGCCGGAATCCGGAGACAATTCAAGCCGCCTCCGGGAATTATCGAACAATCCGGTTGCGGCCGCTGCATAACCTTCCCGGGAATGCAATTCAGAGAGAAATCAAACCCCACGTTCCTGTAGTACAGCTTGCTACATTCCTGGCTAAACCCAGAGAAGAAATTATAAGCAACACTCAGATTCAACAAGCTCCTCAGGTCACAAACCAGGTCAGGCAAAACCCCGGACAGCTTGTTGTGAGCCAGGTTCAGAACCTCAATCTCCTGCAGACAAGAAATCGTGTCTGGAACATGACCCATCAGAGAATTCGAGCTCAAATCCAACACCTGAATGTCCGTAAAAATTCCAACTCCCTCGGGAATACAACCAGTCAACTGATTGTTAAGAAACAAAATCTCCTTCAATCTAGTCCCTCCTCCCATGATCCCGAAACTGAAAGGAATATCTCCTCTAAACTTGTTGTTCGCCAAGCTGATCACGGAGGCTTGAGAGTTCCCCAAACTCTGCGGAAGCTCACCTTCGAACTGATTGTTGTTGAGAAATATGGCGTCGAGTTTTCTCATGAAGAGTTCGTCGGGAATGGGACCGGAAAACCAGTTGAATCTGAGGTCTAGGTAGATGAGATTGGGGATTTCAAGGACTACGTTTGGAAATGGGCCGGACAACTGGTTGTTGCTGAGGTCGAGCTCGAGGAGGGAAGTGAGGGCGGTGAAGGAGTCGGGGACGGTGCCGTAGAAGCCGTTGGAGTTGAGGTGGAGGAGAGAGATGTCAGTGAGGAGAGAGAGTTCTCTGACGAGAGCGCCTTTCAGGTTTGCGTGGTTGAGATCTATTCCGGCGACGACGGGGTTCGGTGGGACCCCCGGTTGGGCCTCGGGATCCGCGCAGAAGACGCCTCTGTAGGAGCAGACGTCGTAGCCGACCCACGTCTTCAGGACTCCAGATGGGTCCTCAGTTATGGCGGATTTCCATGCCTGCAGAGCTGTGTAAGCGTTTTGTAGCTTTGATGACGACCCATTTGGCACTTGTCCATTGTTGTTAGATCCTCCTCCGCCGCCACCGGTGCCGACCCAAATGCCACCACCATGGCCGCCGCCGCCGGGGCTGCCGGTGACGCCAATGCCGACGCCGACGCCGACGCCTACATTAAGAGCTACTGCGGGTGTGAGAAGGAGGAGGAGAGGGAGAAGTGGAAGCCAGGACTTGATCTTTTTCTTCTTCTCCATTTCTTTTTTTTCTTTTTTTTTTTATTTTCTTGAAAAGAATTTGGTGGTTTACTTTTGTTGATGATTTTAGTTGTGAAGGGTTGGGCTGCTCTGTTTCGAGTGAGGTTGCAGCAGCAGCAGCAGCAGCATTAATGAGGAAAAAATGGTGGGGTTATTTTGGTTTTCGGGGTGTGAGAAAGGGTGACCACTGTGGTTGATCTGGTTTTTAAAAGCTTTTTATTAATTTTTGTATAACCAAACATGCAATTTTGCGTTTTATCCGTTGTAAATTATGATTTATAATTTATAAGGTAATTGTTTTTTTTTAATTATGTTTTGTATTATATTAAAATATAATATAATTTTTATTTAAATAAAAAAATTTTATGTTTAAATATAATATTTTTTTATAATAATTTAAATATATTTATTATTTTAAAATATATTAAAAATAAATTTTTTAAAATTTATTTATATCATATTTTTTTATTTTGTTTTTTTTATTTATTTTTATCAATTACATCAACTTTTTAATTTTAAAATACAATTTAAATCATTTTTATCTAAACACATATTACATTCAAACGTAAAACGAATACTTTTCATCCAAATACAAAATATATTCAATATATTACGTTCAAACGTAATACAAATGCGTGTATTTATTTTATTTTATATTATAAATTATTTTAAATTGAATATTAATTAATTTTTTAATTTTTTAAAAATATCTTTATATTTACATGTGAAACTATATTTTATAAAAATTATTATGAAATTGTAACCAAATCCTTTTATAAAGAATTATGTAGCATGGTACAAAGAGAAGACAATTCTATGGTAATCCCTTTAGGACCTGCTTATTAAATTGAGACTAACTTAGTAAATGGAATGTGAGAGATTTGCATATGGATTCTTATGTTCAAAATTTGAAAGTATTTTAATTTCTTTTTAACAAGTATAAGTTATAAGTTATTCACTTTTTTACTATTAATAATTACTATCACTTTTAGTTGATAATTGATTTTTCAATCATATAATCTATAAATAAAAATAATTTTACATTTCCTAATGTAAATTTTTTAAAATGAACATTTATAATTATAAAATTAAAAAATTAATTAAACAACAATAACAATAGTTCCTATTGATAATAGATTAAGTGGCAGTATTGCATTCATATTGTATTGAAATGTAATATAATTTTTATCTAAATATAAAAACATTCCATTCAAATATCAATCACATTACATTTTAAATCCAATATAATTATTATTTATTATTTCACTTTTTCTATTACTTTTACTAATCACATCATATATTCTCTTTTTTTATCCTTTTTTCTCTCTATTTTTAACTATCACATCATATATTTATTATTAGAATACAATTTAAATATTTTTCACCTAAACACACATTACATTTAAATGTAATGCAAATACTTTTCCTCTAAATATAAATTACATTCAATGCATTACATTCAATCACAATACAAATATAATACGTTTAATAAACAGAACCTAAGACAATTCTTATTACAAAACTCTCGTAAAAACAATCATTTTAGTAAGATATAGTGTTTTTTTTTTACCACCAATAATCACATCACATTAACATAGAACGACCATTTCATAGAACTCAATAAATCTAAGGACATAAATATGTATTTTATCAATAAGGTATTTTTAGTTTCATATTAATATTCTCTTAATTTATCTATTTATTTATTTATCAGGCCGTGGGTAGATTTTTCTTTTTTGACAATAATTAATTAGTTGTACTGTACACTTGTTGACTTGTGAGTGGTGGTGAAGGACTCAAGCTCACGTTGGTCAATAAATGAAGACCATGTTGGTGAGCTCAGGATCATTGATTTAAGGAATATATTTACATATACACTCACACGTATGTTGGAAGAGGAATATTAAAAGACACTTGTTTATCGTGCTTTTTCAACCCTCACACTCCTGTTGTAATAAAATTTTTATTATAAAAAAATATATCTTCTTAAATTTTATGCATCTAAATATCTAAAATCTTTTACTTTTAAAAAATAAAAAAAATTTCTAAAATTTTTTTTTATCTACCTAAACAACTTTTTATTTTTTAAAAAAATCCAAATAACTTTTTATTTTTAAAAAAAATCCAAATAACTTTTTATTTTTCAAATCTAAAATTTTTTTATTTTTTAAAAATAAATCTCCTATCTAAACATACCTTTAATAAATATATTATATTTATATTATATTATAATATAATGCATTAAATATAATTTATATTTAAAAGAAAAATATTTGTATTGTATTTGAATATAATATATGTTAGATGAAAAGTATTTGAATTATATTTAAATAATAAATGTATAATGTGATGAGTAAAAATAGAAAGAAAAAAAAGAAAGAGAAAGAACATATATAATGTGATTAATAAAAATAATAAAAAATATAATAATGAGTAATGATTTTATTAAATTTAAAATATGATGTGATTGATATTTGAATGCAATATTTGTACGTTTGGATAAAAATTATATTATATTTAAATACAATGCAATACTTTTTATGTTTAGATGAAAATTATATTACATTTAAATACAATACTAGAAACAAAGGGAGTCTTAGGACTTATTTGGGTGGCATATTTTGGTATCTCCAAAACACCTTTTTTCCAACATATTTTTCATAATAACTTTTTTCTAACCAAAAAAAAAAAAAAAATCTCCAAACATTATATTCAAACCAGCCCTTAAATTTTCATCGTATTGTCATTTGGGTATGTGTCGCATTTTCATAATCCTTTGAATTCTTGTTGCTTAAGTATGGTCCAGTTTAATTATTAGATAAGTAAATCATTAATAATTATATCCAAGTAAGAAGTTGAGGGCTTGTACGTTCCACGTTCTTTCTTCAATCTTATTATTACAATAATACAAAAAACTTGAATATTTTACTTTGCTGATCAAATCCCAAAATAAATGGAGCGTTTGGTGGCAAGAGAACTTTTTAACTTGTTTGACTGCGTCAGGAAGAATTCTGAACAGCACTACCCAAAAAAAAAAAAAAAAAAAAAAACAGAATACTTACTATTTGAAATTGGATAACTAACGTGCAGATTGCGATTCTTAAATGCACCGATGACTATTAGAGAATTGATTTTTTTTTTTATATATATACAAAAAAAAATACGGATAAATTTATCTTACCATATTTTCTAAAAATAATTTTCAATCAAAATTCTAGTTCTTAATATGCAGAACGGTTTCGTCGCTTTCAAGACATTACCTCTTATTCACTTTTCCTTTATGTTCACCTTCTTTTGGTACCAAGCCTCGGTGTCTTAAGGCAAAATTTCTTCGATTACTATTTTCTTTAACAGGATTTTGATTTAAATTGTTTCTTTGTACTGATATATAGTTAGTGGATGCTTATTTTCCAGATGCTATCATTGCTTCTTTTCCGAGAAAAGAAGTCATGATCCATAGGCCTTCTACCTCCAAGCAGCATTACTCCATCAGGCTTTTGCCCATTACAGAAAATTCCCCACTATTGCCTCCCGTAGGAGTCTAGGTTGCGTTGTAGTCCTAATGTGGCTAATTATTCTCTCAAACTAACTACTGATTATCCTCTTGATAAGCTACTGTATCACTAACTAACTAGCAAGCCATTAAACTTATGTTTAAAACTATTAATTTTTTCCTTTTTTTTTTAATTTTTACCGCGATATTATTATTATTATTATTACTTGGCATTGATGGTGTTTATTTCTTTCAAGTGCCAACTGTCGAACTACCCAATGAAAATTTATCAGATAATACAAACAAAAATGATTTAGCTTTACTGTGTTAGATTGACATTCACTCCAAAGTGGTTTAGTTTGATGAAGCAGCCTATAAAAGACAAAAGTTTCCAACTTACTTCACATTAATGAGAAGAAGATTGCCACACTAACACCAGCTGGCTTGGCCTATGAACAACCTCAGGAGACCTGGCTTTATTGCCATTTCAAATCAACCAATAGAGAACCATTTTTCCTGTCTCTGGGTAAATATTGATTATTGACCCCAGCCCACAGTAGGGGACATGTTTTGCTTTCACCAAAATTTTTTAAACAACAGATACTAAATGCTACAATTTTAGGAACCCCAATTTATGCCTCAGTTTGTTAGCTTTAGAAAGTTTACTATTTTTAATTAATTTGTTTGATCTAATCTCTGGCATTGTATTGCTTTCAATATGAGCACTTGTTTTAATTAGAAGCAAAAGTAGAAGTTGCAAAATCTAGATTTTAGAAATAGCTTAATGCCATGTTTAGCAGGGATGAAAAGTAGAGGAAAGGAAGAAGGTAGAAGGATTTTAGGATGGAAAAAAAAAAAAATAACTAAGGTTTGGTTGGAGTGATTTTTGGAGGAAAAGATGGATAAAAAAAGATTTAAATACCTTATGAGGACTTTGTGTGTTTTTTTTAATTTAATTTAGAGAGAAAATAAAGAGAACACTTTGTCAAAAAGTGAAAAATAAAATTACTAAAATAATTTCATGTTTATTACAAAAGAAAATATGAGCAAAATAGTAATTGAAAATAATAATTGAATGAATGATACTCCTTCTGTCCCTCTCCTTTCAATTGCAATACCAAATAACAAAAGTGCTTTCAACTTCTTTCTTTTTATGACACTGAGGGAAAGTTTGGTAAATACATTACGTTTTAATACAATGTATTAAATGTAATTTGTATTTAGATAAAAAATATTTATATTATATTTAAATACAATGTGTGTTTAGATGAAAATTATTATAATTATATTTAAATAGTGAATATGTGATGTGATAGGTAAAAGTAGAGAGAAAAAAAGAGAGAAAAAGAGAATACGTAATGTGATTAGTAAAAATAATAAAAATAAAATAAATAATAAATAATGATTATATTAGATTTAAAATATGACGTGATTGATATTTGAATATAATATTTTTATATTTGAATGAAAATTATGTTATATTTAAAAACAATACGAATACAATGTTAGAAACAAACAAGTGCTAAACAACACAAAAGAAAACAAAAAATTCTCTTTCTCTTATTTTCTTTCACTTCCACCTTTTTTTCCCTATTATTTCTTTCCTTCTTACCGAACATGAGTTAAAATTTGCATTTGTATTAATGTATATGTGAATGGATTTTTTTTTTTTTGGTACACTTTTATCCAACATTATAGTATCATCATTTTTTTTTTTTTTTGTGCAAATGCCTTTAAGGGTTCTAAAAGCAATCTCAATCTAGACCTTTGTCTCTTTATGTATGACAAATTTGCACGGAGTTGAATAGAATCGCTGAATTTACAAATCTAAAGTGAACTCTTTATATAACAAAGTCTATGCCAATCAATCCAAACACTGCTTACTTGCCAACACTCTAGTGTTTTTACCAGTGTGTTAACACCAAAAGATTTTACTCTATTACTTGGGGTTTAAGTGACATGCCATGTCCCCAATACCACAAGAACATGGGAGTACACTACACAACTCATGATTAGAAAAAGAAAGCTTGATATGGTACTTTGAGGACAAAGCGAGCGCATGCAATTCCTTGATATCTGTAATGGAGGGCAGCTAGCTTCCATGGCCATCCATAGCCTCACTTGCCTGTCAAAAAGGGACCAATTTTACTGCCACCCACAAGTGGAAAGTTTCACTAGTTAGGTGCATTTTTTAGAGCTTGGCCACAACAAATTTAACTACATTTCACCTTTTGCCCCTGTGATACCCACCAAAATAAAGGAATATTAAAGCCAGAAAGGTTAAATGTGATTATGACTTCACCTAGAAAGAGAATATATCAAATACCCTTTTCAAGGTTAGGCAACTATGAGAGAAAAAAAGGAAGAGAATTGTGTCAATTAATCCAAATCCAACAAGATCCTATATCAAATTGACAATGATTTTTTGTATCATGTGTTTGATGCTTTTGCATAGAGTACTTAAACAAGAACTAAATTTGAAAAAAAAAAAAACTTAAGTAATTAAATAATATATCAAAATTAATTGGAGAGACAATTAAATATGAACTCTAAAGTTTTTGTTTTTGTTTTTTGTTTTTTTTTTTTTGTTCTTTTGGGTATTATGTGTTAGAACTTACGTAGAGAAATAGAAGTCACTTTCTTGTGAACTTAGCTAGATTTGAGTGTGCGTGGTAACATTCCATGTCCATAAACGACATTCTCTATGGATAACTATAGGCTTGAGGTGGACTACGTAGTTCTGGATTGAGTATTGATAGAAGACTGCCTATGCCCTAGTACTCTTCTTCTCAAATGGACGATAGACAATAAACAAAAGCATGAGAATATTATCAATTCCTTTTTATTGTTAAAAAAAAAAAAAAACGACACCTTATTATTGATGTGGAACTTGAGTTGGCACAATGGGAAATCTTATATCTAGTTGCCGCCGTTGTATAGTTTTGAAAAAGCAAAGAAAATTGTCCCATGTGTTCTTTAATTTGAGCTCTCATTTTAAGCATATGCGCACTTAGGGCAAGCACGATCTGTAAGTTGGTTAGTGTGGTCATCTTATGTGATAAGTAGTTGAAGGTAGAGTCATCTATTAAAATGGTCCATGAATATTTTTGCTGTATCATGGGTTCGCATTAATGATGCTTCCCACTTCTTTAAGCTCCCTATTAAAATCTTGTGCTTTCAGATCTTTCATCAACCTAAGATGATGGGTTGCGACATATGCAGTTTATTTATCGGATGGTGTTGAGAAAATATTTGATCATTGAATAAATATTTTATTCATGTTTCACTTATTCAAATTTCAAACGATTCAGATTGATTTGTCTGTTATCTAACTTTTGATAAAATTTGTACGATATGATTATGAAAACAGAAAAACTACTCCTACTAAGGGTGAACAAAAAACCCAACTACTCGAAAAACCTGAAAAACTCACCCAATCCAACTCATTATAATTCGAATCCGACCAATTCGATCAAGAGATCAACCCAACACACCCAAAGCGATTATTAATTGGGTGGGTTTGGGTTGAGTTTTTTTAAACTCAACTTAACTCAAACCCACCCAATCTATTAATATGTAAAAATAAATATATTTCATACCTTATAATATATATTATTTGTCTTATATTTTACATTAATTACTTGATAACTAGTTATATTTTATATTGCATGAAATTTTATTATTATTTGTTTGTTAGTTTACAACTTTTATATTTAAACTTTTTTTTATATATTTTATTTTTACATCAGTTTATAACTTATGAGATAATTTTGGAGTTTTATAATACTAATATTATGCTAAAAGTTATTTTTCTTTTCAAATATTTCTTATTTTAGATTAAATAATTAGCCATATTTATTTTTTATTTTTTAATTATGTTCAATCCGATTAACCCGCTCAAAATTTAATTGGATGGGTTAATTTTAAATTTTGAGTTAATTGAGTGAGTTAAATTTGAAATCAACCAACCTAAACTTGATTGGGTGAGTTAAAAATTCTCAAAAATCTACTCATCCCACCACTCGATGTTCACCCCTAACTCCTACCATGTTTTTGACGATGTAGTATGTATACATATACATATATTCATGTGTATATGTGTGGCAGCAAATTCTGGATAGTTCCCACCACCAACTTTCTGAAGAAATTCGGGTTAAAGTAAAGAAAGTTCTTCGTATCACCCATTCTTCCTTCGGACATTTTGAACGTGATATATATATATATTTATAAAATAACTTGATGAATGTTGAATTTGAAACCTTTTGAAAAACACAGGGTTTAGGTAACATTCAATTTTGTTGTTATAACACCACTCAGCGATTCCAGGATGCTAATATTGTTGAGGTCATAATTAAACTACAGAATCTCATATAAATCATCCTCTTCTAGTCTGCCCTTTGCTCCTTTGACTAAACAATCTTGGAATTCATCACCCCACAGGTTTTTTTTTTTTTTTTAATTAAAAATGGTTTGTTTTACTTCAATAAAAAAGGCTCATTAGACTAATAGAGACAACAAACGCCTTTGTTGATTCAATTTAAAAAGAAAAAAAAAACACATATCACAAAGATAAGCAGCTAAAATACCAATTTTTTAATTCATGTTTACAATGGAGTAAGTGTTTGTACTTATGTTTTTTTTTTTCTTATAGATCAGTCTAGTCAAGGAAGGTGAAAAGACTAGAAAAAAACCATGGGCCTAGGATTATGGCTCTTTCAGGGCCAGATTGTGGGCCTCATTAGAAAGTTTCTAATCCAGAAACTGTGTTGGGTCTCAATCCAATCCAATTACATATTTGGGAGGAACAGGTGGAAGTAATTACACTTGTATTAAAATATTTTTTTAATAATATCGTACAAATATCTATTTTTAAAAAAAATAATATGTAGTATCTATTTCATCTTTTTAATATAATTAATATCATTTCTCTTTTATTTAAATTTTTTTCTTTTTTTCTTTTTGCATTAGTCATGATTTTTTTTTTATAAATGTGAATTGTTTTAAATAAACTCAAATAAATTTTAACCATAATTTGTATTTAATTATCACAAAGAATATCAAATTATCATAATAAATCAGTAATTTCTAAGATCAACATATTTTAACCATCAAAATGTCATAATTAATATAACCGTATAAAAACCTGAAATTATCATAAAGAACCATAAAGATGACAAAATTATTATAAAAGTATTATACTATTCATAATAAAATAAAAATTATAATTATTTAGACATAAAAGTTTCCTTATTATAACAGTCTTTTTTTTGGGTTAAAAATCAATATTTTGTATTAAATCCAAAACTATTTTTCTTATTTATTTAAAATTTTTGTTGTTAAACATGATTAAAGCATGTGCATGTTTAAAGGATGACATGTTTATAAATTGATTGTGAGCCTATAAATATAAAAATGAACATAACATGGCATGTTTATTAAATGGATGGATATGAATAAGATATGAAATGCTAATATATTCAAGATAAATATGCTGGATCAGATTGAGTAAGTCCGTTTAATATCTCTACGTCCAAAATACAAATTGTTTTTTGTTTTTAGGACAAATTTTACATGAAACCAGACTATCGGTCTAAAAAACATCAAATTACTGTGATCCGGCGGTTTGTGGTTTTTCCTGGCACAACTCCACTGCGTGCCTAAGAAAAGAACAAGAATATTTTTGCTCAAGAAAAGAATCTTAAAAGAATAAAAGGTGAAAAGAAAGAAGTATATTCTTCAGCCGACCTTTTCTTACTTGCTTCTCTAGTTGATGATAAAGACTTGTGCAGAAAATTGCAAATACTCCTGGCATAATTAAGCCAATGAGGATCATTTTCTTAGTGATGAGATTTCCTCACACAATCAAGAATGCAAGAAAATCTTAGCAGAAACTAGAATACCAGAACTTGACACGTAGAAGCCTGGTTTTGCCATTCGGCAGTTACATGGCTGAAGATAATGCACCATTTGGGAAACGTTTTTTTTTATGTTATAAATATCAATTTTACACCAAACATAAAGTTTTACATTTAAATACAATTATTTACAATAGTGCTACGAAAACAATTACTATTCAAAAGTTTTTTAAAATAATCACATCAATTTTTTAATTTTAACTATTTATCTTTACTTTCACTAATCACATCAACTTTTCAACTTTAAAATACTTTTCATCCAAACACATATTTTATTCAAATACAAAATAAATACTTTTCAACCAAATACAATACTCAAAAAAGAATTATATTTAAATATAATTAAAATACGATGTATTTATAAACATCTCCTAAATCTTCTGGAGTCCTACACTACCACTTTTTTAAAAGAAAAACAAAAAAAGAGAGGGAGAAGCATAACTTTGTGTTAAAGTGACTAACACTATTATTATTTAATAATTATTTTTTTAAAGAAAAAAAGTGCTTGGAACTAACACGATTATCATGCCTCAATTCCTCTTATTTTTGTTTGGCCAAAGAAAAAATCTTAATTCAAAAAAAAAAAAAGGTTTTATACCTGTAGAAGTTATTCTCTCCCCAAAACCAATACGGCAAACGACAACAAAATCAAAACAAATTTTTGCAAATGTTCTGGTAAGACTCGGCAAGGATCACTAAAAGGGGTAAATCAGCGTACACAAATAATTCATACAAGATTATAGTGCACGTTTTTTCTAGTAAAATATGGTCAAAATCATTCTAAAATAATAAAAAAAAAATGTAAAACAAACAGTTATCTATTTATATATACACACACAAATAAGACGATTAAAAAACGAGTTCCACCAATAATGCATTTGTTTTCGTCCTTCCGTAAAAATCTCTCTCTCTCTCTCCCCTTTTTTAGGACAACTTTATCAAAAAAAAAAATAATTTCTTGCGAAAATTATAGATCAAAAGGTAGAGATACATTTTGTAGCAAACGTCTAAAAAGAGAGAGGTGAGAATCATGGATGTTGAAGGATCCCACCATCTAGTATTTGAGACACGTCAAATGCCTTTGTAAGTGATACAAACGTAAAATCCAAGTCGTCTGTCATTATAAAATTCACATAGGTTTCACAATGAGGTCTATATAAATCAAGGGTTGAGAACTTGCATTGATGTCACTGTCGAGTGCATTTAGCATTTCTGAGGGTATAAGGTTTCTTGACCTTATTGCCCACCAACCAGTCTCATCACGTTGCTAGGGAGTTGAGATGAGTTTGAGGGTAGGGAACATGTAGAAACATTTGCCACTAAAATATTCATCTCAACCAATTGGGCTCCAAAAGGGTTTTATGCTCAAAAGTTGTGGGCATCATCTCAAAGCCAGCATCAATACCAAGTACCAACTACGCCTGTCTCTCTCTTTGAGAACACAACTCACTTGCCCACCTCCCTACGCTACCATGCCAAGCTGCAATAATCTCCCTACATCACATTATTAAGTGCCATGTGCAGGGTAAAGTAAAATGTGAAACTAAGGGGGTATTTGGAGAAAGTATTTAATTTTAATTTTACTCAAATACAATACAATTTAACACCAAACACAAATTTTACAACAGTGTTACGAAAATAATTACTATTCAAAACATTTTTAAAACAATCACATCAACTTTTCAATTCCATTATTTATCTCTACTTTTACCAACTACATCAACTTTTCAATTCTAAAATACTTTTCATTCAAACACACATTTTATTCAAATACAAAACAAATACTTTTTAACCAAATACAATATTTAAAAAACAAAATTCATTTAAATACAATCAAAATGTAATGTGTCTACCAAACGCACCCTAATATAGACTCTGAAGTGTTGTGTGTCACCAATTTGTGATGAAAGAGAATATTTAGAATGAAGATCGTACTAATTTGTTTTATTTATCCAAGAAATGGGCGAAAGTTATTAAATTTATCATTCTTTATCTACACTATATATGCGTTTTGTACTTTTCTTTTTTGAATTAGTGGATGCAGAAGAAACTTAAACTCCCCATTTGATATGTACGCAGAAGTTATCGTTAGTTTATTTTATGTTTATAATCATGCTATTTATATTTCTAGTCCGTTCAAGTTCTATTTTCTTTTCTGTGTATTGTGGTTTTATATATATATTTTTTAATTTCTATATGTTGTGTTGTCCCACAAATAACTACCCAAAAATGAATTAGCAATGACACTGGTAGGGGTGAACAAAAAAATCTGGAATCTGATTGACCTGTCTAAATTCATCCAAATTCAACCTAATTAATCAACTTGACTAAACTCAATTTTAAGCTTAACTTAATCGACCCAACCTGAGTTTTCATTGGATGTGTTTGGGTTCAAATTTAATAATTTAATATAAACCCAATCCACCTAAATAAGCTTTTTGTGTTTTTAAAATATATATTAATTGTACATCAATTAATTTTTATTATGGTTTTAAAAATATGTATTTATACTAAAATCGTTAATTTTTTATTTTTATATTTACTTTATTATAATTTTCATAAAATAGAAATAGATTTGATTTTATTAACTTTATATATGAAATATGTTATGAATTTGTTATTTATTTCCTAGTATTTTATTTTAAATTGTATTATTAGTTATATTTTTTAATATATGCTCAATCTAATCAACCCATCTAACTTAACTTAACTTTAATTGAATAAGTTAATTTTAAATTTTAAATTAATTAGATAGATCACCTTGAAAATTTCTCAAAACCCATCTAACTTATCTTATATTCACCCTTAGATGCTAGCCTCAGGTGCGTGGGTCCATCTTCCATCTGAACCAGGGAAGGAAGGCATTAACACAGGCAGGCAGGAAAGTTGTGGTATTATACGAATTTTGTTTTTTTTTTTTTCAGCTATCAATTTATTGACATTTTTGGATAACTGAAAAGGTAAAATCATTCTTGATGATATTTAAAAGTAAATGAAGTGCCAAAAACATTTCCTCATCACTTTAGAAAACTCCGACAAATCTTATAATGCAAAAAATTAACAAAAATTGAGTTAAATGCGTGTGCGTTGAGCCAACGTAATCAAACAACCGTATAGAGAGTGCTTTCATGTTAATACAAGAATCAAACAGAATAAACTTACCCAAATATTAAAAGAGAGAATCGAATGGAAAATAAACCTTCATAAGAACTACTCTTATACAGTATTCTTGTCCTCAAACTCTAATTCATCGTTGCGATTTTGATCCGAAAGCTTAATCTTGAGTTTGATTATGATTTTGTCATTTTATCTTAAACAAAAACTCAAAATTAATTATTAATAATCTTATAATCAATTTGCTTATTATCATAAAAACCAAAAATGCTTACTGAGCCTTAGGGGCCAAACACATGGGTCTTCTATCAATAAATACAACACATTTTTGTTTGAGTTACAACTTACCTATCAAATCCAATCTGCATTTAATCCTCAATACATAATCCACCACATTTTATTTTACTTATGTTTATAGAAGATTTGTTGGTGAACCTAGTTTGTTGCTTCATATCTACAGCCCTAACTGGATCCCTGTTTCAAACTTTTTCTACAACTTTCTCTCTCATAAAAATCTTTGATTTGAGTTCTATCTTTATATTTGAATCTAAGAGTGAAGGGTTTAAACTCTATATTAATTAAACGGAGTCAAATATATAATTATTATTAAGCTATATTTGTAATCACTTTTCTATTTGTTCTCTATTTAGATATGAACAAAATATTTATCTATGTTATCCTTCTTATAAGTTTGAAACATTATACCCAAATCGATGATTTAGAAAGCCATTACATTGAAAAAGTGTAATAACTAATGAAAGTAAGTGAATTTTTTGAAGTGCAATTTACACTTTTTTTAAAGTCATTTTTAAATGAGATAGCTATTTTTTTAGACCTATTTTTTACATACTACAAGTGTATCTTCTTTCTGAAAGCATTTATAATTGATCCATCTCATAAAAAAGACTTTGTGTTGCTTATTTGCGTGTTCAATAAAAAAGAATGGCAGCCACTTGACGACTCTTATATCGACATGGATTGAGAAACTTAAATGATTAATAAATATCATAAATTCCTTTTGTCTTGAAATTATAATTTAATTAGATTTATGAGTCCCCTAAAAGATTCTTATCTTGAAAACCTCAAAAACTGTGAATTGCTCACTTGTGTGTTAAAAAAAAAAAAAAAACGATGTGTGAATATCTTTGTTACACCTAAATCTTTATTCTTCTTAAATTTGTAAAACAATTTCCGTTGAAGGATCATAAAAAATGTTTAAGGAAACCTTTGACAAATGTTTTTAAGTATCATTGTATTTAAATATAATGTAATTTTACACAAAACATAAAATTTTATATTTAAATATAATCATTTTCAATAATACTACGAAAACAATTACTATTCAAAAGCTTTTTAAAATAATCGTATCAAATTTTTAACTCTATTTTTATCAATCACATCAACTTTTTAACTCTAAAATACATTTCATCCAAACATACATTTCATTTAAATATAAAACAAACACTTTTTAATTAAATACAACACGTAAAAAATAAATTATATTCAAACATAATGTATTTATCATACATAAAAATTTTAAGGTACCGTTTGGCAGATAAATTTCATTTTAATTTCATTCAAATACAATACAATTTTATATCAAATATAAATTTTACAATAGTGCTACAAAAACAATTACTATTCAAAACATTTTTAAAACAATCACATCAACTTTTCAACTCTACTATTTATCTCTACTTTTACCAATCACATCAACTTTTCAATTCTAAAATACTTTTAATCTAAATACATATTTTATTTAAATATAAAACAAATATTTTTCAACTAAATATAATATTTAAAAAATAAATTTTATTCAAATATAATTAAAATATAATACGTTTACCTCAAAAGTTTTTAGTTAATTTATGATTTTATATTACCTCATGCTTAGGCAATAAAAGGGGAAAAAGAGAAAAAATAATAATAAAACGTGGCTCTCAAACAGTCCCTTGGCTCTCCTAAACTTTCTGTGCGTCAGATTTTGGGCAAACTTTTCCTATTTGCATTTTACCAACCCAGCTTTTGACTAAGACGCAAAGCAAAGGATGGGACCCATTTCCAAGGACAATGGACCTCATTCCACCTCATTATTACCACTACACTGCTCACCTGTCACTACCTTAGGCCCTGCCCGTTCCTTAATGTAAATACGTCAATACTTTATTTATTTAAAACATCCATTTTTAAAATATAAAAAAAAATTATTTTAATAAAATAGATGTTTTTAAATTTTTATATTTAAATATCAAAATTTTTTCTTTTTTAAAAAATAGAAAAAAAAATTCTCTTTAGATAAAAAAAACTTTTTATGCAATTATATAACTTTTTACTTTAAAAAAAAATCAAATAATTTTTTATTTTTTAAAGCTAAAATTTTTTTATTTTTAAAAAATAACCTCTCATATAAATAAATCATAACTTTATACCGATTACAAACTACATTAGAAAATACTTTTTCCAGATTGTTACATGAGGGAGAAATACAAAAAAAAAAAAGAAAAGAATAATAACTACTAGCGATTTTAAACTTTAATTATATTTTTTAAAAATCAATTTATGTAATATATTACTTTTTTTATTGACATATATTTAAATTATTATTACGTCAATGAGTTACTTCTATTAATAAAAATAAGATATATGAATTAGTATTTTTGATCTCATATAAAGGTTATTATGATGTTTTTTGGTCTTTTTTTCTAATTTTTACTATTCTAAACTTTTCCAATCTCTTGAATAAGGTTTTAGTCCTCTTTTCATTTAAGTTTAAAAAATTAGAATTAGAGTTGATATCAATAGTATTATTCTATAAAAAAGCTCTGTTTTTTTATTATAATAAATTTTATCAATTTTGCATACTATTTTTAGTTAGGGAATTCTATGGTATGATTTGGAGAAAAGAAAATTTCAGTTAGTATCATTACGTTTTCAACTATCAAATCCATACGAGATCTATTGGTTTTTTATACTTTTAAGGAAAACTTATGATTAAAGTTGTCGCTTGCTTTGTTTGATATGTGTTAATATGTTTCAATTTTTTTTTTACCCCATTCCTTTTCAAACTTATAAAACAATTAGACATTATACTTTCTAGTATTTTTATTTTAAATACTAAATTAATTTTGTTAGATCTATTTTTAATTATTTATTGAATTTAATTACATACTAAATTAATTAAATTATTAAAAATATAAATAAATAAAAGACACAAATAATTTTTATGAGATTCATGTCCACCAATTTCTTGGGGTCATGCTAAAATATTAAATAATTTATCAACTCTCCAAAAGTTATAAATTCATAGTCCTTATACAATCTAAAGACTCCATTTTTTGTTATTACTAGTCAACTTGCACTCAGTTAGTGAATCTATTCGACAAGCACTACTCGTCTTGATTGTCGAAATTCTTTCAATTGCAAATGTCTTTTTCCAAAGACTCCAAATTTTTCTCTCAAAAAATGTTGAACAAAATATCTTTTCTCGAAAATCTGGGTTTCTTCTTTCAATGAACTTACCAATAACAACTCAAAAATTAGATATTTTTCTTTGAAAAGCACATGAAACTCAAAAGCCAGATTTATATTTTTAAAACTCAAGGCCTTTTTTTTTTTCCTCATATAAGCATAAAATTCATCATATTCCAAGCTCACTTTAAATGTTTAGGCCTTACCTTCTATTTATAGTGTTTGCAATCCCAACCTCCATTGAAAATATAATCCAATAAGGATATTAATTGGATGTTTATTTCAATATCATATTTGCATACCTGTCAATCATAATTTAATTAGGAATTTGCTTTATCTTCAATGATTTAAACTCCAATTCATTTTTGAATTTCTTTAGTTTAGATTATTTTCAGCTTTTGAAAACTTATTTTGATTTAATCCACTCAGTTTCCTAATTCTATTCAAACTTAAACTATATTACGGACTTGAATTATGATGTTGCCATAAGATGCTAGTACTGATATACCTAACAATCTCTCCCTTTGACATCCTTTTGGCAAAACACACCTACTGATTCAAACAATTAATCAAAAACTAAGACTTTAAATAAGTGTAGAATTAAAAAAAATTTCCAAGTCTTCATCGTGTAGTGTGGAGGTCTTTATTATATAGTATGGAGTAAAATTAAACATTTACCTTGAGCCAACCAGAGAATTAACAAGTAGCAAAAGTAATAAAAGCTAGCCAAGCATGGAATAACAGTGATAGTAGTAGCAAATTAGCAAAAGATCATAACTCATAGCAAGCAAACCAAATAGCTATTAATATAGATATCTTATCTCCCTTTTTTTTGCCAAAATGAATGCCAAAGAATATTAATATCATCAGGGTAAAGTCATATATCTATACCACAAAACAAACAAACTTGTTAAAATAAACTTCTCCCTTTTAATATTTTAACTTCTATATTGATATCTCCCTTTTTTTGACAAATAATCCAAAGTATATTAGAACACTAAGAAACCACAGGGAAGGGGATCTTTAATAAAACAATCTCTTATTCCCCCTGGATATAAGCATCAATTGTAGTTGGATATATTCAATCAACTGGAATAGATTGTCAAGCTTTTACATCAACAAATTTAATAAAAGTTTTCATTTTAGCTTCAATATGAGTAGTTTATCCCATTAAGTAGTGGAGAGTATGAAAATGAACCTCTTTTCATAAAAGATCCTTGCCTATTAAAATAGAAAAATCCCAAAATCTCACCAAACAAACGTTAGTGACCTATTTTGATATCAATTGTTAAATCTATTTATAAAAAGCATGAATAAATAAAAGATATAAACAATTTTTATAAGGTTTGGATCTACCTACGTATAGGGGCCATGCCTATATATTGAATAATTTACTAGTTCTCAAAACGTTACAAATTACTAAGTCTTATATAACTTAAATGCTCCATTTTCTTGTTAGCACAAATTGTTTTGCACTCAGTTAATGAATCTATTCAGCAAATGCCTTTTCCTGGATAATTCAAAATTTTCTCCTCGTATATTATCCTTGTAAAATATATATCTTTATATATATATTTGAATTTTTAGTGTTTTAGTTTTTTTTATGAATTTAGTTTATAGATTCATGTAGTATGGATTTTTTAAAAAGATTTAGGTTATATTTGTGATCATGTTGCTAACTTTTATGAAAACTTCAATGAAATTTATTTTTTTAATTTTTAAGATAAATAGATGGGTTGGATATAGCACCTCAGTAGAAATTACTTGCTCCCACATTCGTAATAAATTAGGTGGATATAGGAGCTGGCACGAGGGGTAAATATCCACCCCGTCTTGCCTTGTCCTATTGTCGTTTCTAGTGATTTTGACTTAATTTCCTAAATATAAATATGAATTACTAATTTTAGACCTTTTACCTAAAAAAAACCATTATTTTTATTTATAATGTTTTTTTAAATATATTTTTAATGCTATTTTGAGTGAGTCAAATGCAAAAAAAAAAAAAAAAAAAGGTGAATCTCATGTTTTTAAAGCTCCAACTAGAAGTTCAAGCCTTTTCTTTTATATTTGATTTTATTTGTGTTTTATTTTAGTCCCTGCAATAATCCTATGATATATATTTAACTAATATAATTTTTTAAATTAATACTATATGATATTATAATTAAACATATATTTTTGATTAGACTTATTTGTACAAAATTCTCCTAAACTTTTTGAATTTAACAATATGGTCCTTAAATTTTTTTTTTGACAACTAACTCAAGAAACTTATAATTTTTGACAATTCAATTTTTTTTACTTAAATAAATTAAAATTAGGATTTTTTTTTTTTGCAGAATACTTACTTATTATGGTTTAAGAGGGACATTGTTGATATTTTTACTTAATTTGAATACAAATTTCTTTTGAAGTTTAGGTAGAGTATAATTTAATTAAATTAAAGATTTTAAAGAAATCTGTATTGAAAATAAGCAAAAATGATTAATAATGCTCTCCTTAGACTATAATATGCAAGTTATGTGTAAAAAATTGTCTAAATTTTATTAGATTTAAGTAAAAAAGATTAAATTATTAAAAATTATAAATTTAGACTAATATGACAGGTTTGTGTAAAGAATTGCTCAAATTTTAACAAATTTAAGTAAAAATGTTTGCATCATCAAAAATTATAAGTTTTGGAGTTGATTGTCAAGGAAAAAGTTTATAGATTAAATTATTAAATTTAAAAAATTAAAGAGACATTTGTACAAATAAAATTTTTAACTAATATATTATGATATTATTAGAATGACATAAAAGAGTTATGAATAAGGAGACAGGGAGTTAAATCGTTCTCTTTCATATAATGTTTTAACTTCCGTTATAGAAAAGGTGTTTATTTCCAGAAAAGAAAAAAAGTTTTATTTGAAGTTTTTTTTTTATATAAAAGGGAAATGGTATTTGAATGATTAAAAAAATTTTAATTTATAAAAAGAATCTCAAATACAAAGTTACAGGATGAACTAATTTTAATTAAATAAAATTTTAACCTAAATTCAAAAAATTTCTGAATTCATAGATCTCCTCCAAACAAAACATTACTGTTTTCGGATGGGCAACAACATAAGGGTGCGTTTGAGGCATAAAAATTTTTTTTTTCTAAAACACATTTTTTTAACACTTCATCACTTTTCATTATTTACATCTCTAAAACACTACAGTAAACTCCAAACTTTAAAATTTCATAACTTTGTGTATACAAGTCCAAATGAAATGATTTTTTTAAATTATATATAATTTCGAGAGGACGAAATAATATCTATATTGATATTTTTTTCTAAAAAATTTTTTAACTCTTTTATTTTTTCACTCTAAATAATTTTTTTCCCTAAACATATTTTCTAAAATAATTTTTTTCAACCTAAAAAAAAATATTCAGAACCTTCCAAACTAACCCTAGTTGTAATAAATTAAAAAAATAAAATAAAATAAAATAAAAGGAAAAAAAAAAAGAAGAAGGATTCGCATACTAAGGGGGCGTTTGGTAAACGCATTGTATTTGAATGAAATTTGTATTTTAAATGTTGTATTTGGTTGAAAAGTATTTATTTTGTATTTGAATGAAATGTGTGTTTGGATGAAAAGTATTTTAGAGTTGAAAAGTTGATGTGATTGGTAAAAGTAGAGATAAATAGTGGAATTAAAAAGTTGATGTGATTGTTTTAAAAATGTTTTAAATAGTAATTATTTTCGTAGCACTGTTATAAAATTTATGTTTGATGTAAAATTGTATTGTATTTGAATGAAGTTAAAATGAAATACTTATCCAAATGACCCCTAATAATCCGATTCCTTCGCATCGGAGTGTTCACACAAAGACACAACCCCCATTGGAATTTTCCAGTCTTTCTCTCTCCTCTTTCTCTCTCTCTCCCCCAAAATTTTAGAAACCAATCTCCAAATTTCTTCCTATTTCGCTGTTGCACTCTTCTTCTCCTCCTCTTCCTCTTCCTCTTTCTCTTCCGATCGGTTTCTTTTTATCTGTTCCAGTTTGGTGAGTAATTCATTTCAGCTCAATTCCATCCTCTGAAGCAAGCTTTTTTTTTTTTTTTTTAGGGATTTTTTTGGCGCTTGTTTCGTTGACTATGGTGGTAATTTGATCGCAGATTGGGGAATTAGGGTTATCGGTTCGAGCTTTGTGGTTGGGTGCTTGGGGTGGGGATTGATGAGGATCGAGGAACTGGACGAGGCCGAGTCTGATCGGAACGACGGCGTTTACTCGACGCAGATTGTGAGCGTCGACGCCAAGCGAGCGCTGGTCGGCGCCGGGGCTCGGATCCTCTTCTACCCGACGCTTCTCTATAATGTGCTTCGGAACAAGATCGAAGCTGAGTTCAGGTGGTGGGACGAAGTTGACCAGGTTTGATTTCTTTTATTTTTATTTTTATTTTTAATTTTGTTGGGGGGGAAAGATTGATTCTGTGCTCTGAGATTTTGGACGTTTTGATCGATCGCGAAATTGTTGACCTTTTTTTAAAATTTTTTTTTTGGTTGGAGAGAATCAGCTTACTTTGATTTCGTAGCCAGTTTTGTTGACAGCTGATCAAGCAGCTGGTTTATGACTGTTTGGTTGCTGAGAAAGCTGATGCTGAAATTGCACTCAAGTTTGAAAATTTTGATTTATTCGGAGAAAATTGTTTGGGGCCTGAGATAATGACCCGCAAAATATTGAGCAAATGTTCAGGACTGATTTTATGCTATTATACTTACATTTCTATGGGCTGCCAATTTCACTTTTTTTTTTTAATTTTTTTCCTCGTTGGTTGTTGAGGAAATCGATAGAAGACGAAGGGAAATAATTTAAGATTCCTGTCTTTTCTCTGTGTGAAGAACAGAGAAACTTGACTAATGCAACTTAAAAATTAATCTTTATATTTTTTATCTTATCATGTAAAAATATATATATATATATACACACAGAACTAGTTGTCCTGGCATAGCTAACAGTTCATTGCCTGCTTATTCCTTAGAGATGTTGTATCGGACGGGTTGTGTTGTAGTTGTTATCGAGGAGTTTTATCCTACTTGAATTATGTTTTGACAAAGTGTTTGTGGATTTGATTGTGTTTAGTTACTAATGATAATGTTCTTTCCAGTTCCTTCTGTTGGGCGCGGTTCCATTCCCTAAAGACGTTCCACGATTGAAGCGGCTAGGTGTTGGTGGTGTTATCACTCTCAATGAACCTTATGAAACATTGGTTCCGTCATCCTTGTATTTTGTGCGTCAACTCTCTTTATATAATTATTCTGGTTTTTGGTTATAATTAGCGGAGTAAAATCTTTCTTTCCATCAAGTGTTTATTATTTTGCTCGGTAGATTTGGCTACTTGAATATGTGCGTAAATGGTGCCATGGACAAGTGACTTGAAGTGGACTATGGATCTTTAAATTGATGAAATCAGAAGCCTTATGTTTCAATAAGAAATATGTAGTTACTAGTTATGAGTCTTTAAGGTTTTTTTGTTTTTGATAACTGTATGTGTATTGTGCTATTGCTTAAGTAACTTTGTGAGACAACAGAAACTTTGTAATTTTCTAAACAAACAACAAATAAAAAACCGGTAGAAGGATTTGAGAACAATACTTTTCTAAGATTTTTTTTGTAACCAAAAAGTTGAGAGGCATTCGAATCTTGCATATTTCTATCTGTTTAGTGTATTCATGTATGGTTTGCCGGTTTCAGGCCCATGGGATTGACCATCTAGTTATTCCTACGAGAGATTATCTTTTTGCTCCTTCACATGTAGATATTAGCAGAGCTGTTGAGTTTATTCACAGTAAGAGATTCTATTTTATCTCAACTATCCTAGCATAGTGATTAGAGACTATACGATGTTGAATATAATTTTTGTTTTCTATTATACGACAGGGAATGCATCTTGTGGTAGAACAACCTATGTCCACTGTAAAGCTGGTCGTGGTAGAAGCACAACAATTGTTCTTTGCTATTTGGTAATATTCTATGGTTTAAATTGAAGGTTTGATATGCTATTGGAGATTGCTTGTTGGGCTGGCTAAAAATGCTATCAGCATTTACTGAATGAAGTTGTTTTGCATTTTGCAGGTGGAGTACAAGAACATGACTCCAGCTGCTGCACTGGATTATGTGCGGTCGAGAAGGCCTCGTGTTCTGCTAGCACCCTCTCAGTGGAAGGTATATTATATTTTTTTTCTCATTGTTTTTGTATGTCCTTACAGATAACCGTTGCTTCTGTGTCTTTTCATGTTATGTATCGCTCGGTGATCTCATAGGTTGCCATGCCTAATGGCCTGAGATTTGTTGTTTGAAATGAAAAACTGTCAAGTCGTTTGTATTATAGCCGATCCCATAAGCTACTAATTGTTGGCATTTCTCAAAATCTTCTAACTAGCATCAAAGATTTGCAAACCATTTTTAATTTTTGGCTTCAATTAATGTCAAAATCCAGGCTGTTCAAGAATTTAGCAGAAGAGGACTAGCTACAGCTGCATACTCACCCTCAGGAGATGCTGTTCTTATTACAAAAGCAGATCTTGAAGGGTATCACGGCACTTCCGAGGATGCTGGCAAGCAACTCGCGGTGGTTCCCAGAGTGGTGAGGGCTAGTCCTATGATAGCAAGATTATCCTGTCTCTTTGCTTCCTTGAAAGTATCCGGTAGTTGTGGAACAGTTGCGAGGCGGTTGCCTGTGCCAGAGCCACGCGCTTGCTGAGTCGTCTCATGGCTAGCAAGTATACCACGAGTTTGTTGTTTGTACAGAAGAGGATTATGAAAATAAGGCTGAGAAGCTTTACAGAGTTCCAATGCACGTGTTTATGAGAGGGAAGGTAAATGAAAGGGGCTTAAAAAAAAAAAAAAACCGGCGGAATTGAAGGTTGTGTATAACAGTGTTTTGATTCCTGAGGAATGAACACTCTCTGTTCAGTTTGTACATAATACTTTCATCAATTTTTCTTCTTCCGTTAAATCATTTTTCTTTTCTAAATCGCCTCTTTTTTCTATTTACCTTCTTGACCAATTTAGTGTGCAGATGTGCTTGGAAATCGTTGATTTACTTGTATGTTCGGCGGTGTCAGATGCAACCTGGAAGGTTAGGTTCTGAAGCAAGGTGTCACAATAATTAGAATAAATTTGAAGTTCACTTTACATGAATTAATGAGTTTAACTCTAAAATCTTAATCTTGATAAATTACTCTGTTGAATTCAATAAAGTGTTGAATTTGATAAATTATTGACGATTATTAGAGTTTGGAAGGTAATGTCCTCAAGCACGTCATGTGAGGTTTGGCCTTCGATTAAGCTTACTAGGCGTTTTCTAAGAGTTCATTTAAAGCATACACTCAAGGTGAAGGTTCATTTATTTATTTTTTGTTTCTTTCTTTGAATATCAATCAATTTCACTGTTTGTATATTTGAATCTCTTTTAAGAATTCAAATTTTATTACTCTATATTTTTTTATTTCAAGTTAAAATGAAAAGATTTCTTTAAATTACATAAATTGAAGAAATGAATGAAATTAAATCCATTTTGCTATTTTTTTTCTCAACATAATTTAAATTTTTATACTTTTTAACTTTAAATAATTTACTCTCGACCAAATTCAGAACTCTAGAATTTAGCTTTTTTCAAATCATACATTTTCAAAACTCTAAGTAGAGTGCATGCTCCAAACATCCCAGAAACTTGTTATGAAGAACTAAAACAAAATTAGTTGATAACAGCATCTGTTTTAATATAAACAAAGAATATCAAAAAATAAACAAAGAAGAATTCTTAGGAAAATAAACAAAGAAATCATA
Organism: Antiaris toxicaria; assembly: GCA_035233585.1. Taxonomy (NCBI): domain Eukaryota; kingdom Viridiplantae; phylum Streptophyta; class Magnoliopsida; order Rosales; family Moraceae; genus Antiaris; species Antiaris toxicaria. The sequence continues at coordinate 18,744,681 of CP141161.1, read as the reverse complement.
GAAGAAGCATAGAATTCATATCAATGTGTTGAATCATGGAACATTGGAGCAAACTCCCCAATTCGTTATCCCTCATTTGACAATCATGACTCACCTATCCGTGTGACTATATATCAACATTGAAATTTAATATGGTATCATTTAGTGTATAAACTATCCGTAAAGTTTATTTTCAAGGATTTCTATAGCAAGATAAAGAAAAAAAATTTATTGACGGAGGTCTATTTTTAGACAGTCGGATCGGCGTGAGAAGTTATCATTTTGTGTATATATATAAATATATATATTTAAATATTTTTTTTTATATGAGATTAAATAATAGTAACGCTTTATTTTTTTAATCGTTATTCTTTGCGCCGTCACGTGAAAGACTTTCGAAGGGTTACTATTCTTTTTTTTTCCTTTCCTTTCCTTTTTCTGGCACATTTATAGGTGGATTACTTTAGTATTTATTTCTCTATCGCCATTCTTATCCTGTCTTATCTTCATGAGATAACAATTATATTTCAGTAGAACATCCGTTTCAAAGAATTTGTTGTTTTCAATTAAATAATTAATTAATTTTATCCATTGGACAAACTAGTCCGTATTCGAGTATTAATTAAGCTTGTCCTGCAGCGCAAGCAATTTCATGTACATTTCTTCGAACTTCAAAAGGGCCCTGTCTCCATCATGACGAGATGTAGCACTGCCTTCTCTACCAATCACTACAAAGCCTTGCGTATACTGTGTTCTTAACTTACCTATGACTTAAAAGGTGCCTTTTTGCTCTTTGATGATCAATGAAGTTATTATATATGCATATATATATAATGATAGCAGTTTTTATTCGACAGCTAGACATGTTTAGTAGTTAAATTTTAACTTAGAATCTTATAAGAACGAATCGATTTATATATAACTTTTATATAAAAATATATATAATATGATACTATTTAAAACTATTAGCATAAATATATTTATCACTGCTAAATTAAATGGCAGTATTGTCGCTGACTTTTAGACAGAGAGAGAGAGTGAGAGAAGAGAAACAACGGCTGCTAGCCTCCAATATTTGCCTAGAGACTCGCAAATGTCCGATCTACATAGGGATGGGTCATGCTGCCGGAAGAGGTGGGAAGCTGTTGGCCGAAGATGTTTACAAGGGGGAGAAGATCGTGTGTCTGTCTGCGCGGCACAAGTGTGCACGGTGTGAGGGTCAGCCTTTGTCTACAAGAGGCTTCGAAGGGTGCTTCACTGAGTTTTGCTAGTCACCAGAGGGTGGCCATTTGTGGAGCTAGCTTCTCTGGCGAGGAGCCCCCCTTTGGGATAGGAGTTGGTGATGGTTTAAGCTTTGTTTGCTTGTTTTTCTGTTTTTGTTTGTGTTTGTAACAAGGACAGTAATTTATTATACGACTTCTTTTTATTTTGTAATCTATGTCTATCATTATCATCTGTGTTTTGACTGTGTATTAGTTTTGTCCTTTTTGAGTTATTTCTAGGTAATGTGTTTTAAGAATCCCAATACTATAAATATTTGATACTAAATCGATTGATTTTAACTAATTGAAGGGAGTTTAAAAAAAAAAAAAAGGCTAGGTACTCTATTTGTATTTCTAAGATATATCCCGTAATTGGACTTCTGGCATTCGCCTTCCCTCATGAGTATTATCAATCTTCATTTGAACGTTTGGATTTTCATTTGGTAAGATCATTCTCTGTGTGTTATTGTAATGATATTTGTTTTTTTGGTTGAATGAAATTTTCTTGTAAAAAAAAGGACATATATTATAAAAAAAATATTACATTAGAATTAGTATTAATTGTTTCATTTGCGTAAAAAAATATTTCCAAGTTTGCTAGAAATGCAATTATGTATGTTATAATGTAATAGTTGCTTAACTCTCTACCCATGGAAGCGCAGCTTTTTCAAAGCCGATACCAATAGGCCATGCCCAAATGTCACTGAAGAGTGCAATAATGGAAAATGGACACATGCTTCGAAGTTCAACTCAAGAGTTGCTTGGCAATTAGATTAGGTCTGAAAAGTTTAAGAGCTCGTCCGAACAATGGATTGGACTCAATGTAATATGAATTGAGATAAATTAAAATAATAAAATTAAAAGTAAAAATTGAGAAAAATATTAAAAAATATTATAGTAGTTTATGATAAATGGATTGAAATCCATCTTTTAAATAAGTCCTAAACTTTCTTTTTGTTCAAACAAAAATTATGAATTCAAATTGGTATATAAGAGAGGAAAAATAATATGATTTAGATTTTCAAAAAGTAAGGCTATTGGGAGATGATTGGAATCTTTGTTTTGGATATTAGAAATGGTTGAGTTTTTGAATGCAAGATTGATGAAATTAATTGTTTGAAGTGAAAATATAATAATTTAAAATATGTTAATTAGCAATATAAATTTTATTTCGTTTATTTTGAAATTCTATATAATTCAAAAAAAATTATTTCATTTCAATTTAAAATAAAAAAGTTATAAATTTCAAAAGTTTAAATTTTTTAAAAAAGTAAATAGTAACTTTGGATACTGGAACCTGAGATTAGAACCCCTTCCCCAAACAAGCCCTAAATCTTATTTGATAATCAAATTCATACTAGATTACATAGGCTCAAGCAAGTTTTAGACCTTACACAAATAATCTCAGAGGGCAATTTCATTAAAGCATTCTATTGATATCTGGTAGTTTACGTTATTAAAGCTAAATCTGGTCAAAATTATATCATAATGGCAAAATATATAAAATTGATAAAATCTAGTATAGATATAATAACTTCAAAAGATCCCTACTACTAAAGTATTTTTCACATCCTATCATATATAGTTTACTTTTTAATAAAAAAATAATTTCTCTCAAACACATTATATGAAAAAACCCCAAAACTCAAAAGCTTACAAATTTATTCTTCGGGTTCTTGGCAAGAAATAGGAGTGGATTTTCTGGTAGTGTAAGGTAAAAAACTACTGATAAGCATAATTTACATTATTAACTTTTCTTATAAACTTCAATAAGTGGTCATATTTATATATTTATTTTATAAACATATAAGTGTTAGATATTTTAATTAATATGATTTTAATGTAATTTATACCAAACAATTTAGAATTGAATCCTACTATATTTTTTCTTGCCCTATCATACAAAAATCAATAAACAAATCATGAAATACTTTTATCGTGAAATTATGATATATGCATGCTTTGAATTAATTGTATAAGCTAACATTGTTTTATTCTAACTTTATTATTTTATCTGTAACAAGTTAATTAAAGTTTTCCTTTGATAATATGCCGTGATTTTATTTGTTTATTTTTTGTAATAAAGAATCATTTTCTTAAAAAGAAAGATATATAATTATGACTTTGGATTTCCTTTTTTTCGCTAACATGTAACTGTTGAATGTATATATATTTTTTGCGTGTTATGTTTCTTCTGATTGGACTCTTATTCCTTTTTATTTCTCCTTTTAATAATATTATCTTTTTAATAATATTACGATACAGTTAATTGAAAATTTTATTTAAATAATAATAGCATATGTTACATCAATTAAAATAACATATTCATTAATATGTGGCATATAATTATTGGAGAGACATAAAAAATGACAAATAATGAGATATATGAGCTGAATTTTTGTACTTCTATCTATCCATTTAAGTTTTAATTGATCTATGCCATTAATTATATTACAACATTAACCTAAATAAGACCTTTTTTGTTGGTCGGCTTAGTTTGTTGTGCATATTCAACACGCATGCTTGGATTACATTGTAATTTGTAAATATATATTTGTAAACTATATGAAATTCAAATACACTATACATGCACTATTAGGTGTGTGTACATTTTCGTTCAACATTACCAGCAATTTTTTTTTTTTTGGGGGAAAAATTCGCCCCCAAGAAAATCAAGAGAAACCAGCCCTAGTCATGTTGAAGTACATTCCACAACTAGATATTAATTTGGAAGTCAGCAGTACCAGAGGAGTAACATAACACACACACACACACACACACACATATTTGAGATGAAACCGTGCGAAAAGCAGTGGACCATATTATTGTATTGTAAGAGTGGTAAGCTTCAAACAAAAAGGGGCTGCTGCTAAGCCTGAGACCCTTGTTTTGTTGAGTGGAAGAATCCCAAAAAGGCGAGGTTGGCCACGTTGTGATATTCCTCCTCGCATTACCACAATTCCTCCTGCAACTTCTTTACGGGACCAAATATGCATATCACCCAAAAAAAAAATAAAAAAAAAATAAAAGCAAAAAAAAAAAATCTGCTATAAATAAATATGTATACACAGTTACACACTCTAATAATCAATATATATGTATATATATATATATTTATATCTTCACTTCTCTTCACCTAGCTAGCAATCTTTTAAAAGCATCCAAAATCTTCCCGTAAAGTGAAAGAATTGAATATCACCTTTTTAGGTTGAACAAGACATGTCATTCCTTTTTTTTTTTCTTTTTTTAAATTACATGTGGAAAGAGACACTTCCCCTCCCACTCCCCATTATACCCTCCTTGGATCTTCCTCTTTTTGTTTAGTATTTTTAGCGAAATACACACACACACCAAACTCCAAGGCATCTATACAAAACAGGTACTGTCTGGATTCTCCAACACTTCAATATTATTGATCATGATGACCAAAAAATACTCCCCTTTTCGTCTTCTGTTTGGCCTTTTCTTCTTCTTCTTCTTATTCTCCTTATTCTTCTTCTTTTTTCAATTACATGTTCATGTGAGATTTTGTATTTCATTGTAACATAGAGAATACTTCTCTTAAAGTCTCCTCACTGAAACTCAGTGTATTTTCTGGTGGTATATTTCTTCCTCTTTTTTTATCGTTTTTAATTTGTTGGAGGAAAAAAATGAGTTGATTCAATATTATTTCAACAAATTAAAGCTTCTACTTACATACGTACGTAGCTACCAGTACTATATCACCCCACATTTGTAGTACCCTTATTTCTAGATACGAGTCTTAGAATGATGCGCCTATAATTAATATATGTATGTATGTATGTATGTATGTATGTATGTGAGGTACAAAATATAAGGAAAGTTGATATTCGCGCACGACACAGACAACACATAGATAAATGTTCTCTCATATATGTATATACATACACATGCAGATATGTGCGCGCGCGCGCGCGTGTGTGTGTGTAGAAATGGTGTAAGCGCAGGTGATGTTGGTCATTTCAAAACCTAAAGTTAATTCTTGTCCTCTCATTCTCTGTCCCCTCTTTATTCCCTTCCGAAACAACGATGAGCCTGCCAAATTTCCGTGTTGATGTTTAACTTTTTTCCATGCACGTCCCATGAAGAGAAAAGATAGCATGCACATTACTCTCTCTCTCTCTCTCTAAAGGAGAGAGATAAACTCATCTTTAGTCTATAATGCCGCAGATAAAGCTCGAATCTGGAATAGAATAAAGCAAAAAGAAGGCTGTCAACCCTCAAATAACAAAATAAAAACAAAAGTGTCTGACTGAAATATATATTATTTTTGTTTACTACTACCATATAAAGATTCCATATTTTCCAGTAAGAAACTTTAACCCAAGTGGTGAAACTAAATGTATATATATATATCTCCCACTTCCACTTCCTTTTCAGTAGTTTTCTAGTTTCCTTTTCAACTGAATTTTCTGTTAATTATTATGAAATATGCCACTTACAAAAATCATCTTAAAGCTTGATTTGAAGTTTAATCTTTAAAAAAAAAAAAAAGACCTACTAACTTCTATTTGGCAGCATTCCAGTTGTTACTTTTCATGAATAGAGGTGCTGTTTATTTGTATGGTAAATATATGTAAACACACACACACACACACACACACATATATATATGTATATATATTAAATATATAACATTTATATAGTGTACTAAAAGGCATAAAAATTATCTATAATAGGCCGAGAGGGCCTTTTATGGGCGACTAAACTAGAAGACAGATATGCTAGTTTTTCTGATCTTAACACAATCTAAAGCTAATTTCCTTTTTGGTATAGCTAGAGAACATAAAGAGCATGTAACACAATCTAGAATGGAGCTTCTCTGATCAATATTTGAGCCAGAAAGTTCTTCCCATTTGTCAAGAAATAAAGATATGTAGATATGTAGATTTATAGTAGTTTGTACAAGGAACGTACGTTTAATATACACGTACATATTATATACACAAGATTTGGAACTATACATATTGTACTGCTTGTCATCATGACAAATTATATAGATGCAATTTGTAATTTATACATACACGCCGGTACTAGTGCACGTCTTAGGAACGCTACTTAATTAGAAGACAGTTTTTCTTATTTTGTGATCATTGTGAAATCAATTGCAAATAAGAAGTGGCGCTAACCGATCTATATTAAACAGTTGTTTGAATATGGAAGGGTCTAAAATTGAAGACGGGAAAAAAAGAAAAATATTATCGATAGGAAATATTATACTTTTGTCTCGTCTCAGTGTGAGATTAGAGTATCGAAATAAACCTAATAAATCTAGTAACACTACTTAAAATTGTAGTTACTACTACATCAAAAGTACCAAAAAAAAAAAAAACCAATTTATATATATATATATTTGCTTCGATGGATATAAATGATATTGGAGTACAACGCAATGTAAATTGTCCCTTCCTTGGAGAACAATTATTAATTGAATAATATACCTTATTTGTAATTCAATAGTAAGAATAATCTATTTCTCTTTATTATTTGAATTCGACAATATGAAAAAATAGAGAAGCCTAGAGAACCCTATGGTGAAGGCGGAAAAAAATTCAATAAACGTTTTCATTTTCTATAAAGAGAAATAATCATATATATGAAGGCCCTATTCATACTACAGTTAACAACAACAGAAAATTTAAGAAAGTATACATCTTGCAATTTGCTCAAACTCTTTGGTATTTACTCTGTGATGAACAACAAAAAAGACATTATGCAAACATCTTAAAACAATAAAATAATAAGAATATAGATAGATATATAAATATAAGTATATAGGCCATAAAAGGTGTGATACTGTAATCATAGTGGTGATGATTTTCGTGCAAAGGGATATGGGGGGATTTGCTTTGGGTCTTTGGTTCTCCTTCTATATTGTCAGAAGTGAGAGCAGCCTTTTTTCTTTGCTTTCTTTTTTCTTTTTTTTTTCTCTCTTTTCCCCTTTTGTTTCTTTCTCTCTCTCTCTATCCTTTCCAACATGGGCTGTTGTACAGTTAGTTTCAGTTGAGACGCATATATACATACATACATACATATATATATATGTATCAGAGAGCTAGCTTACCACAAGGCAGGCCCCATAGAGAAAAAGAAAGAAAAAAGAGCAAACTGTGGATGGACGGTTTTCTTGGCCTCATGACGTTGAAAAGAACTTGAGGGAGAAAGGGAGAGAGAAAGAAGAGAGAGAGAGGCTTCAAGTATTAATGATGATGATAATGATGTTGTCTGTGAGGTTTTCCTTTTTTTTTTTTTTTTTGGTTTTTTAAAAATAGTATTATTTTTTTTCACTCCTACCCATGATGATCTGGGTTGTCAGGGTCAGGCCAGAAGGAAGAGTATTTCATCCAGTCTGCCTCTTGAGGGACGTTTGTGATGGATGACTCCTGCAAAGAAAGTATTACCAATAAAACTATAATTAAGAGATAAGGATTAGGGTCTAATTTCTGCAGTACTTGAGAAGTTTGTAATTTAGTTTAGTAAACGAAAAGACAACAAGTTGAAAAAAGCTGCCACATATTTCCCTATTTGTAACAGCTTCTATTTGTTTTTCTTGCATTATGATAAATATCTCCATTTTTCATGTATTATATACATATATATATATACAGATTCATTGACTTTTGAAGGATCATAAATTTACTTAAATTCAACCTATGCATTAGTAGACATTATAATCAACCCACATTAATCACAGTTTTATGACTAGTACATAAAAACTACTATTTTTGTTGATCTCATTGTGCCAAAGCAAAGTTCCATTTCTGTAACTTTCCTTCGTTTAAATAACGCCAAGAGAAAAAGTTATTACAAACCAGTACCCCCCATCGTAATGGGGAAAACGCGCCAAGCTACTATTTTGCTAACCTTTTTTGTATTTCTACCATAGAATCTCTTACTATGTACTACGAGTCGGAATTGTTTTTTAGCATATAAAGATTAAGTTTTTAATATTTATAAGTGTACACCTTAAAAATAAACATTACGCTACAAAATCATATATAAACCACTGAAAATTTAATCCAGCAGCTAAATTAACATTTTCTACTGGTGATATAATAAATTAAGAGAGGTCTTGCCTTAGAAATTCCCCTCTTCATTATAAACCTTTATTAGTTTCACATTTTGTATCAAAACTAAGAGAGAACTAAAGGAATTAATAGCTCATGAGCTGTTATTTAAGACTTTCATTACTCTTTTCTTAAAGGAGGGGGGAGAAAGAGATCCTAATACTTCACCACCTAGTCTTCGATTGTGGGCTTCTGGTTTCAGATGGTCTTTTGTCACACACACACACACACACACACACACACGTTTTTATTATATCTGATAACAACATCTCGGCAAAAATGTCTACTATCTCTAGGTCTACCATCTAAAGGAAAAAAAAATTGAAATGGCCGTAATAAAGTGTACTTGCAAAACGAATCTGTTTTGCGTTCTCAATATTCCTTTTCTTAAAAAAAAAATTCTTCGACAATGTTGTCTTTCTGGTTAGGTAACAAAAAAATATTCCAGTCTAGATATGCTAGGTGCACATTTTTATCCTCTTTTTTTTTTTTGTTTGTTTTTTAGTTTTTTATTTTTCTTCGCGGGAGGGGGATTTATATACACATACCACTTCAAAACCACCAGCAACATATTAAAATGTAAAGAGAAAAAGAGAAAAAGGAAAAAAGTCTTGCTTGGGTTTCTATCTTTAATTTAAACTAACACTAGCAAAGAATATATATTGGTTAGTTTTTCTTTTTTGAACCCTTTTTATATACCTCCTACCTTTTCCTTTTCCTTCCTTCAATAGCTAGTTAATCTATACAAGAGATATGCAAGAGAAATAGAAAATAATTAGTAAGTCATAGATTTTCATGGTCAAAAAGTTGATACTCACTTCTTTGATATTAGAAGAACTTGAAGTGCATCCCATTATGAGTTCTTCCAATCCAGACGCTGACCTTCCTCCCAGCTTATGATGCTGTTGCTGCTGCTGCTGTTGCTGTTGGTGCGCTTGTTGCTGTAATGTTTATATTTATATGTGTATATATATTTACATTCCAAGATAAACAAACAAACAAACAAATAAATAAATAAATAAAGACAATGTTAATGATAATGTCTTCAACAAGTAATTAATAAAAAGTGAAAGATAAACTTCTGTTTGCAATTTAGCATGCAAACATTCAAAAGCAATTGATAGTCATTATGTATACATATACATACATATATATATACATATATAGTAACGTGACTCAAACTATATATATACATGAATATATACCTGGAAATTATCGTTAGGGAGCATGATTCGGGACACGTGGTAGGCGTCCTGATCAAGAATAATGGAGGTGTGATGGAGAGGAGGAGGGATGATATTGGAAATGGGGTGGGATGGACGGTTGATGTGAAACGCAGACGTTGCCATCTGATGATGTATTTGTTGTTGTTGTTGCTGTTGCTGTTGCTGTTGATGTTGTTGTTGTTGTTGATGGTGATGATGGTGATGGTCCTGGGCCATATGGTGTGCCCGCTGCTGCTGATCCTCGCCTGCTCCTCCTCCTCCTCCTGTGCCTTCCCTTACTGTTGAAGCATCTCCTATTCCCACCTGCAATGCATGTGGACAATGGAATTATAGTTTTTATTTGGACATCACATTCCCAGTGAAGCATTTTTGCTATATATATTTATAGATTTATATGCATATGTATGAACTTATATATATATATGCGCTTAGCTAGGCAGTCCATTTTCAACTGTTCCTCTTTCGCTTTTTGTAGTTAATTTGTTTCCCTAATTTGATCTAATTTGGTCATGATATTTATATATATATATAAATATATGTATATATATACGTTGCCATATTGATATCAAGTTATTAGCGTGCCACTTTTAGGTGGGCAAACTGGGTTTTGAGTTAGATGACTATAGTAATATCAAGTAAGGTCCATGGAGTTTGTCATGCTTCAAATGCAAGCAATGCCTATACAAAAATAATAATATTAATAATAGCAACAGCTAACTATATAGTAAAAAAAAAAAAAAACTAGTGTCCGTATAGTACTTGTTTAGCTTGATAATATAATCAAAAGAAATTGGGATAGAAGTTGAGATTATTAGATGAATTATAATTATATATATTACCTCCTCGAAGCTTTTTCTAAAGGGAACAAAGCTGAAGTGATCAGATTTCAACTGAGGAATCTCTATCGCACTATAACTAGAACTAGACATCTGATGAACTCCAACCCCAACTCCAACTCCAACAGACAATTCATCTCTCTGAGGTATGTTTATCTCCTTAGAAGAACAACTCCCACTCCCACTATCCCTCCGGCTGCTCGGTTCGCTGTTTCCTTGATCGCCGGTGCTAGTGATCGTCGTGGCGGTACTCCGGTCTGACCAGTTGCATTGCCTAGGCTGAGTCTGGTAGAATATCTTTGAAACCACAAGCTCTCCTTCTTTCTCTTCCTCATGTTGTCCCAAATGGTATTGGTGCATGACCCAGTTGGTCTTTTCGGGTTTTCGGTTCTTCCCAAAGTTGGTGTAGAGGACGAGGATTTTCTTGCAACCTTTTTGCTTTCCATTCACCATAACTGGCCTGGTCTTGCCTGTTTTGTGCCACCTAGTTTCCCCTCCTTGCAAGTCACACTCGGTTTGGATTTTTCTTCGCTTTCTTGTCCCGGTTGTGTAAGCTTTTGAAGGCCTATGGAAGAAATGCCTGCTCAAACCATCTCTTGTCACTCCTGCCCAAAGAAAAAAAAATTATAATGTGACCAAATTAATATTCAAAGTTAGGTTGACTTAGGTGCAACAAACTACGAAACAGCATACATACATATCCATACGCATACACATTTATGTAAAAATATATGATAAGATTGATACTTATGAAAAGTCATAACCGACATGAAGATAGCATGCATGGCATGATACTCAAAAGTGCCGTTGTAGTTCTTAAAAATAAGCCCTAACAAATGGTCTCAATAATCACATTACAAAGAAAAAGAAAGTAAAATGTATGGGCTTTTTTTTTTTTTTTGTTTTCAAATGATATTGAATTTAACCTACCAAATCTTTATAGATTTTAAAGAAAAATGTTGAAAATTAGTAACAACATTTTTTTTTCTTCATACTCTACCATAAAATATTCATATACGTTAAACGAATTATAAACTGAAAAGGGAGGGAGAGGGAGAGAGAGAGAGAGAGAGAGAGGGGTAACATATAAAATATATATATATAGAATTAAATTGTAAAATATATAATCTGACCTGGAAGTTTCTCAGGATGGGTATAACAAATCCCATCTTCTCCTTCAATAGTAGGGATAAACTCATCTATCAAAGGGTGAGACTTCATGTCTTTGTCTTCTACCTTTGCTTCGAGATGTTCGATCAGTTCTTGGTCCGTCGGGTCGAATTTCACTCCTGCTGGTAGACCTAACCAATTCTGCAATTAACTCCATTCAAAACCAATCTACAATAACCTTTTTTTTTCTTTCAAAAAAAAAAAAAAAGCAAATTAAAGGGAAGAAAGAAAGAAAAAGTAGGGGAAAAAAAAAAGAAAAAATAAGAAGATGACCCTTTACTTAAAATATAGATTTGGTTTTGATGGAAAAGAATTAATTACTATGGAACAATATTATTGATGTATAGTCTCAAAAGCTTAAAATAATTAATATAGCAAAGTTATTAGAATTAATTAATAAAAATTTTTTTGGTATAATTTATATATTTGATTACCGGCTTTCCTTCGAGCTTGTGGCCACAACCGGGGCAGTGCTTGGATCCACACATCTGATGCTCTTCGAGCTTCGCATCGATGAGATCGGAGCTACTGATTGAGCCCAGATTACCCTTATTCATTGCAACTTTATGATCACCCGATGAAGAAGAAGAAGGAGATATATATATAGATATATATATAGATATAGATATAGATATAGATATAGATATAATAATAAATATACTATGATCTTTCCTTGAACGAACTGCTGATGAGTTTGTTAATATCATAAGCTGCCTCTACAAAATTATCATCTTCTTCTTCAGAAAAATAGAGCTCGCTTTTCATAATATTCCCCGCCAGTTTGCTACCAGCTAGCTCTACTTCCACCTCTATAGTACTGTTTCATAATAATAAACTAAATAAGGTTAGAAAAAAAAAGAAGGAAGAGAGAAGAACATATATATATACACACACATATGCACACACACATAAACACATACAAGAAAATATTCATAAAAACCAAGGACAAGAGGAAGAAACATACGAGTAATAAATTAATACAAGTACTTTATAGTACAACAAGTATTTTGTAAGGTGTGATTTGCTTTTCCTCAGCCAAATAGAATATAAAAATAAAATTACAAGAAAAAAAAAAGGAAAAAACTCAGAAGAGAAAACAGCAGTGTTAAATAGGAGAAGAAGAAGAGACTAGCTAGGAGGGAGAGGAAAGAAGGTGAGGAAAGAAGAAAAGAGGAAACTGTCACAGTGAGATTGAGCTATAAACCTGCTTTAACCATGGAAAACACCAGAATCCCTCTCTCTCTCTCTCTATATATATGTCTCTTTCTCTCTCTAGACTCTTACTTTAACTGAAGCCAAGTGAGAGAAAAAAAGGAAAAGGAGTTTGCTGCCCTCAAAACCTATACTCCTAACATACCACCTTTGAGTCTTTGCTAATTTAAGAAGCGCATATTTGTTGTGGGCTTCGGCTATAGCTAGCTAAGCGGTTTATGTGAGAGAAAGCAAAGATAGAGAGAGAGAGAGAGAGAGAGAGAGGATAGAAACAAAAACAAAAATTAAAATTAAAATTGGGTTTTTATTTTTATTTTTTATTTTTTATTTTTTTGGGGTTCTAAAGGTTAAGGGCTCTCCCACACCTTTGTTTTGAGCCTTGACTACTACAAAAGCAAAAGGCGAGAAACGGCCTTCACAGCTGTTACTAATAAGGCACAAAAAACTACTCAAAAGCAGAGCAAGTACCCCTCATCTTTGCGTATTTCTTGTATATATTTATCTAATAAATAATTCATTTATAGATATAAATATACATGTATATGTATTTATATGTAAAAGAAATAATGATGATAATTTTATTCGTACGTAGCCATTGGTTACATATTTTTATTTTTATTTTATTTGGGAATTAGTTCATGGGAATTTTTAGGACAAAAAAAAACCGTTTTTTCTTTTTGTGTATAGGCAGCAGTGAACTTTGAGTAATCAAGAAGAATCAGGAAAATTATGTTACAGAAGCACATAGTTTTTGCATAAATATAAGAGATTTCAATTAGCTTCAGGAATAGAAAAATTAAGCAAAAACTAATTTTCTACAAAAAGAGGGAGAGAGGAGGGTTGTGTAAAATAGAACTGATTTAAAACCAAAAAAAAAAAAAGATGATAAGAGCTCACATGGTTTTGAGCTGGAGTGCTGATCATGATGCTTTTGCAATGAATGTTGCAGAGAGAGAGAGAGAGAGAGAGTGAGAGAGAAAGGGAGCGGGAGAGAGAGAGAGAGAGAGAGAAAGAGGTATTAGAAGGTTGCTTGATATGCAAGGCAAAATGAGCAGTATACTTGATGGACCACCACCACCGCTTCTAATTAGAACTTCCACAAAAATATATATATATATTTATATATATGAAACAGGAGGGGAAAAAAAGACAAAACAAAAAAATCTACGAAACTTCACGTAGAAGCACCAAAATAAATAATCTCTTTTTTTGTAAGAGGGAAAAATAAGTAATCTCTTGTTTAAAGGAAAACGAGTAAAAAAAAGGGGGGAAAAATTAGGATCATTTTACATATATACTATATTTTTATCCCCCATCTTTCATTTTGTGCTAATGTAATTTTCATAGAGAGGAACTCTGATGTACTTCACACTCATACAAACTTATATTGACACACATGGCCTGTAAAGAAGTACCAAGTGTACTGGACCCACCATAAAAGTTGGCCCCAACCCTGAAATCTTCCGCTCTCAAAAGTGTCTTGATCTGATGATGGGCTAACCTTCACGTTTATAACATTCACATCTCTACTCTAGCCAGTCAAAAATAAAAATCATGAATGGTCCAAAATGATGTTAATTTGAACAACAACATATATGTAGATGACCATGATTACTGCTCATTTGTCTGACATCCTTTATTTGAAAAAAGAAAAAAAAGAAAGAAGGAAATTGGACAGTGTAAAAGTACTATTGGTCCATTGGCACTGACACTGAGGAATATATCCTAGGGATATATATATATAGGTATATAAATATATGTAGCTACACAAACACCATTAATTCTTGTGAACAACCTTTGATTAGTTTTCTCTTTTTGTCCCTTAAGAGGGACTGAAAGAATCGGATCATTGCTCAGATTGGATTTATCCAATATGGAGCTAACTTTTGACTAATGAATAGGGGAACCCACATATCTTAAAACCAATATTTTTGTGCTCTTGACTCTTGGCATGTTGTATATACATGTAACAATCTGTAGATATCTTTTTGTTCACGTATTTATATTTGTTATATTATTTTGTTTGTGTCAACGAATAAATATATCTGCAATAAAAAAAAAATTAGATGAGAAATTCTTTCATACAATCAAAATATTCCCAAAAAACTTAAAAAAAAAAAAGAAAGAAAAAAAAAATTCCAAATGCAAATGGAGGGAACATCTTTACGAGGGGGAAGGAAAATACTCCTTTTCAAGAGTTTTAATGTTGGTATATGTACAAGAATATTACTTCAAGAAGAATAATACTTTGGTGCATTATGTTAAATTTTGGATGAGATTCAGACAAATAATTTAGGTTTTGTAGAATGAAGAATATATAACCTAAATGTTGCTCAATCCAAATCCACAAAATTCGACAACTATTTTTTTTTTTTACTCAAAGTTAAAATAAATAAATTAATACTTCCAAAAAAGAGGAGATTTTTACTTTGGAATATGTAATTAAGAAATTGAAGAAAGCTAGCTGGAACACAATAGTAGATAGGATGTTTATATACACATACGTAGGTTCCACAACAAAGTAAAGTGGTAGCTGTACTATAATAATACTTTCCTACGAAATCCTATTTATATTCTTGGATGAGAAAATTGCCTCATATATATATATATATATTTTGGTATTTGAATCTTGAATCCCCCATGTGTCGTTTTCTTTTCTTAATAGACAAGTATCTTGGTGTAGTTCAATTTATTGTATTAACTAAGGCTGGCCAGGGTTTGGGTTGAAGAAGGGGGGGAGTGGTGGTGTTGTGGGGGCCTTGTTGTTTGTTAGTATATGAATCTAAATTTGAATGTGATTCTATACATTTTGCTTTTCAATGAGAAAGAAGGCTGTTGTTTTTAGGATAAAGTATTAAAAACGAAAATGAAGGGGAAGAAGAAAAAGGAAAAAAAAGAAAGAAAAGAAAAGAAAAAGAAGAAGAAATATTGGTTCATAAAAAAACATTCATCAATAAGTTAGTCATAATGGTGTTTGTGCATGTTTTACGATTTTTCTCCGAGTGTCAATAAGTTTATAACTGCAAATTTTGAGTGGTCGGCAATGCAAGTTTGTCATAAAAATAGTAAATCTCAAGGACATATAATGATAACTCAAAGTGGAGAGTTAGAGAAGACCAAAGAGAGGAGACATATCGGAAAATTGAAAATTCATTTTTTTAAGGTCAAAGATGTTAATTAAAAAAAAAATAACAAAACAACAACAAAGAACGACACTTAAATCTAAAGATCATATAAAATGAAAAATTCTTTTTAATAAGTCCTAAAGACAGTTACAGTTATAAATAAATAAATTTTCATCATTTTCCATTAAATTATCATTTTTTTAATGATATAAATACTATATGATAGGCACGTTCATAACTGTATCAAACTGGTGGCTCTGATTTTATTTAAGGAATAGAAAGTGTATATGTACGGACGGTCAAGATTGGCATGTAAGTTGGGTATGACTCCTAATGCAAGGGGGAAGAGCTAATGTTAGGTTTATCTAATATATCTGCCCATTCCTATCGCTTCCCTTTTACTTCACCATTTTGTGTCTTTGACTTTCATTACTTTCTCTAAGTCCTAACAATTAATGGAGAAAGATAATGTCTAATTAAGGCACCCAACCAATGCTCTTGAGAACGAATTTTGCTCACGAAATTTAAACAAATAATAATAATAATAAATAAATAAAGCCTTGCCAAACTTACCACTAAACTGCCCACAAAGAATATATTCCTTCCCGTACCTTTTCTTTTTCCAATTGAACATGCACAAAAAAATTCTAGTTTTAAACAAATAAATAAAGAGTATCTTCTCGTGCATAGCCGTTGAAGAAAGGCGTCTATGGACAAAACAAAAAGAGTTGCTGAAGCACATTTTTCTCTCTTTCTTTCTTTCTTTCTTTCTTCCTTCCTTCTTGGGCTTTAAATAGGTATACAAGACCACGGTTCTTTGTAAATATTCTTTTCTATTTAGGTATCAGCAGTTCTGCTTGATACCTTGCAAACATTCCATCATTTTATCAATTTGAGGTACGACTAATAAATCGGCTAGTTATTAATCATATCATAAAGCATGTTTTTGATGTAAGCACGTCCCCTTAATCATTTTGTTTATCTGAGACTATAAACTATATATAAAGTTCAAGTGAAAATAATAAAATGCCGTGTAGTAAAGTCATTAAGCATATGCTTTCTTACATGCAGTCTAATCAAAACGTTCATTTTCCACAAATTTTTATTCCATGATGAAACAAGAAAATCCTTCCCACCACAGAATTGTAGCTTTATCCCCTTTTTTTTAACTTCTTTTCTTTTCTTCTCATTTTTGCTGCGGTTATTCCGACCTAACATAACCGCAAAAATGCATGGAAAAGGTATCATATCCAATCACTAGCAGCACTAGCAAGTTCCGATTTTTCCAAAATGAGTGGATTTCAACCAATCAACAATGTCAGAGAAGTTCAAATATGTTCTTTCATTTTCCTGTCTCCCTGGCTATCGCACTCGCCAGTCTATATTTTACACCTCGTTCTGTCACAAGCTAATGATATCTAAACCACTTACCCTTGCTGCTGAGATGGTGTGTCAGGTCCTCCTCAGCCTATATAAATTGCAGCAAACAGGAGATCATATGCAGTTTATCAACATTGATGCCCTTACCATAACTTATGAGATTCTGCTGTTAAGAATTCCTCCTCACAGAAATGGAAATCAAGAAGACAACAATGAAATGGGCTAACAGATTCGGTTTTTCCAAAAAAAAAACTCAGCTTCAGGTAATTTTTCAACCTGAACAAAAAAATATGAGGGATCTTCTTTCCTTTCTTCCCAATAACAAAGGAAATAGACAGTTACACTACCCGAACATGGAACACAAAGGAATTCTGTCTAACAAACTCTACCACTATGAAGTAGGGAAATATAAAAGTGGCTGCTTGCCAGAAGCACCAAATTTATTGATTAATGAACAAGGACTCCTCCTTATTTCAAAACAAAAATATGGCTGCAAAGGGAACTTGATGGGATGAAACTCTCAAACGCTACCCTCTAAGAAGATCAGGAGCCTGCCCGACTCAGTGTAGAAAATAATTTCACTTGGAATTGAACTTGCTGCTAACTGAATCGTAGCTCGGGAAATATATCACTGCAAAACAAAGTACGAGAAGCAGATGAAATTATAATAACCACAAAAAACTAATGAATTTATTTAACAGAATGATTGACAAAAACTTAGGACTAATGTGCTTAAGTACCATCTCCATATGATGCCAACGTGAGAGGAGAAGATAGAAGCTTTTGGGCAGTTGAAGCAATATCTTTAACTGTAACCTCATCCATCGTCCTCAAGAACTGATCTACTTGAATCCTAGTGCAACACAATATATATATATATATATTTCTTTTTATTAGTGCTAAATCTCAACTGGCAGAGGGCAAAATATTAAAGCAAATTAGGTCCCACACAAACTACACAACGAGATGGGAAAGTACCGCAAAACATGACACACTAAGGAAATATCTCGAGAGCAAAGGATAGCAAACTATACTTCAAACCTTTCAGAGGTTGTGGAACGTAGTATTAAAATTAACATGAGGAAGTACAGCAATCAACTCCCCCTCCTTTAAGTTACCTTTTCTTTTATGAGCGGAAATTTTATTATAAGAAAATCCTCCTTTTATATATCCATCCGTCAATCAATTAATTATCAAGTTACCAACCCTGTATAACATTGCTTAAGGTCTTCTCTAATAATTCCATGGCAACTTTTTGTGTCTCAGGCTTTATATAGCAATCTCTAGGGTAAAAGGTAATATTTTTCCCACACTAAGAATATGAATTCTTGCTTGTTCCTGACGTAGCTCAGACAACTTCTGACATAGTGTTGTCTTTTAAGAAATGACACACCTTGCTCATAAAACTTTATAGGAAACAAACTCCTCGATATCCACATCAGCAGCAAAATGAATAAAAGATTTGCTTACAGCTAATAGCTGCATTAGCAGCCATCAAGTATACCATAAATTACTTGAAATATGCAGAATAACAGCAAATAGATAAGATAAAACTTACTACCGTGTTAGATTTACAGTCACAAATCTCAAAACCTACAAATACACATCGTGGAGGTCATACCTCTTTCCATAAGTCAGAATTTGTCTCCCTATATCTTCGGAAGCAATCGCCTACACAAAATAGACTGAAGGTTTAGAGATAAAATTTTCAATGACAAGAACACCTAACATAATTAATAAAAATTTCTACAACAAGAATTAACAAAAAAAAAATTGCATACTCTAGATTCTAGATTCATCAGAACGGCAGACTTCGTTGACTTTTTAGCACGATCTAACTGTTGTTGGTCAACTGCATAAAATAAAGATGAACACGTCAGCGACCGAATCCCAACTAAAATTGGATATGTAAGAAACAATGTCGTATAGGAAGAAGGCAAAAAAAAAAAAAAAACCTTCTCCAGGTGTTGCAATTGCAATAAGCTCATTGGCGACTATATCAACTGCTTTCGCCGCAAAATCAGAACTCTGAATGCAGAAAATTTTCAGAATTTCAATCAAGCATGAATGATAACAAATGAATTATGTTTCGTCAACTTTTAGTTAAAATTTCGTGCAGTCTAGAATTCTACCACTGCTATATAAAGAAAATATTAACTACAATTTCCCTAAACAATTGTTGAGGTTCAAAATGTGGCTTACAGTAGACGCTTGGATGCCAAACGTTCCGGTATTGTTGTAGATGTTGTTGAATGCTGAAATAGACTGGAACTGTGGATATTTATTCAAGACACGTACATCTGATCATCATGTCAGCACATATATTCAGATACGAAGATTATTCACATATTTTTTAGAATTACAAATTGTTTTCAATTATGGGTAGGTGGGTGGGAGGTAGTCAAAAAAAGAGACGAAAAAGGCACTGTTAGATTTTTTTTTTTTTTTAATTTCTTTCCCACAGATAACAATCAATCGGAGCATGTGTCCGATATAAGTGAGACAGCACATGAATTATGGGTTGTTTGGAAACACACTTTATTAGTATCGTATCAAAATGCCATACAATAAAATCCAATATGCATTTGGATGTTTTCTTCTTACATTGTATTCAAATGCCACACATGTTTGGGTTGGTGGTGAGAGAGAGAGAGAGAGAGAGAGAGAGTGTGTGTGTGATGTGATTGGTAAAAGTAGATAGAAAAAGGAAATGATAAGTAATGATTGTATTGGATTTAAAATTTATAAGTTTTTGTATTTGAATGCAATACATAGGTATCCAAACACACTGTACATTGCACAGGGTTGCAACATAGGATGCAATGCTTTTCCAAACGGGGCGTTAGTTATGTATAATATCCTGCATTGCAGCTTAGTCTTATGTGTGAACTTACAAAGCCTTGAGTGCATCCCTTTTCCAGGTCCACCGGCTGAGAAAGATCCACCTCCTCCCAGAAGCATCTACAATACCATTCGATATGTTAGTGCTTCAAATGAGATAAAATACAAAAAATTCTCAAGAAATACATATGGTGCTACACTATATGCACATGTGCACGTGCACGCGTGTGCACCGTGTGTTTGTATGCATGTGAAATTGTAAAGAATCCACTATCAGAACCTGAAGAACAGTCAAGGTCATAGCTTCCTTTTCCTTATGCCAGCCACCAGGAAGCTCAAATGCAAGAGCAAAATGGGTGCTCTGATCAAGCAAGGAAAAAACAGTTTATTGAGACAAGAATTAGAAGGTAGTGATAATTAGATAGATTAGACGTATTAATACACACCGCTGAATCAGCTTGACAACGATAATCACCTCCGGTGTACACAGATTTCGGCTCCTCAGGACGAGGGACACCAGGGAGATCAGACAAAAGTGGCTCTGCAATGGATACTAATTCTTCATGGTCAACCCCGTACGCAGCAAGGACTATTCTTGGAGCAGTGTAATTTTCCTGTAATTCTCATAGAAAATTCAGTTTAATGCAAATAGTCCACATAAGTAACCAAATCTATCAGTAACTGAACATGATGTCAAACTAAATGTGCATGAATTCACATCAAACTTACAGCAACAAATTCCTCGAGAATTGTACCATTCAATCTATTTATTGCAGATTCTGGGGCTAGAAGCGGATTAGCTAGGGCACCTGCATAACCAGCAGAGTGAATAGCTTCCAAAACCAAAGCTTCAGGGTTTTTGGAAGCTTCACCAATCTCAGCTTTCACCTTCTGAAGCTGTACGTTGTATAAGAGAATGAGCCAGAATTGGAATCAGCCATAAAGCTACCCCAAAAACAGAGGGGGAGAGAGAAAGAAGGGACTTTTTTTTTTTTTTTTTAAATTCTCTGTGTGTGTGTGTGTTTGTGTGTGGTGTGTGTATTTTTTATTTATTTTTGTTGGTTGGGTTGTTGTTGGGGGGGGGGGGGGGGGGGGGGTGGTGGTGGTGGTGTGGAAGGGTGTGGGGTGGTGTTGGGGAGTGGTTGGGGTGGGAAGCAACTGAATTTGCAATTTGCATCACAAATCAGAGGAAAGTATCAAAGATTTACCTGCTCGTTCACCTCCCAGTCCAAAAAAACAGGATTCCTTACACAATCAACAAGCAGCTCGACCATTTCGGGAACATGTGTCTTTAGAGCATCATAGGTGTAACCCATCTGTTCCCGAGAAGCTGATGCTTGCACATGTCCACCAATAGCCTCGACCTCCCTCACAACTCGGAAGTGGCTCCGGTTTCTTGTAGTCTTGAAGGCCATTCGCTCCAGCAGGTGTGAGGCACCAAATGACACTGGTGTCTCGTAGACTGAACCACAGTCAACATACAAACCAATTGAAGCAGCTGGAGTCTGATCAATCAACGAAATCCAACAACAATCTAGTCAGAGTACTACTTCTTCTATCAAGGAAATAACCAAAACACACATACATATAGAAAAGTAATTCGTAAACAATGACACAAATATATGCGTACCACTGATGTTTGAGAAGCTATTTTGAGGCCATTAGGAAGAGTTGTAATCTTGGTAGTATCCGGTTCAACATAGTCAGGCAATGCAGGTGGGAGATTGACACCCGGAAGTGGGAAATCTAGAGGAGTTGAACTCCTGGAACTTCCCCCAGTCAGCCATCCGAATAGACCTCCAAAAGTGGACGAGGATTGGTTCGTTGCAATGGCACTAGAACTCGCATATCTGGCCAGTTCCCTACCGTTGTTTCGCCCCTAATATCATTTTTTTTGATAAGAGATCATTACACACTTCCACTCTAACGGACTCATCAATTTATACTACATTAATAACAGAAACCAAAATTGAATTACAACAAAAACTTAGTATAATCTAATAATCTATAAAACATATTGGCCACTGATAATTACTCCAAGCTCAACTCATCCTATTTTTGTTCTAAAAAAAATCGTACTCTGTTCCGTTAATTGAACTAAAATAAACAAATTCCGCGGCTTCTAAATTCTCAAGTCTTCTAAATTTCTCAAATTTTCTGAGCAGCCGAACGGGAAATCGTAATCATCCAAAACAAAAACGGAAAGATCTAATTGGCAATGAATTCGCTCACAACAACCAACGGATCGTAGGATCCAAACAGTATCATCACAGAATCATCCCAAACATGTGAAAGTACGAGAATTTGTATTATTCGGAGATCCAATCGGAGGTTAGGGGTTGGAAATTTCAGGAGTGGAAAGATCACTGACCTTAAGAGCTCTGAGGCGTGAAGCTGCGGTTCTGTACATGGCGACGAACTGCTATGGCGGTGAAGCCCTAAGATTGATCGGAGTCTGTAAGTGAGACTTGTGGGGGTTGTCGAACAGAGGTTGAAGAGTCCTTGTGGAGAAATGGGGCTGAGGGAGGGTTTGAGGTTTGAGGAGAGAGAGAGAGAGAGAGAGTTCGCACGGGAAAGGGTGGGGGCTTGCACGCGTGTGGAGTTTTCTGGAGGCACGTGGGAGTATGATCAAGCCGTTTGTTTGGAAGTAAGAGAATGTGAATTTGAATCTCGTCCGCTGAAATGACCTGGATCGTTTTCTGTTTGATTGATTGGATCTCATCCGTTGTTTCATTTTTTTTTTTTTCTATGTAAGTTTTGTTTTAGGGTCCTGACAATTGTAATTGGAATTCGGGTGAGTCTTTAATTGGGGTTTATTTATTTTTAATATTATATTTGTATCATATTTTGATATAATATAATTTTTATTTAAATATAAAAAAATTATATTTAAATATTAATTATATCCTATTTTAAATTTAATATAATTATTATTTATTATTTTATTATTATTATTAATCATATCACACACTTTCTTTCTCTCTCCTTTATTTCTCATTATTTTTACTCATCACATCATATATTTATTATTTAAATATAATTCAAATATTTTTCATCCAAACACACGTTGCATTTAAATACAATGCAAATACTTTTCTTTTAAATATAATACAATTTTCATCTAAATGCAAAAGTATTGTATTCAAATGTCAATCACATAACATTTTAAATCCAATACAATCACTATTTATTATTTTATTATTTTTATTAATCACATTATATACTCTCTTATTTTTTCTCTCTACTTTTACCAATCATATCAAATATTATTATTTAAATATAATTCAATCACTTTTTATCTAAACACACATTGCATTCAAATACAATACAAATATTTTTTTCTAAATACAAATTGCATTCAAACATAATATATTTACAAAACGGAGGCATGATTACATTTTGAAAATGTTTGGTTAAAAAATAAATAAAAATATGAAAAAATTTAAAATATATATTAAAAAATATATCTTATTTTGTCTATTTTTAAATTATATATAATATAAAAAAAATCCTCCTATTGCCAATTAAAATATCAAAATTACATTCCTATAAAAAAAATAATAATAAAGTTATAAATTTTTAAGATTTGAATTTTCAAAAAAATATATAAAAATATAAATAATAAAAATAATTTTAAATTAAAGAAAAAGTAAAAAAAAAAAAAGACGCATTGGAAACACTCTTCTAAACAACTCTTTAATTTTGATGATTTTTTTATTGTCTCTAAATAGTACATCTATATATTTTTGTCTCAGTTATAATAATTTCGGTTTTCTTAACATCTAATCAAATAAATATGTCGAATTAAAAAATTTAAATAATCATTAATAGAAGGAAATAATATATATATATAAATTTGAGCTATTGTTTTCACATATTTATTTCTCAGTTAGATAATTTTCCTTTTTTTTGTTTTTCTGTTAGGTAAAAGGCCAATAGAAAAATCTTCCCAGTATTGTCTAATTTTAAGTGGCTGAGTTTTTATTATATCCTGATAAATTTTATATATTAATTTAATTCTAATATTAAATATGATCTACTTTTTCAAAATAATATAATATTAGATTTTTTTTTCATTATCATTAAATTTTGTGATTTATTTAACAAGCTTTAGTATATTTACATTTTTTAGGAAATAAGTTGTTTTTTTATTTATTTTGTGGGGATAATTTTCTGGTTTTTCTACAAACATACGCACTAATTCGGAAAGACAAGCTTTTACACTCTGTTTGATGATATGGACAGAAAATTGTAAGAAAATAACATATTTTGATTTTTCCTTTAATTGTTAGTACAAAAAGAAGAAAAGAAAATGATTTTACCTTCTTTTATTTAGCGATAGAAAAATTACTATAGATAAAATTACTATTTTATTATAATACCATTAATCATATTTTGTTGGAATTTTGATGGAAAAGAAGGATAAGTATACAATTTGACTTCTTTATATTACTATCAAATTTTTCCCTCACAAAATCCTTTCACATCTAGGAAGATAAGTTTTAGTGTAACCTAACTACTTTCTAATCATTCCATATACTTTTCATTTCTATCCAAAATTCTTATTCTGCTAAAAACTTCAAACCATCAATTTCCATCCTAAAATTCCTCCTCCATCCAAAATTCTTATAGTACTAAAAACTCCAAATTATCAATTTCTATCCTAAAATTCCTCCTCTACTTTTTACTCATACCAAACACAGCATTAAAGTCATCTCCACCATTTCTTCACATCATGGTTACTCGAGAGAATGCTTCATCTTCACTAGAAATGGCCTTTTGGAATCCACTTTTTGGATGATATAGTGCCATGTAAGAGTATATCCAATGCAATGAAATGTGAAATTGTGTTCATGGTAAATTTTAGCGTTGGGATAAAAGAAGTACTCTTTAATGTCAAATTTGTTATATATTAATCTTTGTAATAAACTTGTTACAAGATATAACTAACGTCAAATTTCACTTTTGTTTTGAATTTGTTGTTATCTCATATAATTACTACAATATTTTTATATATTATTTATTTAAATATTAAAATTTCACTTTTATAACTTCCAAAACACGGTATTGAGGATAAAAAGTAAAAATAATATAATGTATTAGAATATAAAATAACATAATGTTATTTTTCATATTATGTTGTAACAAATATTGAATTAATATATACAAATGCACTGAAAATAAGTAGTCTAATATCATTGTCACCAGGCACAAAGCTAGGAGGTTAGCTTTGACATATTCCTCAAACAAATGAAGTATAGCAATCCTTATTAGCTCCGCACAACACTGATTATGCAAAGAAATATACAAAGTGATGTTTAATATTAGGAACTGTTTGTACGGAGTCATTGTGTTTCTCGCGAAGCTAAATCCGTGTGGAGTCCATGGCAGGAAGCCATGGATCTTTAGGGACCAAAAAAAATCGACCCTTTTCAACAGACCGTCTAATTCCATTGCTCAACAATTTTCTGCCCTAAAGCATATACTCCACCAAACAAATCTTGAAGCCATCAATAGAGAAGAAGGATTAATCAAGAGCCTCCAAACTTGTATATAAAGAATGGCTTGATTAAAATGCAAAACGCATCTGAATCCTGGACCTCCATTTTCTTCAACCAAACAAAAACTGTCCGAAGACAGCTAATGTACATGTCGTTTTGACTGACAAGAACCACGAAAAAGTGTGCCTTGGTTAATGATTCCAACGGAGTAGAAAGAGCTTGTGACAACTTGAAATGAGACGAATAGAATGACATGAAGTAAACTCGACTCCATACAAACGACATGTGGTTTTCTTGATGGAAATAAACGACACCAAATATAACTAAAGGACATGCTATTTGGACAAGAAGCTGTGTTTTGTTGGTGGAAAGATCACGTATAGCGAAGTACGTATCGTTTATTTCACAGCACGCCCTCTTTTATTCAGTTAATAACGAAAAACTTCCGTTGTAGTTGCGCATTTAATCCAAATATGTGAGTTTATTTTAACCACAAAAAACTCATCTTTGAAATCAAATTTAGTCAAAACTAACCGTGAAAAGATATTATTCCTTTTAACAAAAGAACTGGTGGTTATCTGATAGATTACTCCAAAAAGAACTTTAACCTTTAATTATCGACATTTGATAATGTTTTTGCCGATAGTCTACAAAAGCTCTATAAAATCAAATTGATTTTTCTTTTATGTCATGAAAAAAAATTTATAAAAAAAAACCCGTCTCAAACAACTACTTTTACTTAAATCAACATCTAGGGTGAATGCTGTGTGATTAGAAAAATATCGAGGATAATTTAATACGATTACCTCTTTTCTATTTTCTGAAATGTTAAGAACATTAAAAAGAAAAAAATTAAAAAATAATTTTTGTGTTCAATCAAAATGATTGTTTGATTATGAGATTACTTAACAAGAACCATACTAGTAAATTAAGCACCATTTTGCACTTTTTTCACCTTTTTTTTTTTTTTTTAATGTTTTGAAGGTATCAAATATACAAGGTTCTCGTAAACCTTCCAACTATGCCAGCCTTTTCTGCTATAACTAATTCATAAACCCAAAAACTAGCAACCTGCGGAGTGGGTTTCAGTGTCCCTTGGTTATTTTGAGTGTCCCAATTTCAGCCACTAAAAAATGTGGCAAGTAGCAACAGCATCCAAGAATTATTCCTTTAAATCTGTAATTTAATGAAGGTTATTCTAGTAAAGAATCAGACATCAATTCTTGTTCCATTGATTCTCATAAAGAATTTGACGTGCGTTTCCCATTTGCTTTTGTTTCCTCTAACAAATCACATCTTTCTCCTAGTTTTTCCAATTTGGTCCAAACCAAGTTCTTCTAAATCACTACTCCAGTCTTACATTCCATGCCAAGGATTGCACAACCGCTTTGTTAACAGCGGTTGTGAAAATTACAAGAAAAACGCTGTACGGATATTAAAGTAAGAAAACGATCGTAGAAGTCGAGTTTTCACAACCATTTTTTCAAAAAGTTATAAAATCCAGAGTTTCCATGAAAACGGTTGAGTTGATTGACTTCATCCTCAATGTCCTCCATAAGGAGGCCGAGTACCGCGACTACCTGCAAGTTGTTTGTTGAAATGTCTCTCTAACTCGTTTTTTTTTTTTTTTCTTTTAAAAGGTGTTTGTTGAAATGTCTCTCTAACTCCTTTCTGGGTTTTTTTTTAGTTTGTTTTCTCTGTTTCTCGAATTTGGACTTGCTGTAGTTTGAAATTGTTTAAACTTTCTTATGATTCTTCGTGTTTGTTTGATGGTTGTTGTTTGTTTAAATATGAAGTATGTTTGTTATTGATTTTTGTTTATTTTCAATGTGGTTCGATTGGCTCAGGTGAATGTAGAATTGGTCAGGATTGAAGCAAATTTTGGTGGGGTGTTCCCTTAAAAACATGACTGATCTACCAATGAATTTAATGAAAAGAAATTTTTTTATTTTTATTTTTATTTTTAATTAGTACATTTCACAATCTTTATCCTGTATATTTTACATGACTGTTAAAAATGGTCGTGCCTTTTTTTTTTTTTACTAGTGAACCCTAAACAAAGAAATATATAATTGAAAAGAAAAAAGATAAGGATATATGTACATTGAGCTTCTAGCTCAAGATATATATATATATTTATATATAATGAGAATGGAGAATATAGAGGAAGAATAATAACAGTTCTCATGAGTGATGCAAACAAAATGATCAAGAGCCACAAGATTCCATACATAGAAATAATAAGAGAAAATAAGGACGGAATTGTAAAAGATGCCCAATGTTCCTAAATACCTGTTACGTATAGCAGAATAACATGGAGCTTTCAACTGTAGGCATGTCCTATATATGGTATATTTTATGAACCTTAAATCTGGACAAAATTATGTTTATGATTTGTTTGGAATTCAGATTTAGTTTAAGCTAAATTATATTTTTTTTTTGTCTTTTTTTTTAAGTAATAATTAATTTTTAAAAATCAATCAATTTTTTTAAATTAAATTAAACTAAATTATTATTCCAAATAAAACACAAATTTAAAAAATAAGATACATATTGGACATGATATTTCTCTATCAGTTAAACAAGTTTTTTTGTCTGACGGTGAGTTCCATGAATGTCCATATTAAAAAAAACTATCTAATCATTAAAATTTAATCTTATATATAGCTGAAAAAACCCACTTTACGGGTAGGGAAAAAAAAAAAAAAAAAACTTACCATACTATAGAAGTAAAAAAAATTAACATAACGTAATACGGATTTGATGAATCAATTTGTATGCATACCGTATGCAGAAATCTCACCGTAACGTAACAGTATTCGATCTGCAGCCCATGAAATTCGGAATCGGAGACAATATTCTCAAATAATATCAACTTTTTCCTTTGTGACTAATATTGATAAGTTGCATTTGTGGTGAAAAGAACTTTAAGGGCGTCAATTAAAAAAAAAAAAAAAAAAAAGCCTCTAAGGGTGTGTAGTGTTTGCTTTAGTTCACGATATCTGAGAGCTGAGTCTTTGATAAGCTAGTTCAAGAGTTAAAATTCATGTCAGATAACGAAATGTGACTCAAAAAAAAAAAAAAAAAAGAAAGAAAGAAAGAAGCCCAAAAGTACATGTGACGTATTATTAGGAGTAACGAACATAATCCGTGTCTCTTGGTTTTTTGTATTACTAGTTGTTCTACAAAATTCTATTCCCTCCATTATTCCTGTACACATCAATATGTAGCATATTTGCTTGCTCAATGACTATATATACACACACCCATAAAAACAAGAATGGAAGCTTGGAATGGTTATAATTTGCTCCCCAAAAACATATCATTATGGCGACAGCTGTTGGGGGCTCTCAATGGTCACTGATTGCTGCAATTTCTCAGAAAAAGAACGACCCTCTTCAATTGTTGTCAACGGGTGAGTTTTTACTTCATATTTATGAATCAGTATATCACATAATATGACAGTTCAATAGAATGTGTTAAAAAACATGATGTTTTAGAATTATGTCGGACAATTTGAATTGAAAAGTCTTTCTCATATAATTTTAGTTTTCAGGTTTTTTGCAAATGCGGATTTCCTTAAGAAGCCCGAGATTTAAGCAGTGTTCCTCTCCTTTCCCTTTCAATGGAGCGGGTCATATCCACAAGAAAACAGATATCGGTGTGGTAACTCCGGATATATCCTCACCAAGCAAAACGCCAGAATTACTTGATGCATGGAATGATGAATATAACGGGGTCGTGATTAATCCAGAGAGCTTGCCAAATAGTGCAAATGCTTTTGCATCGTCTCTTAGGGCTTCTCTGTCCAACTGGAAGTTGAAGGTCTGAATGATATATAGACCATGCAAACGACACCCAATTTATATATGTATAAATTTTTTTTTTTACCCTACTTGTTATAGACTAGTAAATATCACATATTGTCCGGTGACATAACCATCTTTTTAACAGCAAGTGGTTTATGTGCAATCCCAAGCATTGGTAAACAGTCAGGCTAGATTCGTTAGACTCGGGTGAATCAGGCTGTGAGAGTCGGGTGGGCCTCACTCATGATTAAGATCACTCGTGGATTAAGAATATTAGGAGTTTTTTTTTTTTTTTTAATCTAAGAAGTCGTTACTAATTTATTATTGAAATAATCTTATTGCATTCCTACAAAAAGAAAATGCATATAGTTTTTAATATATGTCTAATGCAGGGGAAGAAAGGGGTATGGCTCAAAATACTGCAAGAGCAAGCTGAGCTTGTCCCTATCGCAATTCAAGTAACAAATTTTGATATTCTATGTCTTGTTATGCAAATTTGAATTAAGCAGTTTTTTTTTTTTGGTTTTGATCATGTTTAATAGCACTAAACCATGAGTTACTCGATATCTCATATCCGATTAAACAAAACAAAAAAAAAATCTCTCTAATTAACTTAAGCAATTTTGGTTTCTCAGGAGGGTTTTGATTACCACCACGCTGAATCAGGATATGTTATGTTAACATACTGGATTCCAGATGATCTCTGCATGCTTCCCGGTAGCCCTTCACATCAAATAGGAGTTGGGACATTTGTGATCAATGACAAAAGAGAGGTACCTCTTATAAAAGAGCACTCTCGATTAAAATGAGATTCTTTAATAAAAAAGAATAAAGCTAAGAAGCATCAATGGATTTTATATCACCCGCTAATAGAGATGGTCCCATAATATGATATTTATAAATGAGATCCACCTTTTATTAGTTATGATATTCAATACCATTGATGCTCACATTTTTTAATATCCTCTCTTTGTGTCTCGTCCTATCAAGTTTAGTAACTTTTTTTCAAACAAAATTTTTATTCACAAGCCTTTTTTCAGTGGATTTATATGGTCAATTTCCATTAATTTTTAGGTGCTTGTGGTGAAAGAAAAGTGTCCTTGTAGTTGCTCGGGTGTGTGGAAGTTTCCCACCGGTTACATCAATAAGGTGAATATTTTCCCCTATTAAAAAGAATATTATTGTTCGATGCAAATTAATTCCTCACTAAAGTTCTCTCTTTCCTACTAGTATTTTCTAGAAACGGACTTATTTTGTGATGAAATTTCAGTCCGAAGACATATTCTCTGGAGCTATAAGAGAAGTGAAAGAGGAAACTAGTGTAAGTAATATTTATCTTTGAACTTTACCATGACCATCATCCATAGTTCATGGGTATTTGGTACTTTACGCTTTGAGCTCCTTAACTCGACACAATGTTGCAATTAAATGTCTATACTAAATGGGACGGAAAATAGTCACATGTATCGCATGTGATCCATTTATTTAGAAGAACATATGTAGAATTTCACCCACTCCAATATTTAAAAGGGGAAGAAATCTAATATTTATCAATCAAACAAGACTAGGATTTTATCCAAATTAATATCGGAAATGTTAGGTCTTTCTCTGTTATAATTGGAGTGAGTGAGATTTCACTCATGTCCTTCTAAAAAGAGTCTTGTGCGATGCACGTGTTTCTTTTACGTCCAATTTTTTATGGATATTGATTATAAACATTTAATTAAAATACTTAACCAATGGATTAAATTATCAAAATTGAAGTCAGGGTGGCTAAATTGCCAAATTGTGAAAGTATAGGGAAACAAATGCATAAAAAATTCTTTTATTATACTCATAGAATATTTTCTCAAATTTAAAATAATAGATATAAAAACTTGTCAATTTAGAAAAGTAATTCATGGACAAAAACGTCAAAAAATCTTGGTTGATTTGTATGAACAACTTTGAACTAATTACGCGCGGACTTTTTGTTTGGCAGATTGACACTGTTTTTCTAGAAATAGTCGCTTTCAGGTGAGGCTTAATTTATTTGCTTACTCGTCATGTTGAAGAAAGTAAGAAAATCCCAGATAACCTTTTTCAATAACTTGTCTATTTTCTTTTCTATTCTTCTCTATTTTCTCTGTGTTGAAAATTTGAAGACATGCCCACCTTATGGCCTTCGAGAATTCGGACCTGTTCTTTGTATGCATGCTGAAACCACTGTCCTATGAGATCACAGTTGATGAGAAGGAAATCCAAGATGCGAAGGTATTAAAATTTTCTAATCACGGTCAACCAAATGTAAATAATGCTTTAAACATTTGTATAATAAGAATAAAAACGATATTTAGACTAAACACAAGGGGTGTTTTGATTTTTTTCTTCCTTTAAAAAAAATTTATCCCTCACAAACTGCGATTAAGTTTTATTTTTATTTTTTTTTGCAGTGGATGCCTCTTGATGAGTTTATAGAACAACCCTTTTATAAAGATGATCCCATGTCAAAGAAGGTCATTCACATTTGTATTGCGGCTCATGAAGATCGCTACTGTGGATATGTTGGACAGCAAATGACATCAAAATTGGACAGGAAACTATCCTTCTTGTATCATGCTGGGATGAAGAAAAATTAATAGTACCAATTTAGTAGAAACAAATTAAATACACAAAAGTGAATAATAAGAATTCCTCAAAAGAATAATAAGAACATAAATACTTGTAATCTTTATTCTGTTTGAACTTGGCTGGTTGTGACAAACTGCATTTCTGGACTCAATCCCTTGTGTGCATTGCCATGAATAAGGATGTATGCATGCATATCTAAAAAGAAGAAAATAACAAGGATCGTATTTGTCTATAAATTTTTATTAACATGTACTAATTAGTTTCATGGCAACACTATATAAAGATAATGTACTTGATCATAAATATGTAATTGGCAAATGATTATATTATTTTTCATCCGATCGTGGGGTTTATGGCTGCTATTTATCAAATAAAAAGGCTTTATAACTAAATACTTTCCCTTAAAACCGTTAAACTAGCTTTAGCACGATAATAATTAATTAAAATAGGACTACAACATATTTGTTACCATTAAGATGATAATATAATGGCATTAAACTTGTTCTCAAATAATCAGTGCCGAAGCCAAAATTTTGGCAATTGGGACATTATACATAAAAATTAGATTATTATGAAGGGTATTCTTGGAGTTTTCAAAATTTAATCATTTAAGGGGTATTTTGTGACTAATATTACAAATAAAAAAGATGTTTTGATATTTTTCCAATTAATTATCCAATTATAGTCTATGATTTGGAGCTCCCACTCTAATCAAACTTTTTTATCTTTTCACCAAAAGTAAATTAATTTTACTATTTATATATCTAAATCTCTTAAAATTTTAAACGCTACAACTTTTTATTTTAAATTGAAATTTCATAAAATGATAAAAGAAATAGAACAATATTTATATTAATATTTTTTTTAAACATATTTTAAATTTTTATATATTTTTTAACTCAAAACAGTTCATTTTTAATTAAGTACAAAAAAACTTCAAACGTTTTTTTTTTTTCCCAATCAAAAGATTTCTAAAATTCTGACTCTAATGTACACACAAAATGGGGCTTACTCTATAACATATTACAAAAGAGTCAATATCTCATTAATAGTATTTTTGATTATTTCTTAAATTGTTTTGTAACAGTAATGTCATTGTCATATCACAATTTTAATGTAATAAGTCTTAAGTCACCATGTAGTTTTTTTTTTTTTTTTTGTCTAATCTACATTCATGAAATACATATTATATAACTAGTTGAAATATAAAGAAGGGTAAATTGCTCGTTTGATCCCTAATTTTTTTATAAAATTGTGATTTAGTCCCCAATTTTTTTGTGGTTAAAAAGTCCTTAATCTCTTTACAGTGACGTAATTTGGTCTTTTTATCATTAAAAAAAAATTAAAAATTAGATGAAATATTTCATATATATAATATATATAAGTTGAATTATGTAAATTTTTTTCTTAATTGCTCTTAAATGATAAATAATATATAATTTATATAATATTTTCAGTTAAATTTTTTTATCTATTTTAATAAAAAAACCAAATTAAATTTTTTTTAAAGAGGTTAAAAACCTTTAAATTACAAAAAAAAAAAAGATTAAAGATCAAACTATAATTTTATAAAAAGTTTAAAGTGCAAATGAGTAATTTACTCTATAAAGAAAGTGGTTAATAGCATTGTTGAGTTGAGAAATGAGGGCCATACAAGTGGCAGGCTGCCGGGGGTGAATTCTAGAAGGGGCGTAGCATTAAAGACGAACTTGCCAACGTCGGTATCGTATCGTCGGCTTCCAGGAAGCTCGCGTTGTTTCCTGAATTCTTTAGCCAACCACATTTCACGCCCCCCCGTTTTTTTTTTGGTTGACGGGCCAACTACGTAGGCTTGTAGCCCCCACAAATTTCCTCGCGATCCATGTGAACGGACTGCCACCTGAAAAAAAAGAAGAGAGAGAGAGGAAAAAAAAAAACTCAAAAACTGATAAAGCATATCAATGATCATCTTTTATTGATTCATTTATCGATAAGTAACAAAGTATATATATATATACATATAAGTTTTATGATATAAGAACCATATATATAAAATAAATGATGTCTTGTATTGATTGTGTGTTCAAATAATTTTTTAAACTAACTTATAATAATATTTAACACCATATATTAATAAATAAAATCTACTTTTTATAAATACCGGTGATGTTCTTATGCACTTCCCATTATAAAAGCAATATTAGAGATATTATGAAATCATAGCTGTAATATATATACTGTTAAAATCGAGATTTAAAAAGGATTAAGTTTTCATTTTAAAAAATTAATATGTTAAGTGAGGTGATTTAATATTTTTAAATATCTATTATTTTTATACGGTGGAACTTAAATATTTTCTTAATCCTTAAAATATATAATCAACTTTTGATTAGTTATATAAGTTGTTGCGCTAAACCAACGTGCTCCCAAATATTTTCCAATCAAACAAGGTGCTTTGTTAAAATATATTGGTTTTTTCCCTTAAATTTAAGCTAAAATACATTTGACTTCTTGTAAAATAAATGTACTGATGAAAAATTTTGATAAACCATGGCCCATACTAGGGTTTATATATAAATATATAATTAAGATATATTAACTATACTAGTTAGCTAGCTAACATAGCTAAACTGACTTTTAAGTCCATAATGCCATCATCCCCATTGCCAACATAATCACATGCGACTCTTCCTCTATTATTTACTCTACACCACTAAATATTTGTTTATTTTATTTATTGTCGCAATATAAAATGATCAGAGTTTTCGAGGGGGAAAAAAAAAAAGTTACCAATAGTTCTAAAGATTCTGAAACGTTTCAATTGAAAATAATGATGAGCAGAGGAAAATAATATAGAAATTAGCTTAGAAGACTCTTTTATTTGTCATTACAACAGAAATATAGAATTATTCTTGTCTGTATAACTTAGGGAGTGTTTGGTAAACGCATTACATTTTGATTATATTTGAATGAAATTTGTTTTTTGAATGTTGTATTTGGTTAAAAAGTATTTGTTTGTATTTGAATGAAATGTGTGTTTGGATGAAAAGTATTTTATAGTTGAAAAGTTGATGTGATTGGTAAAAGTAAAGATAAATATTGAAGTTAAAAAATAGATGTGATTGTTTTAAAAATATTTTGAATAGTAATTGTTTTTGTAGCACTGTTGTAAAATTTGTGTTTGGTGTAAAATTGTATTGTATTTGAGCAAAATTAAAATGAAATTTTTTGTCCAAATGCCCCCTTAATTGTAGGGTTATTTTAGGAAAAAAAAACTCACACTTAACTGTTTACGTGTAGTTATATGATCTTTTTCTTTTTTATTTGTAATAACAATTCTACTAATAAAATGAATTAAATGAGACTAATTTTTATATCACACGTAGATTTTAATATAAATTTTAACAAAATGGGTTAGGTAGATTAATATAAAATTCAGGCGATAACGTATAAACGACCATAAAAGTGCAAGACTCAAGATCACCTAATAGATTTATCTAAAGTATAATCTTTTGGACAATCCTAGTAAAGATCATTAGTGATAAGTGATCTAATATTGTAGATTTTTTAATTCATATATAGTGGATTCAATGAAAAGAATAAAAGTGGAACTGCATGAGTTTTGAATTTTTGATAACCAGTCGTACTTATTAATTATATTAGAATGCCGTTTTGATTTTTTTTTTTTTGAAAAATATGTTTGATAGAAAGTATTTGAAATGAAAAAATATAAAATTTTAAAAATTAAAAAAAATATCAATATAGATAATATTTCGTTAATTTTTAAAAGAATCATCTTATTTAGATTTGTATACGCAAAATTATGAATTTTTAAAATTTGAAGTATGTCGTAGTATTTTGAAAATATAAATAGTGAAAAGTGATATTGAAGTGGGAAAAAACACCAAAAAAAAAAGTTTTAAAGGCTTTTTTTTTTTTTTTTTTGGTTAATCCAAGTCTCACCTATGGTTTTTTTTTTGTATTCACAAGAAAAAAAAAAAGGTGACTTGGTTTGAACGGCATGATGTTATGCTAAATCCAGCAATAATACAGGCAATCAACATGCAGTTTTGGGGGGCATGAAGCCATAAACAATATTAGTAAAAATGGATATGTCAATTCAGCAGAATATTCTTCCCAGATTCCGAATCTTTTGCTACCAATTTTTATTTTTTAAATGACATTGTTTTCTTTTTCTTTAAATTGATAACTTATTATAAGTATCCTGAGCCGACAAAGGACGAGCACTCACAATAGAAAAAATCGTCACAAAACAATGTTAATTTATTGAACGATAAAAGCACTGACCTTGATAATATAATCCGATAAGAGATAAGTTGTACAGTCTGGAGGTGCGTGCAGTGCCACAAATCACGTGAATCAGGCCCTACTTTAGAAATATAATTATTATTATTATTTTCCCCGAAGAGAAGATGGGCTCTTTTATTATCGGACATTGTCGTTATTTGGGGGTCTAGTCTTAAAAGTGATACTTCTTGTGGGGATTATGAATTTGTAAGAGATTGAAAATTTCTGGGTTTAAATCTTAGGTAAGTATAAACGAGATCGTAATATTGTTTTATTTGTGATTTTATCAAATTTTTAAATAAATTTAAATGTAAATGTGAAAATACCATTAATTCCTTTTTGATTAGTTTTTTTTTTCTTTTTGTTAAGCTGATTCGGCGGCAAACTTGTACACTAGAAAAAAAAATATATTTTTTGAACTTAAAACAGAAGATTAAAATGGAATAATGCGCCATAAGGACAAATCAATTAGGTCTATGTGTATTTTCTTGCCCCCCACGGCTACGCTAAATTTTCCCAAAAAATATAAAAAAAAAACATTTCTTGCGTAAAACTACAGTAAAATAACCTAAAAAAAAAACTAAAGAAAAATACAAATAACTCCCCATACATTATATATATATTTTGTCACCTGTTGCATACAATCATACATCATATATTTTAGTTATTAGACGATAAAATTTCATCTTAATCATTTTAAAAAGATTGTGGATAACACCACCTTTTATGTTTAATCTAATTCTCGATTTGGTGACAGTATTACATTTGTATTATATTCAAATACAATATAATTTTTATTCAAATACTAATCACATCACATTTTAAATATAATATAATTATTATTTATTATTTTACATTTTCAATTATTTTTACTAATCACATCGTATATTCTCTCTCCCTCTCCCTTGTTTTCTCTTTATTTTTATCATCACATCATATTTACATTATTAAAATATTTTTTAAATATTTTTTCTTCAAATATAAATTAGATTTATTATTTAATATTTAAATATAATACGTTTAGATTCTAAATGTTAAAAAAATACAATGTTATCTTATTTCCTTTTTAAGTTTATTTCTGGACCTTTTAATTTAACTTTTTTTTTTTGGGAAAAGCGAACCTTCTAATTTAACTAAAAAAAATAAAAGAATAAAAAATAAAATAAAATTCTAGAACCAAATAGATTCTGTAACCAGAAAAAAGGTTTCCACTTTGTCAATTCAATTCGTCAAAACCAAAGCTTTTCCGAGTTTTAGCCCCCTGTTTATCATTACACGCTTAATTAGTTCACACTGTAAGCTTTAAAACCCAAAAACCCGTCAAACCCAGCGACCGAAACCAAAGCACCCCACAGAACAGAACAAAAACAGAACCAGAACATAACATTAACAGTAGAAAATCATGCGTGTCGTTGTATTTTTACTTTGATTATTCTCCGTCTTACGGTCAACCTCTTCTCCTATAAACTTGGAGCTCTAACGCCACCAGCTACGAACAATTCAACTCCAACCTCCTCGACCTCGTATCCCGCTCCGCTTTCGTTGTCGTTTTCGCAATCTGTTGTTGCTGAATCCCCATCATCCTGATCATCGTCATCATCATCATCATCATCATCATCATCCTGATCATCATCTTCATCGTCATGGAACCGAACGGCAATCACAAGGCCAAGATCGTGACCGGCGAAGCTGGTTACGTGCTCGAAGATGTTCCTCACTTATCCGATCACATCCCCGATCTTCCTGTGAGTCGTCGTTTTTCTTCGCTTCTTATCTCTCTCAATGTTCGTTTTGTCTTGTTTAATTGCTATTTTTGCTCCGGAAATTGATCTTGTTTTGCTGGTCTAGATTGCTGACGTCAGTTTCCTTGTTTGATGATTAACAAAGTTAATTGATAATTGATATTTAATTTTTACTTAAATTTGCTGGCTTTACAGACGTATCCCAATCCATTGCAAGACAATCCTGCCTATTCCGTTGTCAAGTACGTTCAGCTTCCTCATTTTTTTAATTATTTTTTTTTTGTTAAACTTAGTTTTTTTATATATTTAAAATTGGTTAATTATTAGAGTTCAAGTTTGTTGTTTGACATTGACAATTTCAGTTACATTAATTTTTCCGTTTTGCAGGCAGTACTTTGTGCATGACGACGACACTGTTCCTCAGAAAGTCAGCTTCTTCCAACTTCTGAGCTTGTTTTTTTTTAATTTGTTTATTTAATTGCAAAAAAAAAAAAAAAAGAGAATCTGTTCTTGCAAGTAATCTGTTTTATCTTTATTTTTTCTATTTTGGGTAACATTCTCAATCAACTTATTTTTGTACTGTCTTCTGTTTTTGTAGGTTGTCGTTCACAAAAACACTCCAAGAGGGGTGCATTTTCGGCGTGCCGGACCTCGGCAAAAGGTATGTTTTTGTGTGCGTGTGTGTGTTAGTATAAGGAATTTTAATTAACAAAAGTACATTGCTATTAGGATTGACTGACTGACATGGTGTTGGTTTGGTTCTTCAGGTTTACTTCGAGTCCGATGAAGTTCATGCTTGTATTGTGACATGTGGGGGTCTTTGTCCCGGGCTGAACACGGTTATTAGAGAAATCGTGTGCGGATTGAATTATATGTATGGTGTAAAGAGCGTTCTCGGTATCGATGTAAGTCATGTGTGTTTGCAACTTTGCATACCATTCTAAACCTTGTGTTAGTTATTAACCGACTTTGAAATTCTTGTTCTTTTTAGGGAGGATACCGGGGCTTCTATGCGAAAAATACCATTGCTTTGACGCCTAAGACAGTGAATGACATTCATAAACGTGGTGGAACCGTCCTTGGCACATCGAGAGGAGGCCACGATACGTCCAAGATCGTTGACAGCATTCAAGATCGAGGAATAAATCATGTATTCTTTATGGCCAGAGTTTTCTTTATGCATTTGTTGTCTGATTTGGAGTTAGGCGACTCGTGGCACGAATATCACAAGTGTGACATTTTTTTATTTTCAGGTTTACATAATTGGAGGAGATGGAACTCAGAGGGGTGCATCTGTAATTTTTGAGGTAATTACATTTCTAAGAATGTAAGTGTCAACATCTTTGTAGTAGCTGAAGTATGCGCTAACCTTTTTCCTGTCTTCGCTTGTTTGAGGTCCTGTGTGATACTTTGTGAGCTTTTAATTTCTTTTTGGATTGGAATGACTTTGAAAACTTCTTAACGGGAAGAGAACTGGTTCCATAAGCTTATGCAAAGATTTGATTGCTCTCTTTGCAGGAAATTAGAAGGCGGGGTCTGAAAGTAGCAGTTGTCGGAATTCCTAAAACCATTGATAATGATATTCCGGTATATCTCTTCGCTTGATCACCTAGTGCTGCATTGTTGTTTATGTACAATTTAGTGCTTGATAGCCGTTTCTTGTTGATGCAGGTTATTGACAAGTCTTTCGGATTTGATACCGCTGTTGAAGAGGCTCAACGTGCTATTAATGCAGCACATGTTGAATCTGAAAGTTTTGAGAATGGCATTGGTCTTGTGAAGCTGATGGGTCGCTACAGCGGTAAGCCCTTCAATCCTAATTTTCAATAATGTAGAAGCACCGGCTTTACTGCAACAAGAAATTCAAATTCAAATAACTTTGTTAGGAGTTGACAGATTCTTTTTTCAAATTTATTTTTCCCTTTCTGTGCCTCATTTTGAACCATTTCAAATATATATATATGAGGCCCAACTGTCAAACACAAGCTCTTAAATTTTGGTACTTATATTCAACTAGTTGGAATTTGGTGCTTGGAAGTTACATTCAGAAATATGATCTACCTTATGTTTATAATTTACATTCAGTAATAATAAGTTTACTTTGCTTTCATAATTCTAACTTTTTGTATTGCAATGCAGGGTTTATCGCAATGTATGCAACTCTTGCCAGCAGAGATGTCGATTGTTGCTTAATTCCCGAATCACCCTTTTACCTTGAAGGTCCCGGTGGACTTTTCGAATACATAGAGAAACGACTTAAGGAAAATGGGCACATGGTTATTGTTGTAGCAGAAGGTGCTGGCCAAGAGCTTCTTTCTGAGAGCATGCAGTCGATGACAAAAGAGGATGCATCGGGAAACAAGCTTCTCAAAGATGTTGGGCTATGGATTTCTCAGAAAATCAAGGTCTGGCATCTCATCTACAAAAATTTGAGAGATAGTATTTTTATTATTTAAATTCATTTCATCAGTTTTGCATGTGTTTAAGCACTTCTCATGTTGGTGTATACGAATATCGAACTGTTTGTTCTCACAATGTTTACCTAAGTTCCTACATTTGGCTTTATAGGCTAGTAGTATTTGATTTGTCATAAAATTTTCCTTTTGCAGGATCATTTTGCCCAACAAAAGAAAATGACTATAAACCTTAAATACATAGGTTAGTATCAAGCATTTTCTTTTTTGAATTCTTTGTTGTGGATGCGAAAGTTGGCGATTTTTCTGACATGGTTATATGCAGATCCTACTTATATGATCCGAGCCATTCCAAGCAATGCCTCCGATAATGTGTACTGCACACTTCTTGCTCAGAGTGCTGTTCATGGAGCAATGGCAGGTTACACTGGCGTTACGGTTGGGCTTGTCAATGGAAGACATTCTTACATACCATTCTATGTGAGTCCCATGCTTAAAACTCACTAGTTGTTTCTTCTGAATTTTCACTTTCATCTTTACCCTTTTACCTAGAATGTCTCTTTATCCTCCTATGCATTTCCTCTCCCCTCAGTAGATTTTATTTACCATTCTTATAAGACTATAAACTTTTCCTAAAACAATAATCAAGGCATGTGAGACTTTTGAGTTGTGTTATTCTACAGTAGTGGCGGAACCAGAAATTTTTTTCAAGAAGCATGAATTAAGCCAAAATTTTGAACCAAACTAATAGTTCAACCAGACCAAGTTGTAGCTTAGGATATTTTAAAAATGGACATGCTTTGGATTTCAAAGGACTAATTATTTCTTTACAACTTGGACGAACCCTATAATTCTCCTTGTTCTGATGTGGTATTTAGAATTTGCTTAAGTTATAACAACCTGCGAGTTTTTGATCTGCAGAGAATCACAGAGAAGATGAACAAAGTAGTGATAACTGATAGAATGTGGGCTCGGCTTCTATCTTCAACAAACCAGCCAAGCTTTTTGAGTGCCAAAGATGTTATGGAGGACAAGAAACAGGAAGAACCACCTCAACATGTGCTGGACGAGGAAATTTGTTCATACAACAATATGGTGAACAAAGAAAATTAGTGTCATGTGTTTGGGATCAGTTGCTCTTGGATTATTCTGTAATTTCGTTTGCTTTTATAGTATTGTAAGAGTTATATACATATATAAGGCTCCTGTATATGCTCTCTGTATCGGCCGTAACTGGGTAAGTTATTCGTTTCTGGGGCTTGCATATACACGAGATGCCTCCGGAGAGCTCCATAATAAAATTTTTGATATATTTTTTTATTTTTTATAAAATTTTATATATATAGTTTTTGAAATATAATGAACAGCGTAATGCGAACGTTATTTAGTATTTCTATGGTAAAAATGATCCGCAATATAAAGAAGAAGGGAAAAAAAAAAAAGTGATGAAATGATTAGAATGACAATAACCTTACCAACAAGAAACGACAATAAAGAGCAAAAGAAAAACAGCCATCTTAACAACGACAGAAAACCTGAAAAGCGGGAAAATATAAAACGACAATGAAATGAAAACGACACCAAACCGATAAATGACAATAACAACGATCTCAAAACCGACAATAACCTGAAAAACGACAATAACTTTAGAAACTACAATGAAAAGAAGGACATCAACTCGAAAAACGACACAAAATGAAAAAAGACAAAACAGGCTTCTCAAACAACAATAAAATGTATATATGTAAAATGGTTAGGAACTAGATAATGTTTATCGAACAACAACCTCATAACCTACAATAACCTGAAAAATGATAAAAGCTTAATAAAAGACAATAAAAAGTAGATCAAATATAAAAACGACAATAACCCGACAAACGACAATGAAAGTAGATTAGATCGAAAAACGACAATAGCCAGACAACATAAAAGTGAAAACGATAAAAAAAATAAGAAAATAGCATATTAAACGACTTTGAAATATATCTACAGAAGATGGTAAGAAACCATATGAATGACATAAAAATGAGAAACGGCGACAAAATTTTATGGAGAGTTTTTTCAGTTTTGCATTCGCACTCTTATTATATTTAAATATAATATAATTTTTATTTAAATATAAAAATTTTATCCTTAAATATAATATTTTTCAACAATATCTTAAATATATTTATTATTTTAAAATATTTTAAAAATAATTTTTTTTATTTATATCATATCTTTTCTCAATCTTATTTTTTTATTTATTTTTATCAATCACATCAACTTTTTAATTTTAAAATATAATTTAAATAATTTTTATCTAAGTATATATTATATTCAAATATAAAATAAATACTTTTTATTTAAATATAAAATATATTTAATGTCAAATACGACACAAATGCATTACCTTTACGCCTCATTAGTGGGCAGACGACCTGAAAAGAAAGGACGAAGAAAGAACCAAAGAAACTCTATTCAAGCATAAAATTTTCCGGCGACAGTTAAAGGATTTGGAATTTGAGATCACCCGACAGATCCTCTGTACCACTGCAACTTCGAAGCCGTATATACATCCGTATATAAATACACAAACACACACACACACACACACGCATATATATATATATATAAGCGGGGGGTTTTGGCTGTGTTTTGCAGAGACTGAGCTGCGGAAGAAGATGGGGATCAGATTCATATTGATGGTGAACAAACAGGGCCAGACACGTCTCGCCCAGTACTACGAGTATCTCACTATCGAAGAACGCCGAGCTCTTGAGGGAGAAATCGTCCGCAAATGTCTCGCTCGCACGGAGCAACAGGTCTCTCTCTCTCTCTCTATATATATATATATATTTATATATATATGTCCTTGCATGTGTATGAATCGGCTTCCTATCATTAGATCGTAATCCAAATTCGATCCTAGGTTTTAATTCCGTTGATTACTGATTGAATTTCGATTTGGAATTTCAACTAACAATTTAGATATTCCAGAACTAGATCATGCTGAATTGTGCTAATTTTGACTTATTGGTTTGGCATGTTTGGGTTTGATATATGAAATGTAAAGATCAATTGATAACTTCAGTAGATTGTGATATGCCAGCTCTGAATTTCTTAGTTTGGGGATTTGGGTAAGAACTGGTGCAGGACTAAGATAGAGAAGTAGAACCACTAGAGAGATATAACTGAAAGAGGAAACAAAGAATTTTGGAGATAGAACAAAAACTCAAGAGGGGAAATCCAGAAATCGATATGAAAATACAATTACTAAGCCATTAATAATATTAACAAGAAATAGTGAACCTAATTTAAATAAGTTTAGTTAAACATGATCATAAATTCAAATAATGATTACTCAAGATGATAAGTATTCTAATAGATAAATATATAATTTAGTTCTTACTATCTATATCTTGTCGGCATCGAAACCCCTGGCTTTTGGTGTTCTATCCCTGCTCATGTAGATTCATGGAAAGTAGAATGTGGTATTTAATTCTTATTGCTAGTGATATTTTGTTATGATTTTTCGTTTGCTTATCTATGGTAGTCATTTGGGTCTTGTGTACCCACATGGTTTGTTTCATAATATCATAAAATCTATGGTAGTCAATTTATTCTATCATTGACTAGCATATTGAATTTTACAAAACGTTTTGCTCTTCTGCTAATTGTGATATGTTGCATAATAGTAGCAGTTATTTATGTTTTCTGTTGCTTATATGTTTTTCATGTTAAAACAGTGTTCTTTTG
This sequence comes from Antiaris toxicaria, assembly GCA_035233585.1. Taxonomy (NCBI): domain Eukaryota; kingdom Viridiplantae; phylum Streptophyta; class Magnoliopsida; order Rosales; family Moraceae; genus Antiaris; species Antiaris toxicaria. The sequence continues at coordinate 18,700,461 of CP141161.1, read as the reverse complement.
TTGAGCATCGAAACTACAAGATTGTGTACAGACGATATGCGTCGTTGTTTTTCCTTGTTGGAGTTGACAATGATGAAGTAAGTCAATCCATCTTTTGATCTTCATTTAATTAAAAGAATTCTGGCAATATTGTCTCTTTGAGACTTACTCGAAAATGGTAGAACGTTAGATGCTAAGACCTTTATCATATATGCATGGAAACCTGACGACAAGATCTTATCAAGGCACGTTTATAGATACTTGGATCATTCATGTTCTCCTCTTTCACTCACACAGTGTCAAGGCACGTTTATAGATACTTGGATCATTCATGTTCTCCTCTTTCACTCACACAGACACTTTCACATAGCCTTTCTCACTTCGTCGTACCCATCTTCTTAAGAGAAATTTGGTAAAGAAATCTGGAGACAAAAAGGGAAAATATAGAGAGTGAATCCTCCAATGAGTCGTAGTAGTGGTTATCCAACAGTTCTATCATTCCCATCTTTACCAACAAATCGAGGATAATGTGGTTTATATTTCATAAACCAGAATTCTAATTATACTTTAACAATTTCCTTGTTTACATCTGACATCTTAGAGGTGATGCTGCTTATGGCTATGTACTCTAGCAATGTGCCAATGAGTGTTTTGAGTGAACATTAGCTTACCCGTTATATGATATTTTAACACTCGTTCTCTGCTTGCTTTTGAGGATGTTTAACTCCTTCCTTGTCATTTACGTTGCAGAATGAGCTTGCAATTTTGGAATTCATACATCTGTTGGTTGAAACCATGGACCGACACTTTGGCAATGTGGTAAGTCCAGTTTTAGGAAGAACTAAAAATATTTCTCTTCCGAGTCACCTATCATCTCTCTAAAATTGCTTGTGTGCATGAACTTTGCAGTGTGAGCTGGATATCATGTTCCACTTGGAGAAGGCACATTTCATGCTGGAGGAAATGGTCATGAACGGGTGTATTGTCGAGACTAGCAAGAGTAACATTCTGGCTCCAATCCAGCTTATGGACAAGTCATCTTGAAACCTTGCTGAATGTGGGTACTATATGGTGTTTTGAGGTTATCAGCGGGATTGTTAATTGTATTGTTGCTTGTTGCACAATCAAACTGAAGAGTCAAAATTCCAAATCATATGTAGAAGTTTGGGTTTGGTGACATGAAATGAGTTTTCGTGGGTCAGTTTGTAAGTTCTCTCCATGCGTTTTCAGACCGCATAGAAATTGTGTAGTATCGATGAAATTCATGAAGCAAACAAGAAACTGGAATTTATCACTGAAACTTAAAATTTTCACTTATTATCTTATTATCTGACATACATTTTCACAATATACACCAACCTCTCTGAATTGTTTTGTACATTTGAATAACTGAACACTTGGAAGTGGAAGCCATTGCCAGTTCTTCATGATTTTCTACTCCATAAATAGAATGAGCAATCAGCAAGCCGCAGGCTTCCCATCCTTTCTAGGGTCACTAACAGCAATGAGTGTACCGAAGAATGTTTTTGTGCTAGAATCTTTTCCGCTTTTCCGCCCCATATCGATTGGGTTTTGAAGGGTTTGAACAACAAGCTGAGTGATAGCACCCCCCGCCTTCGACTGTAGTTGATGACCCCTCTCTTGCAAGAAAAGCTTGGTTCCTTCTGAAAGCTCGATGTGATTGCCACAGATCACAGTCCAGTTCTCATAGGAGACTATGTTAGGTACTAACTGCAAGAAAATCGTCAAAAAAAAAAAAAAAATCAAAAAGCCCATTTGGAGTTCTCAATAAAATCCCATATGCAATAATATTAGAAAGTTAGGAACCTTGTGGTAGACCCTTGGACTCTGAACTGCATCTAAGGGGTCCATTCCCAGGACAAAATAGTTGAGGAAAACCTGGACAACAGCTGGGATTATACTCATACCACCACTGCCACCAAGAACCCCAGCTAACTGATTATCCTGTATGAACCATAAGAAACTGGCTAAGAAATTAGCTGGAATAGAAGATTCAATAGGGATTTAGGACTTGTTCGGCAGAGTTTTTTAAAAGTTGCTTTTGGCCTCCGACTTTAGAAGCTATTATTGAACGTGTTTAGATGATTTCTAAAAAATGCTTCTTATCTCCCAAAAAGCTTCCAATTCAAACCAGAAAATGACTTCTAAAAAAGCTCATATAAGTAGACTTTAAAACGTATTAGAATTTTAATAAGTTAGAAACTTCATTCTAGCCTTTCTACTAATTATTATAAGGTTTTAAAATCATTATGATATACTAATTTTTTTTTTTTTTTTCCAAAAATGTGCTTCTAATATAACTTCTCTTCTTCTACTGATGAAAACAAAAGCAAAAATAAAAGCTCTGCTAAATGAGCCCTTAGTCTATTAAGATATTAATGAACTTTTATTGTCCGATGGAGAGGTAATTGTGTACCTTTGTGACAATGATTGGGGTCATCGAAGATAAAGGTCTCTTGTTGGGTCTGATAAAGTTTGCAGGAGCAGGAGGGAGAGTGTCTGGGGTAGTTTCTGTGGGTGTTGAGAAGTCATCCATCTCATTGTTCAGCACAATTCCTGTGGATGGAGAGAGAACACCAGCTCCAAAAGCATAATTTACAGTAGTTGTCATTGATACAGCATTTCTATCTTTATCTACAATGCAGAAATGGCTGGTTCCATGATCTCTTAGCTGACTCCACCTGCCATATATGGGGTAAAAACTTGAGATGGTGACTTTAATATCATTATCAAGCAATGAGTTCATGGAATGAAGGGACAATACCTGTTCATATAGTACCCTGGAGGGAAAGTGGTGTTGTCAAATATCCTTTTCCGAACTTGGTTTGCGAAATTGCGGGAAACCATCAGGTTTTCGTATTTACTAATGTTCACAAAATCAGGATCCCCCAAATTCATTCGGATAGCGAACATGTGTTTTAATGCCTCAATCAGCCGATGCACACCAAGATTTCCCTTTGCAGCATCAGAACTTCTGTAGCTCTCAAAGATGTCAAGAACCTGTTTCGGTAAAGAGTTTTCAGAATTCAGAAAGTTAGAATGGGAGTTTCAAATGAGCTTTTGAGAGTCCTTCGATGACAAGCCACAGGTATAATTCAGCCTTTCACAAGCACATGCAGCTTGTGTAAGACCATTTAACACCTTAAAAAAGAACGAAAAAAGACACTTACTAGAGAAAGCCCGAGAGTTCCACTTGAAGGAGGAGGCATTCCCAATATAGTGTAGCCCATCACATCTGCAGCCATTGCATCCATGACATCCACTTTGTAATTCCTCAAATCCTCCATTGTCAAAATCCCGCCCGCCTCCCTCACATCCTTAACTAGTTTCTCACCGATACTGCCATTATAGAAGGCTTGTGGCCCCAGTTCAGCAATTTCTTCCAAACTACGGCCAAGTTCCACATTGTAGCATGTATCCCCCGTTTTTAACAACTTCCCGTTCGGCGCAAACACTCGTCTCAATCCAGGGTCTTTCATAATTGTCTCTGCCTTCGTAATCATATGTCCCTCAAGACAAGGAGCAACAACAAATCCATCTTTGGCAAGTTTTATGGCGGGTTGGAATAAAGTCTTCCACGCTAAACGACCATGTGTCGTCCAGGCTTCGTACAGGCCAGCTATCTCACCAGGAACCCCCATTGCTAGAGCACCGGAAGCCTTGGCACCCGGATTGTTCTGATACATATCCTATTTGTTGAAGTTTATGTTTTTATCAAACATTCAAAATGTCAAATGCCTTTTCAATAATTACTTTTAAACAAAAAATTTCAAGTTAACCTAAAAGATCTTAAAGCCAAGAACAAATTTTTTCCATATATTGAACCGAATGAATAATGTGGTCCAAACAGAAGCAGTATTTTAAAATGAAAGAAAAACCTCTGAAGCAGCCAAAGGAGCAGTTTCCCTTAGATCAAAAGCCTGTGTCTGCAAGCTCGATGCAGACCGGACAATCATGAAACCGCCACCGCCAATCCCACTCGCCATTGGATTAACAACGCCAAGGCACAGTGCCGTCGCCACTGCACCATCGACAGCATGACCATTCTGTCTTAGGAATGATGCTCCAACCTCCGAACAACGACCATCATCGGCTGCAACAACCGCCCGCTCCGACTCCACAATATCAGCACGATTTACTTCATAAAAGTGACCATTTTCTCCTCCTTCTCTCTGCCCCCAAATGTCTATGTTGCTTCCAAGTACAAGGCCAACGACTGACAAAAACGCAAAAACTCATGCATGAAATAGCAATCAATATGAGAACCGATTTCGAGCCATTGGCATTAATTCCATCTATCTGAGATAATTTTTTTGCAACAAATGATCAATATTTGTGATTGATAACGTGACAGACGTGATTAGAATATTGACATATAATCCGAGATCAAATTCTATATCTTAATCACTTCACAGTGTTTGAGAAAGCAAAACTTTAAAATTTCTTCTTAAATCTCATATCAGTCTGATTTATGATATGTTTATTTGACATCTCTACTTTTAAAAAATAAAAAAAATTTTACTTTAAAAAAATAAATTTTCTTATATTTTTAAATTGAACAGCCAAAATTTTCTAAATAAAATTTTTTTTACCTATTTAAATAATTTTTTATATTTTAAATTTAAAAATTTTTTATTTTTTAAAAATAAATCTCCCCTTCAAACATATTATTAATATCTTCAATCACAGAATCCGGAGATTTTCAAAGACCCAACTCAAGAAAATTGAATATATATATATATATATACACTTAAAATATGCAAACGAAATTCAACTCACTTGTGATTGTGGTGAAGGCAAAAAGAAGCCAGAGGACTCTTTTCCAGCTCTTCTTTTTGTTGGCCAAGCCATTGCTTTGCAAGAGTGGAGATTCCAGGCTCTGCTGCCCCATCACTGTTTCTAGAGAGAGAGAGAGAGAGAGAGAAGTGTTGCAGCTTTTTACGAAACCAGGCAGAGAAACTCACTCCAATTAAACGGGGCCAAAACCCTGACGCCGAAATATTCATCTCTCTTTCGTTTCTTTGGCTGTTGGTGAACTCCAGCGTAGCATCATGATTTGCGTCTGCTACCTACTCAGCATGCCAACCAATGTGTGTTTTATTTGATTGGCCGGATTACTTTGTGGCTTGTGGGCAACAAATGTTATATAATATTAATTAATTATAGGAAACGGTACTAAAGATTGGTTTGGATCTTAAGTTATAATATTTATAATATTTAGAGCAGTTTGCTAAACTCATTATATTTTAATTATATTTAAATAAAATTTATTTTTTGAATATTGTATTTGGTTGAAAAGTATTTGTTTTGTATTTAAATTAAATGTGTGTTTGGATGAAATTTATTTTAAAGTTGAAAAGTTGATGTGATTGATAAAAATAAAAATAAATAGTGAAGTTAAAAAGTTGATGTGATTGTTTTAAAAATGTTTTAAATAGTAATTGTTTTCGTAGCACTATTATAAAATTTGTGTTTGATGTAAAATTATATTGTATTTAAGTAAAATTAAAATGAAATTTTTTTTCCTAAATGTCACCTTAAGTCAAATTTATAATGAATTGAAGTATAAAAAATATTATATTCAGTAGTCATGTCATCTTATAAAATTTTTTAAAAATTTAAAATTCATTATAAAAATTTAATTATTAATATATCAATTAATTTTTTATTTTAAAATTTTAATTTTAAATTTTTGATATATTAAATATTAATTTAAGAATATTTTAAATATTTTAAAAATTTCATAATTTTATCTTAATTTTTATAAAATAAAAAATTTTACCCAAATAAATAAATAAAAATAATAAAGTCCCACTAACTTTCACTATCTCCACTTTCTTTTTCTTTTTTTTTTTCCGTTTATATCTTTTATTATTCTTTATACCTCCACCGCCCATGTTAAAGGTTTGTTTGGTAAATATATTGTATTTATATTATGTTTAAATATAATATATTAAATGTAATTTGTGTTTAAAGAAAAAGTATTAATATTATATTTAAGTGAAAAGTCTTTGAATAGATATTTGAATGCATTGAATGCTTGATAAAAAACATTTAGGGTTCGTTTGGTGAACGCATTGCATTTGCATTGCGTTTGAATGCAATGCATTGAATGCAATTTGTATTTGGAGAAAAAGCATTAGCATTGCATTTGAATGCAATGTGTGTTTGGGGAAAAAGTATTTGAATTGTATTTTAATAATAAATATGTGATGTGATGTGATGTGATGTGATGGATAAAAGTAGAAAGAAAAAAAGAAGAGAGGGAATATATGATGTAATTAATAAAAATAATAGAAAAAGTGAAATAATAAATAGTGATTGTATTAGATTTAAAATGTGATGTGATTGGTATTTGAATGAAATGTTTTTTTTTTTTTTGGGAAAATTGCATTGCATTTAAATGCAATGCTAAAAAAATGCTAGTACCAAACGTGTACTTAAATCATATTTTAATAATGAATATATAATTTGATATATAAAAATAAAAATAATATAATTAATAAATAATAATTATATTAAATTTAAAATATAATATTATAAATATTTAAATAAAATATTTTTATATTTAAAAATAACACTATATTTAAATATAATATAAATTAAATATTTTTATCGAGCACTCACCAATAAATTTAAAAAAAAATCATTACTCACTCCACTTACGCTCCAACCGTATCTCACCACCCTAATCTCTCGAATTTTTATCAAAATCTTCGACCTCTCTCTCCACTTTCTCTCTCTCACTCTTTTCCACCTCACGGCCATTCCCTCTATCTCACCAAACTCTTCCACTTTCTTATAATCATTACCTTCTTCACCATCTCTCTTTTTGCCCCCACTCTCTATTTCTCAACTCTCCTTCATTTTTTTTTTTTTTCCTCAAGTTATTCAACACTCATCTCTCTAACTCACTCCCTCACTCTCACCCTCATCTCTCTCTCTCTAGATTCCTCTCTTTTTCTCACTCCTCCATTTCCGGCAACTCTCACCAGCGACCAATTGATTATCCACCGGATCTCTTTTTCTCTTCCGCTCCTTTTCTTTTTTTTTTTTTCTCTCTTTTTCTTCGGCCTCTCCCTTCCCCACTCCTATTTCTCTCCCTCACTGCCACCTCCGTGCCAAGCCCGAACCCACGGCCGTTGCCACCCAGCGCTATCCAAGCGGTCACCGTGTCACGCGCCCGAGCCACCCATCCTCAAACCTCCTCCGTCGCCGTCCAAGCCAACCACCGACCCTCCACCGAGCCACCAACCGCCTCGCGACGCCGACCCAAGCCTCCTTGCTAGCCTCCGCCATTCGTCAAGCCCGAACTCCGCCGCCAACCTCCTCCCCGCCCACGCCCGAACGCCCTCGCCTCCCTTGCCGTCCAACCGACCAGGCCGGTCACCCCTCCGTCGCCATGCCGTCACCGTCCGCCGCCGATCCACCGGCCAAATTTTCTTCCCCAAAATGTATGTATATGTATATATATATGTGTGTGGGTCTGTGTAGGTATATGTATATATAACATAATAATAATAAAAGTAATAAAACTATAAAGTAAAATAATAATAATTTTTAAATGAGTATTTCAAATTAATCTGGATTTAAAATCCGAACTGTATTTGAACTTGAACTATTTTGAGACATTGGAGTTTTTAGACAACCATTATTTTAAGACGGGTAATATCAAAATTTAAAAAATATGTATATGAGTATTAAAGATAAAAATGTCGTTTTAAAAGTTTTTAAAATTATAAGTGTTAAAATAAAATATTATTTTAAAATTTAAAATTAACAACATATTTATTAATTTATTAATTGAATTTATTGTAATTATAATTATGATTATGAAATATTTAAATTGATAACTAAATTATTTAAGATTATTTTTTATGTACTTATTAATCAGACTCAGGAAAAAAAAAAAAAAGACTATTTTAGAATATCAAAAGTTATTTGTTAAGAGATAAGATATCTTATCCCTTTTTTTGTAATCAATTTTTATTTTAGCGATTTGATTGAAAAAGTTTATTTAAAGAAAATGAATTTATAAAATTTTATAAATTCTGTATTTTTTAGAAAAATAACATGATTTTAGAAATTAAAAGAAAAATAATCGGACTGCAGATATTTGATAAAATAACATAACATATTTTATTATGTGAATCATATTTCAAATGAAATTTGGAAAATGGAATTTAGTGTTAAAAAATATACAGGGAGTTAAAGAATATACATGTGCAAAAAGTGTACAGTTTGATCGAGAATCACTCATTGTGTTTCAATACGGTGAGGGGGCTTATATAGATCATACACGATTTAAAAGTACTTAAGGACATAAATTACATAACCACGAATGCACATTTAAAATTCTATATTATATTGATCTATTATTACTATGTTGGTTAAAATAAATTATTTAAAAATATTTTACAAATATTTTGTTAGACCTTTTGCTTATTGTGTTAAAACTGATAATCCCTCAAGAGAGAAAGGTGAATAGAATACCAGGTGTCGTAGAGTCATCACGTGACGACTAAGGATTTAGAGCAAAAGTACTATTTTCTTGTTTTGTAAACATATATGTAATTTGAATGCTCCAGATTATAAATTATAAATTTTATTTTATGTTATCGTTATTTGATTTTATTTTATTCAAATATGCATCTGTAAGATATAGAGATCCTGCCGTGATATTTTTTTTAAATACAAATAAAAACATTTAATTTATTTACTTAAGCACAATTAGAAAAAAAAAATTAAAAGAGATAGTAAATAGTTTGAAGGTAAAATTGGTAGACCTAGGAATTTTGAGAATTCACTTTATTTATTTTAGTATTCCCTCCACGTCATTGTCTTGGATTTTAGGATGTGATAACTTAAGTTTGTATTAGAGAATTTTATTTTAAGATAAAAGTGTTTCAAGCAATGACGAAGGAAGAGAATGGACTGCCCAACAACTGTGAGAGAGAGATCACAAGTTGCGATGGTGGTCTAGGGTGGACAGGTGAATATTCAAGATTTGTCGCGACAAGATTACCTTCATCAAAGCAACAACTATAGACCTCGACAAGGATTCAGTCATAAACACCGTCGCGACAACTAGATTTACACAAAAAATAACGCGACGGCTGAAGTCACGATAATGAGATTTGATATCTCACAGCGGCGATAATCACGAAATTACCAATGCTGCACGAGCCCTAAGCTCTAATCGTTTGATCTGCTAGAGCTCCACAAGGTTGTCGGCAGTGATGGTGGCTGTGGAATCTAGGTATGGGATGCTGGGGCTAGGAGGCAGAGGAAAGAGAGTTGGATAGACGAGAGAGTTGGGAGGTCAAGGAAAGAAAAGGAGGAGAGAAAATAATGAAAAAAAAATTGATATTTTAATTTATAATAATTTAAATTATATCATTTATTTATATTAATTTTAATCTTATTATTATTTTAAAACATCATAATTAGATATATTATATCACTTGTTATCTCATTTTTATATTTTATAGTATATTTTATATGTGACACACTGTTACTATTTTGTTGAAAAAAGAAATGCTTTTTGCGTATAATAAATATTATATAGATTTTTTTTTGAATATAAGATAAAAATATTTGAATTTTATAATTTTATATGCAGTCATCAATCATGAGACGGATATTTTTATGCTAGTTTTTTGAACTTGTACTTTTACACTAGTTATAATAATTTATTTTACCTACTGTTTTTTTGGGTTTCAAAAGGGAAAATATTTTCCAAAGCTATTAATATTTTACATCTAACTAATTTTTATTCGTTATTTTTTGCTATTAAGTATGAGACATGATCATATGATGTGGTAAGACAATTTTTTTTTCAACATACTTTTTAAAATTCAATTTCGGCAACATACCTTTAAAATAAAAATTTCTGCAATATAATTGCGCATATCTAATTAGTAAAACAACATCTGATTAGCAAAAACTTAGTTAAAGTCAAATCTTGTTTTCCAATTATTTTGTAACAATAAATTACAATCTGATTATATAATAAAGTTTTACCTTTTCAATTCTCAACTTCCAATCATGGTCAATTTTTGAAAATTGAAGTTTAGCAAAACATTAACAATTTGGTTGGTGTTACCCGGAGTTGATTATTCCAAGAAATTGTGTTTTTCAGCAAAATATGGAAGATTGAAATTTACCATATATATATATATATATATTTACTAAAAGGACGTATTTAGTTTCCGAATTGACCACAAGTTTGAATATTCAAATCCTACAGAGCTTATAGGAAAGATAAAAATAAAAAATTCGTACAGAATATACTTTTATATACTGTTTCTTTGCTTGCCAAAAAAAAAAAAGCACCGTGTCTTTGCAATCAACCACGCCTACTATTGAAGTAGCTCCAAATATTATTAGCAGGGGTGCTCCAAATATGGTCTCCGCTCTAATCAAAGTGGCTTTATTACTATTTTAAATCTTCCTCCACTGAATTATCCTTGCCTTTTTTTTTTTTTCTTTTTTAATTTTCAAGTCAAAAGACTCAATGAAGGAGAGTAGCTCGAGTAACCATTTTTTTTTTTTGGCTGGATTTGAAGAGAATGAGGTTGAGACATTTTTAAACGGGTCTGCCCTAATAGTTCAAGGTGGTACGAAATCAGCCGAACCCCCGCGCACCACACACACCCACCCCCCCCCCCCCCACGACAGCATTATCTTCTCGCCTCCGCGGGACTTCTCCACCACTCTCCCTAATCGCCCCTGCTTGAATTTATAATGCGAATTTGCATATCAAGATTTAGGATATTGTGCCGTTTAGTGAACGCATTACATTTGTATTGCATTTGAATACAATACATTGAATGTAATTTGTATTTAGAAGAAAAGTATTAGCATTACATTCGAATACAATGTGTGTTTAGGTGAAAAGTATTTGAATTGTATTTTAATAATAAATATGTGATGTGATGGGTAAAAGTAGAGAGAAAAAAAAAGAGAAAGAGAATATATGATGTAATTAATAAAAGTAATAGAAAAAGTAAAATAATGAATAGTGATCGTATTGGATTTAAAATGTGATGTGATTGATATTTGAATAAAATGCTTTTGTATTTGAAGGAAAATTACATTATATTTAAATGCAATACAGAAAAAAAGTGTGTACCAAACGTGAGCTAAATTTTGGATAGCTCCCATGGTGAACGACAAGAAAGGAAGGGAAAAATTTTTTGTTCATTATTATGATTTTTTATAATCAGTATTGTGGGGAGTTAGGTTTCAACGATTGAGTGTATATATATTTTTATTGAAATTACGGTAACGTTTGGTAAAAATTTTTTGGTATTACGAAAATCAATTTTACAACAAACTTAAAATTTTACATTCAAATATAATCATTTTCAACAGTGCTACGAAAACAATTACTATTCAAATGTTTTTTAAAACAATCACATTAACTTTTCAACCCTAACTATTTATCTCTACTTTTACCAATCACATCAGTTTTTCAACTCTAAAATACTTTTGATCCAAACACACATTTTATTCAAATATAAAACAAATATTTTTCAACCAAATACAATACTCAAAAAAGAATTATATTCAAATACAACTAAAATACAATATGTTTACCAAACTTCCCCTAAAATTCTTATCTTTAGATTTTATCCTACTAAAAAGATTAAAAAAAAAAAACCTTACCTTATTGAGAGCAGGTGGCAAAGAGTGAATAAAATTACTATATAAAAAAGGAAAATTAGGTTAGATAATTGTATTGATGGAGCTAGAGATTAGAGATTAAAGAGACCTTTTTTTTTTTTTTCCAATCTCACTATAATGTAATGGGATTTTTTTTAAATCTTAATATAGTTGTATATATATAAATTAGTCTTAACTCTATAAATTAATAGTATTTTATATTTTATTAAATAAATAATTTAAATTTTAAGAAATAAAATTGTTCTATTAAAGTCATAAATATTAATGACCTTAATAACTTAATCTAAAATCTAAAACTAAATTACAATTTAAATAGTCTAAATATTTTAAAAGACTAGTTCGTTATACCAAATAATATTTTGTCTTTATATAAACTAAAAACTTTCAAAAGAGTCGACTCTGCAGTTTCCCGTTCCATCATTTCCGAATAAATTTCTAAAGACATAATAAATCTTTTTTTTTTTCATCGTTCAAAGAATTTATTCTATTATTCAAGGTGAGATTTTATTTTATTTTCTCCTTTTCTTTCTTTCCTTTATAATCTATTTTTTCCCTTTTATTTTAATGTCTAATTAATATATTCTAGTTTTTTTTTTTTATGTTGGGTTTAGAAAATGTAATTGTATTATTTAATTTATGTATTATAGTTTTTTCATTTTTCATGTTGAGTTTAAGAAAAATACAGTGAAAAGGATATGATATAAACTATTAAAAATATACTTAAAGATTTAAAACAGTAAAATGATGAAGTCGAAAAAAAAAAAGAAAATAATTTTGATAGTTAAGTAAGATCTTGATTATAAAAAAAAAAAAGTCCTCGTTAACGATAAATCTTGGCGGCCTAATTTGTCACTTTGCCAAAATATATGACCCAACTTTTTTTACTTAGGGAAATGGTTGGATTTCCCTTTTCCGGTCAATTATTTTCAATGGTTTCTTCTTGAGATCATCGTGACGATTAGGTGGCAAGGAGCGGCACAAACTAGGAAGCTTTAGTGCTGAATCTAATTTGTGTGCTTGATGATGGAGAGCAGCACGACCTATCCGCTTGAATCAGAGTGGGAAGAGAACTAGAGATTGTGAGGCCTAATGCGATGTCAAGATGGGGATCGACACCGAGGATGGCAATCAACTGGCAAGCAATGGCGTAGGGGAAAATCGGAGGCGTCAGAATGGGGAGGGTGGGCGGCTAGCCCGGTGGCTATTAAGCAGTGTGCAGGAAGAAGAGAGAGGGGAAGGAGTACACAGTGAATGAAGGGAGAAGAATAGTTTTTATTTTAGTTTTATTTTTAAAAGTAAATTCATTGGCTAATAATTGGTTGACCAAAATATTGGTGATTTTATTTATGAACAATTAATGATTGATTATAATGATTTATTTTTTAATTAATCATGAATTAATTAATAATTAATTAGTGTGATTGATTATAGGTTGATCAGTGGTTAATTATATTATATAGTTAATCAATAATTGACTATTTAAAAATTGATTGATTATTTAAAAAAATATTTTAATTAATTTTTAAAAACTTAAGTTATTTATTACAAAAACTTATTAAAAAATGATTATTTAGCTATAAATCTCAATTAAAAAATAAAAAATACCCAAAGAGAGTGAGAGAAGAATGATTAGTTTCCAAAAGAATATTTACCATGCTGTCTGGCCCATAAAATTCAATGAATTATTCAAAAAGAAAAATCAATGAAAAATAATGTAAGAAATATTAATTCTAATTTTAATTTTCTAAATATTAATTTATATATTAAATTTTTATTAATAGATATAATAAATTGATATGATAATATTTTAAATATTTATCAATAATAAAATAATAACTCACATTTCATATAAATTAATATTTAAAAATTGATTATACCGTATAAATTAATATTCAAAAAAATATGCCTATCATTTTTACCCTTTATAAGGTGAGTAATTCGTGCGTTAACCGATCATATTTCTGTCAATTTGTTTAATAGTCAGAAAATATCAACTTCGGTTTTTTCAATTTTTTAAATTTATTATTATTTTTTTATAATTGTGTCCAACGTATGACTCCCATCTCCCATCTAGTAAATAGACTCTGTTTGGGGCATTGTTTTACAACCCAAATTTTGATATCTTTTAAGTTAAAATATGTTTACCTCTCACATTTCTCTAAGCCTCGGACATACACGATTCCCAAGTATTAATTTTTTACTATATATTTTAAAATTTCTATACATTCATTTTTATAACAAAATTTTTTTTAAACATTTACCCTAAACATAATTTTTAAAATCATTTCTGATTTTCAAAACCAACATCTCTCAAAATACATCCTCAAAACTCCCTCCAAACACTCCCTCAAAGACTCCCACGCTCAAAACCTAAGCTTTTACACATCGACTTTGCTGAATCAACCCCAGCAGCGTAAACATGGCCCTTCTAGTGAGTGTGTTAAACATACAACCCGCATAATATATTTAAATATACTGAATATTGACAATTTGTGTAATGTTTGAAGTGAGAAGTGTTATTTTACATAATTATCATATTACACTTCTCAGTCTTTATATACAACGATGGTCCTTCCTAGGGGACCATAGACAAAACCATATTTTTATTAACCACCAAAAAATTTGCAGGTGGCTGAAGAAAATGAACGATATGCCAAAAACATACACAAATAGAAGCTTTTCTCAGAATGCTTGGACTCTTTAATTGTATAGAGCATGCACAAGCTAACTATATCTGGTATAACCGACTCAAAACCAGGAGTCAAATAGGATTTAGTTCGATTTATCTGTACTATCCACCACTAACCTGCTTTCTCAATACAGACAAGTAAGAAAGAATAGTATGGACAAACTTGACAAAAGAATGGATGACTAACTTTATGCTGTACGTCGTTAATGAATGCTTTCATGACTGCCAGAACACATCAGGTTCGTTGCTATACAAAGAAGGGTCCTGAATTTCCTGGTTTGCCACGTGGCGGTCGATAAACCGTGCTTGGATAATTTTACATACTACCAATCCGGAAGGAAGCACCCACCATTCACTTTCGTCCCTGCATTTCCAACCAAAACCACAAACGTAGAGAAAAGTCAAAAATGATGGGGACAAAGTGAATCATAGTGACCAGTGAGGCAAGCGTATCGCTTTTTAATTACCATGGAAGGCTACTTACATGCTAAAATTCCAGGACTGAATGTCTGAGTGCTTTTTACTTGAGTGAGTTTTATAATGAAGTAATCCACATATAAAAGCAACTACCTGCAGAAAGATTGAGAAACATGCTCAAGAATATTGGAGTAAGCATTGAAGACTATTAGACATCATATGATTATAGTAAAAGAAGATCTAAAGGTAGCTTCAAGATTTGCAAGAAGAGCATGCTTGACGGTATAAACTTCTGAACGCCAGTGACGAGTCATATTTAGCCATGATTCCCCGTTAACCATAGCATTGGTGAGGAGAACATGAAGCCATTTAATAGCAAGCAAGCACTTTCAGACAAATTTCTAGACTAAATTACCACAAAACCAAGTACTTGACACGCAAATTTATAATTTACAGAACTTGTTAAAATATAATAGAGGTACTGAGTTGAGAACAACGTACAACATTGATCAAGGATGTGATATTCCACAGAGCATACACACGTGCGAGACCTGCTGATCGTCTTGGTCCTTGACTAAACAAAGCACTGATTCCAGCTGGGAATGGAAATACTAGGCCTAGAGGAAGTATAAATAGCACCAGAAAGAAGTTGAGCAGCGAAATAGAGTACTGCTGCAGAAATGAGAGGCAGACTAAGCTAACATCTGCTAAGAGCAGGATAGAAATGAGCAAACCAACAAGATCCTGCAATGATTGTACGGAAAGAGTCAGAATATCATCCACGAACCATAACCTGACTTTAGCGTGGGGAAATGATTAAGTACATTCAGTTACGTTGGTTGTTAATTACCTGATGTCCAACAGGTGTAGTGTTATAAACTATGAAAGAAAGGGGATAACAAATAGTTTTCTTCTCTTTCAGCGTTCTTAAGCTCTGGGTGTGTAAAATCCCTCCAAATGGTCTTCTATGTGTCCTTAGATTTTCACTGGTTCTCAAATGGTCTGATTGATCAACCCAATCAAGTCTTGGAACACTGAACGGAAGAAAAAAGATTAAACCCAACAATATAATACTCAAATCAAGAAAATCGTAAGCAGAGAAGGTTGTTACCGTGATTCCTGCCCTGTAAGACGTGACATATCCTGACTTTCTTGTGATGATAACATGCTTTCATTCTGAGTGGTACAGACCACAAGTCCAAACTGGCTGTATCCAAAAGCTGTAGATTGAAACCAAGCAAGATCAACGTATATGCCATAGGACCTTAGGGTAGGGTTGGCATGTGTTCCCAGCCAGCCGACAACATGACTAAAAGTGATTTTAAAGTGTCCACAACGTACTAAACGCAGTTGAGCATTCAGACCAGCCACAAGCCGATACCATATTGTAGGTGGAATAGACTGAAAATTCATCAAATATACAATCAACTAAGCTTCATTACAAGAAATGAGAGAAAACAAGTCAAAATCAACCACGACCTCAAAAGATTAATAGGTGGCAAACCTGACTCATGAGGCTAGTGAGAATGTTATCACTATGGAGAGAAAAAGGAGCCATGTAACTTCCATCGCCACCAAAAACTATAGACATTGGAAAACGTTGATGCAGTCGTGGAGGAAGATCAGTTCTTTTTTCATCTCCACCAAGGAAAAAGTCCACATATGCAAGCATTAAATCAGAAGTTGCCGCTACCTGCAGTTTAAAAAGTAAAACTATTTCATAAGGTAACCATCAAAGTAAATTTCAAGGAAATTAAAATGTCAACTTCTTCCAAACAACATCACATAGATTCACATGTGCATGCAAAATTGTCAATATTATACTAGGGAGGATATTTTCTAATCTCAGAAAAACCAAGAAAATTATATTATAGAGATTGCTAAGCAACAATTAAAATTAGAATAAATGACATAAAATTCCCACTCCAGATAATCTAAAAAGAAGTCCTTGAGAACATCTATTGTCATGCTTAAGAAAAGCAGAACATAATAAACAGATTTGTCATGCTTAAACTCTTTTATTTAAACTCTTTAGCCGTGAAGGAAAAGATTTTGAACAAATTAATGTAACAATTTTTACGTCATGTACACTTTTTGGCAAATAGCAACACAATCTCCAAGAGGCTTCTACTTATGGCATGTATCAGTAACGAAGAAAGATTTTCAGTTATTGTTCTAATATCAAACAGAAAATGAAATCATCACTAAAGTTCAATTTGCGTTAACATCCTCAGCCCACTGTATGGATTGAAACTCAAAAGAGAAACCTCCAGCAGGCAACCAGTTTGCTAGAATAAGACACTGCTTTAAAACATCTATCAAGCTTGCATTTGGGTACTAGGAGAAAGCTGCAGAAATCAACGCAAAAAGACAAATTCATGCATATAAATGTCATGCATACATCAAAATTTGTGTTGGTTTGCATCCCTATCAAGTGTGCGTGTCTGCATATATCTTGTGTGTTAATAATAGATACTCCAGAACCAAATCACTAACATCCAGAAAACTATTTTATGTCGAATGATAATGCCTTCTGGCTTCAGGAAAAAGAAGAAAAAAAATTATAAAAGTGAAAATATAATGCAGGGAAACATGTTCTGCATGTATTTTACAAAGTAATAAACCTTAAGTCCTTCATAGAGAGCACGGGAACGACAAGAACGCAAGCAAGCGTGATCATATTCTGATCGAACATATTCACGAAGCTGCTGCAATTTGTTCTTCCGACATCGTTGTAGCCATGACCATGCAAGCGGATATCCAAGGACTGAAAGAATGCTATAGACTGATCCTTCCCACCACTGGTAAGCCGCTAAACTATTAATCTCATCTACAAATCTATTAAATGCATCTTCATACCTGCCATAGAAGAAAAATACTTGCTTTTAGAAAAATTACCCTCCGCTTTAGAATAAGCAAAATGGGATGAAGAACTGTTTATATGGGGTGGTTCCAAAACTTTATTTTTGGTGGTTCTGAAACTTGGCTGTCAAATGTAATTCCAGCGGTTGTTTTTCTTTTGCGTAGTTTCAAAACCCAAGCCAAAGAGGTACTTAACTTTTGTGCAAATCATCTTATGTAATTCATGAAACTAGAACCTAATTTATCAAACTCAAAGCTTCTCCGGAAGAAACCAAACACTAGTAGTAACCATCAGTAAAAGTAAGCTTACACAATTTCTTTTATTTGGTGTGGAGGAGAATGAGGCAGATACCAAGGTTCACTGAAGGTATTAGGCCCCATAAAATACATTCTATGCACATGATTTTGGGATTCCTCATTTCTATTTGTTTCTAGAACCTGAACAAAAACGAGATTTGCCTTACAACAATATTGAACAATATGGTAGAGGGCAGATATTAGCATCAATTTTAGACATTATCTCATAACAAGAAACAAAAATAGCACAAAGACAAATGAAAGCCACGAAAGGTGGACCTCATTTAATGATTCCAGGAAAGGGAAGGAATGATCTATTGGGGAGCCATGTCGAGCAGGCACAAGAGTTGGTACCTCGTCCACAGCAATGTACTTCATCCGTGCAACACTAAGCACTAGAGCTAATAGGATGAGAATAACTAACAGAATAAAACCAAACAACCATGGCCCACCAAAAGTATATACCAACTCTTCCAATGCCGTATAACAGTTTGGCATGTGATATCTGTCAGAAATGCACTTGTACGGACAAGGAGTTTCAACAACACCACCTGTTCAGTATAATTAAAAATTCTTGAGGCTATAGTAGGTATCAAACTAGGGAATCTTTAAAATAAAGCATGTGGCACTGGCATAGCCATCATTCTGGGAAGACGAGTAAAATTTAGGGGAAGGAATACCTCGGACAGTAACATATATGCCACGGTGGGGAAGCTCATGAGATGGGCAATCATAACAAAGGGCTCTTTCAGATCCGCTAACATTCTTAAAAGTGCCAACAGGGCATTCCTGCAGTGCAATTTGCTCAGAGGGTTAAAGAAAAAAGCTTTCCAAGTTAAAAAAGACAAAAAATCCTCAAGCGGATAGCCAAAAACAACTATAAAAGAAAAAAAACAAAAAACAAAAAAAGAAAAAACATGAACAGAAGACATATCAAATGTCTTAACATAGCTAAACATCAGGCATATTTTGGATGAAGACAACTCACAGAACTTTAAAATATGTAATTAACCAGGGAAATTTTGATCGCAACTACAATTCTCAAAATAATCCCAGCACATTGAGCATTGTTTATTGCGTGTTCAGCTACTGGTTAACATATTACAGGATATGAGTAACTGCAAAGCTACCTCACAGAAGATACCGTAAAGCCCTTTGGGGCAGGCCTTTCCGGTAATTGTCCCATTTTGCCCAGCACGACCCTGACCTCTACCATATCCTCCCCTGCCATTGAGAGTGGAAATAAGGCTTAAACAAACTGATTACTTATACACCAGTTCCAAAAGTTGAGAAATTGAAAATCATACTTATAGGCATTAGAAGCATAATAATAATAATAATAATAATAATATACTATTATTACCGTTAACATTACAACAGTCCGGATCAACGAGTTCTTCAAACCAATTTTTTGAAAGCTATTTACTAATAAAATCAGGAGCAAATAAGCAAATGACACAACTAAGCAAATTGTGAATCCTATCATGAAATAATGGATAACATAGTCATGTAGAACAAAATAAGTGTGTATGCAATAGCAGGAAAAAAAAGCTAAGCATACATATACTACGAACATACCCGGTAAGAATGCTTCCTTTTACGCTTGCTATCGGTAAGTATGCATCCCCAACAGGAATTTCTGACCAGTGAAAGTGAACCCTTCCACCACCACCACCACCACCACCATTGGGACTGCCATGCCCTCCAATTGTTGAAATGGTAGAATAATCACCAAGTGCCAGGGTATCCACAAATAAGAGAATTGTCCCGCCAGAGCCACCTCCGGGGCCTAATTTTGAGATGGAACCATGACTTTGTTTTGTCAAATCTTCTCCAAAGCTTTCCCCATCCGCTTTAACTGAACCCTCAACGGACAAACTTGATAATGAGTGCTCCAACGAACCCATAACTGTCCATGAAAAAAGGAGAGAATATAGTATAATGGCCACTCGTAACAAGAAAAAAGAAATTAAAAAAAAAAAACTAACGAAACCAAAATATTAAGGCTAAAAAGCATCAAAAGAACATAAATTAATCATCAATTGCTACATAGTTAAGTCTTCCTTCTTCTCATATAGATATTGTGTTAAAAAACAGTGTTCAACACCTTATATTACACCAAAGGTTACATAAAATTCGTTTGACTAAATTGATCAAGCTTTGTCTCAACCCCTATTAAAAATAAAATAAAATTGGTAGTTTGATCTCTAAAAGACCTGATAACCTAGAGTGGTACGTTCAACTTGAACAGCTCTCACATGCTGGAAACAATCAAATTCGTGTTCAGATAGCCATAGAAATCCTGGTAATGTTCATTGTTCACAGCACGATTTGATCATCAATCAGCTACAGAATTGAGCCTCGGATAGGTCATTTGTGAAATGCACATATAGAACAAATCTTCATTGCAAGCATTAAAAAAGGATAAAATGATAAATAAGGGAACTATAAAAGCTAACTGTTAAATGCATCAGTTTTATGTTTGAAACGGACAAGTAAAAACCCAAAACTCAGCACATTGAAAACTTACCTATAATACCGCCACCTGTGGTTGCACCAGCTAGACTATCATTTCCACTACCGCTACCAAGTTCACAAGGTAGGCCAGCATCTCCATAAGTAACACCACCCTCGATGAAATTTCCATTATAATATCCATCACCACCTTTTCCACCATGCCCACCACCACCAGCAAGACCATTTTCAAACATTCTTCCTCTGCCCACTCCACCCTTGCAACCTGAAGATGGTTCAGATCGGTTGCAACAATTCACCATCTAAAATTTGCATATTTCTTAATGTGCAAAAGTTCTCTAAACAAAGATGAAGCAGAAGCCATACCCAGTGCAGATGCACTAATCAATCCAGATGAGGGGATGACCATTGTTCTAATTAAGTGGAAATGAATAACAGATCCTGTTACGGTGCCTTCAACAGCAACAACTTCCACTCGACAGATCTGGAGCAGCAAATTGAACCAGCAAATTGTTAGAAAAACAATGGGCAAATAAATGCGACCCAAACTCATTTAAGCAAGTTCTCTCTGGATAGATGGAAGACCTGAATAGTAAAGGCTAATGTAGAGTTCACATTACAGTCTTCAGGTGGATGAAGAAGTTCAGCAGGACAATCTGGGAGATGGCAGTAAAGCCGTGGTGTCCTACAATCTTCAAAGTTACATTCCAGCAAAGATATGACAGTGCAAAAACTAACAGGTTTGAACTTACATATAATTGCTATTGGCACTTTCCAATGGACCTCGAAGAAAAGATCCAGGACCAACCTTCATGTAACAAAAAGAAGATTCTCAAACTAAGCAAATTGTGACTATAAACAACATAGACGTGTAGTAGTTAAAAGCAATCAAGTGTGCAATATATTTATATAAGAAATATCCATAAGATTGTCTACCAAACAATATTCTCCATATATTTATCATGTATATTTGAATGTGTGTGTGAGTCTGCAACCATGTAATATATTTAAAGATGATTCTTCAACACCCTATGCTGAAGATAAAGGTTGAAACAAAATATCTAGAGATAGGTCAGTACAATTTTCTAGCGCATAAGTGTGATCCCAACTTAGAGCCTGTTTGGGAGAGATTCTAGAAATGTGTTTTAGAGATTAGAGAAAAGTGAATTTTAGAAAATGTGTTTGGGGGAAAAAACTGTTTTGAGTGAAAAAGTGTAAAATCTTAAAAATTTATTCAGGAAAAAATTATCAATATGAATCTTATTTTATTCCTCTCGAAATTCTATGTAATTTAAAAAAAAAAATCATCTTATTTGGACTTGTATACACAAAGTTATGGACTCTTAAATTTTGAGTTTAGCATAGAGTTTTAAAGATATAAATAGTAAAAAGAGGTTGTGAGGTGGAAAAAAATACCAAAAAAGTGTCTAATATTTGTCTCCCAAACGCCCCCCAAACACCCTCTTAATTTGATGAAGCACACAGAATATACTATAATGCTTTCAATGTCCCAAGCAGTAAAATTACACACTGCATATTAAATAGCATTGAGAGCCTTTAATGTCAGCGAAACAATGATTCTTCGACAACAAAGAGGCACAAGTACAGAAAGGCAATTATCTATCACAGAAGTTCAATCCTATAAAGCAAGGGAAAATAACTCTGATAGAGTTCTGAATTCTGACAGTGAGAACTTGGTTAACTTCCAAAAAGAAACACACACATAAAGGCAATTATCTATCACAGAAGTTCAATCCTATAAAGCAAGGGAAAATAACTCTGATAGAGTTCTGAATTCTGACAGTGAGAACTTGGTTAACTTCCAAAAAGAAACACACACATAAAGGCAATTATCTATCACAGAAGTTCAATCCTATAAAGCAAGGGAAAATAACTCTGATAGAGTTCCGAATTCTGACAGTGAGAACTTGGTTAACTTCCAAAAAGAAACACACACATAAAGGCAATTATCTATCACAGAAGTTCAATCCTATAAAGCAAGGGAAAATAACTCTGATAGAGTTCTGAATTCTGACGGTGAGAACTTGGTTAACTTCCAAAAAGAAACACACACATACAGTTCCTGAGAGAACAATTTAATCATTCAAAGAAAAATGGCAAAAATAAAATTTAATGATGAGCTCTTAGCTTACATTGATGCTATAAAACAGTGAAAGAATCAGGCGTTGTGCTTCAATCAAATTCCCTGGTCCTGATAAATTCAAGAAACCTTGTCCATGAACTCCTAAATTTGTATTAGACTGTATCACAGACGATTTCTGAGAACCAAATCCGGAAACATGATTTCAGAAATGAAAACAAGATAATTGACGATCTTATTGTTACTGAGTAATATGTGGAAGAACACATGCCTTGAGAACGACGATATTGCTTGCTTCAAGGAAGGACGTTGCAAAAATTGAATCACTGCCACCATCTATAAGCATTTTGGAATTCAACATCAAGCACATTTTGACAGACATTCGAAGAGCTCCAAATATCTGAATTCGATAATATTAGTAGAATGACTATAATCGAAATCTCGAAATGACGATCACAAGTAAGCATCCAAGCAAAGAAGAAAGGGGAAACGAAACTGCCACGGGGAGAACCTTACCTGCAAAACAATTTAGAATAATATAAATGCCTTTTGAAGGCTACACCACTCCTTAAAGGAGAAAATAATAAGAGTAAGATATCATCATAGCAAGAGTGAAAAGAGTGAAAAGAATTAATATACTCTAAAACAACTATTGTAGTATTTATGTAAATTGCTTGTAGAACAAAGAAAACAAAGAGACAAAAGCTGGGGAAGTTACAACAGTTATCAATCAAACCAAACACTTTTTTGGGTAAGTACTAATACTACCAAATACTTGAGTAGCAAGATAGTGAGCTTGGTGGTTTCTAAGAGTGAGAATGTAAAAAACCAAAGCATCATCCTATATCAATATAATAGGGGCTAGATATTAACATAAGACTGTCCAGCACTTAAAATAACAGCTTTCAGCCAGCCAACTAGGACTGGATAATCTAAGGAGCTAAACTGAGGAAGGGGTTGGTGAGTGGATTTTAAAGAGTGAAGACCAATTTATAAAAGCTTTAAGCTCCTAGTTCAACCCAAAATTATAAGAATTTATTGGATTTCCTGATAGATCATCTATAAAACAAATAGATACAAAACACAGGTTATCCATCAAAGAGAAAGATGCAATATTAAGAGAGAGATATAAAGAGAGAAGCCTGCCACTTGCCTTAACAACAGAGTCACTCATCAAAAGCTCTTCAGCCATTAACTCGAACTCAGATGAAGAAAAATGTGCAAGCCCAAAACTCAAAATTGCACCACATGACAAGCGAATTTGTCCTTGTACCTGTACCATGGATCAATAATTTAAATCCTAAACACAGCCACTATACAATGTCATGATTTTTATGAAAACTAATAAAAAGCTCAGAAGGTTGGATATTATATTAGCTGAGCATAATAACTAAAGCAGAAAAAGTTTTCCAAAGAAATCGATGCTGCAAGACTCCTCCCATGTTCTTATAGAAATCGTATCCAAAGAATATTATTCACATCCAAAAAAATACTCGCAGGCAGCCTCATGACAGTTACAAGCATTAGTTAAAAGGTTAAGAAAGTCTTGTAACCATCTAGGAATATTTTGAACCGCCCTTCAAAAATAACTTTATCAGTAAATTTCGCAACCAACCCAAACTGCCAGGCTTCATTTGAACCATCAAGGGTAGTACTGAGTCACTGGTTCTTTTACGAACATACGCAAACAAATATAAACATAGATAAAGACTGAAGACAAAATGGTAAGCAAGAAACAAAACTCAAGTACTAAATACCCATAAAAGGACTGATATATTGCAAAAGCATGGTTAGGATGCCAACTATCAGGGAAAAAAAAAAACTGGTTAAAAAAAAAAACACTAGGTCAACTAAGAGCACAGAGATTCTAGCTGTTGAACAACCTGAACACGGCTCCAGAACAGAGGAACCAAAGCCTTCGCGTGATCTTGAATATGAACATTAGTCCAAAGTGGCTGCTTAGGAAAGTCTAACAGAAGCGTGTCAGTCTGTGTGGACATGTTGTGATTGCTGACAATAAGACTCCGAGGTACAGCATCATAATATGTCCCAGCAGCACCTGAGTTTTCTTGGCAGCCTAAACTCTGTCCCCCTGAATAAAAATGATAATAATATAAACCACAGAAACAAGAACCCCCATAAACTTTTGCTTGAAAAACAAAGTGATTTTTTATAAATATCGGAATGCAACTTGCATAGCTGGGGAGTTACACCAAACCAGTGGAGAGGCAAAAGTTATTTCAAATACAAATTTTCCACTATACGGAAAGCAAATTTAACTGGACATTCATTGTAGATTAAACTAAGATTCTTCAAAACATAAGAACATAAGTCTTACCATGTATCAAGAATTCTGCATTGTCATGCCTGCTGAAAACATTGATGGAAACTCTTCCACCGCCACCTCCAGCAAATCCTTTACCCCCAGCTGCACTTATCCTGCCACTTCCAGTCCTGTTCTTCACGAAAATTAACAAATTTTTGAAGACCATTCAAAGATAACCATGAAGAGTAATAACTTAAATAACACCACTCCATCCGATCTAAAGACATGCAATTATATTCCATATTTGATTCTTATCAACACATTATATCCGATATAATTGTACTTTTAGACATCCACATAAGCCTAATGTCCCAACTTCAACGAACAAAACATTACACCCAGTGTTGGCCCAGCTAACGTGGGGACCTCGGAGTGAAAAAATAGCAAACATGGCTACAATCAAAATTATCGAGGAACACATAGTACACCAAACAATCAAAAAAGGGTAAAATTATAACCATCCAACAGGCAACAACACCAACTGAATCCCCATCATAATCAATGTCAAATTATTTCGATTAATTTTTAGTGGGTCAACCATTTTTAAGTTAAAGTAAACACTAGGAAGAGAGAGAGAGAGTTAGCAATTATATACATTCTATGAGCTTTGATAAAGATGCTGCCTCCAGACCCTCCACCACCCTTGAGACTGCCATGGCCGCCGTCCGCCAGAAGATCCCCAGACACATCAACCGTGCCATCAATCTCCACCCAAATCCTCCCCCCACCTTCCCCGCCATAGTCCACCTCTTTGCTCGTCGAACCTCCCCTACTCCCGTAGCTCGCAGGCTTGTCCAACGACGACCACGAATACGCGTCGCCTCCCCAAACATCATCCGGAAGCTTCGTATTGTCCGTCACGCAGCTCGCGCCTCTCCCGCCATGGCCTCCGCCGCCGCCCTGGAGCCCGCTCGGCGTGCCGCTCGTCTGCGCCGGAGGCTCACCGGCCAATCCGGTGACGTTAACCAACGATCCGTCGGAGAAATTCGCAGCCCTAGCGCTCACGAAGACCAGACCGGCGACAATCGACGAATTCCAACCCAAACTGAAATCTCCGCTAACGTTGATCAAAATCGAGCAACCTAGCGACGGACAGCTCAGAGAAACTCCGGGAAGAATGTACAGACTTCCATTTCCCTCTATATACACGTCGTCCTCGAAGCTCAGACTCGAATTTAGCTCGCACGAGGTGTCGAGCGAGCCAATTCCTCCGAGACCGGGACCGCAGGAGACCGACGGAGGATGAGGCGGCGGAGACGGCGGCGGCGGCGCCGGAGGGGTGTAATCCCCTCGGAGTAAGTCGAATTCGATCAAGAATTCGTCTTCTCCATAGTCGGCGACACACAGATAAGGAAGAATCACTGCAAAGAGCGCCAACATTCGGAGAATGCGGAAAAAAAGGAGAGCTTCAGCCATTGCAGAGAGGTAAAACTCATCACAGAAATTATCGAAAATTAGAATCTTGAATTCAATTTAGGTTCCAATAAATCCAAAAAGAGTGTCCAAAAACCCAATGGAGATTTCCTTCGATCAGAAACGGAAACTTGGAATGAGAAAGAAATTTCAAGCGAGAAAATGCAAGAAAATTATCGGATTCTTTGATCTACCAATTTCATTGGATAAAAAATGAATCTTCGTGAAAGGGAATAATGGATATGGCGGTGACTGGCGAGTGAAACTTAGCAAATCAAATGCGACAGTGAAGCGGAAAAAAGCGGAGAGGGAAAGTTGAGAAGAACAGTATAGAGAGAGAGAGAGAGAGAGAGAGAGAGAGAGAGAGAGCTTTTTGGGCCAGTTTTCTAAATGGGCTTCCCAAAAATCAGAATGCCTTGAAAACGACAGCTTGTAACTTTGACAACCAGACAGCAAAAGGAAAATGAATGCCACCAAGTTTTGAAAAGTGTAGAACAATCGGGAAATTAAAAAGAGTAATGGGCCAATATTTGGGCCACAGCGAGTCCTTGTCGTACGTCGTGCAATGCTTGGTAAGGAGAGATGAATAAATTATTTTGTAATCTAAATTTGCATCACCATAGGGGACAAGATGGAGTGATATGATGTAATTGAATATAGATTTACATGTGTTGTGGATTGTGGATTGAGTACTCCACTTTATCATAATTATCAACACTTGGAAACTTGCTTCAAGAAATGAAACTCTGTAGAGGTTTTCACCAATGATTCACTTTGCTATGATCTTAGATTTATGTTCCCCCCCTCCCTATTTTTTTTGTTTCCTGTGATATGTAGTTTTTTATTTTGTATATACAAAAAGATTTTGAATTCTCTTTTTCATTAAACGAATATGTTCTAATGTAGAGTTCTTTATTATTATTATTATTTTGGTTTTATTCATTAAGAGAAGAGAAACCAAAAAAAAAAAAAACTATGACTATTGAGGAACCACTAGAAATTACTTTTAAAAAAGAAAAAGAACTTCAAAGTCGCTTTTTTATTTTTTATTTTTTATTTTAATAAGCAATGAAAAGATTAAAGTTGAATTTATGTATGTTTCAACTTTTTATAAATTATATTTTTGTGACTAACTAAAATTATATTTTTTTATAAATTATATTTTTATAAAGGATCATGAAACAAAGCTAAGAAATAGTTTTGAGCTTGAAAAACCAAAAACTACTTTTATGAAAAACAAATGCCAAACACGCTCAAAATCTGTGCAGGTGGGCGACGGAAAATACTAATGAAACAGATCATGCGCTCGCCTTTGGGAACTGGCCCATCAGGCCAATAGTAAACCACCCAAAACGAACATAACAGTAAACAGGTCGTTTTTTTATGTGATTTAAAAATAAATAGTAGGTTTTAAAATTATTAAAAATTTATGACATAATCTAATTTTAGTATAAGTGATGTTTTCAATTTTCTCTTGACATAGGTTTTACACCTATTTATGAGGTGTTTAGGTTACGCATTGCATTTGAATATAATACATTGAATACAATATGTATTTGGATGAAAATTATTTAAATTACATTGTATAAGATGTGATTGATAAAAGTAAAAAGACAAAAATGAAGGAGAAAAAGAGTGTGTGATATAATTGATAAAAATATTAAAAAAATGAAATGGTGAATAGTGATTTATTAAATTTAAAATATAATGTGATTGGTGTTGAAATATGATACTTTTATATTTGGATTAAAATTGTATTATATTTAACCACAATACGAATATAATATAGTAAACAAACGAAACATTAGCACAAATCAATAAGCTACCAATAACACATTTAGCTAGTAATGAAAAGTGTCTTCACCTGCGATTTCAAGCTCTGATAGAGCCTTAAGCGGAAAACGATCCACATAAAACGAAAAGTGCATTTGCAGACTTGATCTCCAACATGAGAGTGCAGACAAAGAGTGAAAGAAATAGCTCCTGTTGGATCAGGCTTTTCCAAAGTGCGTGAGATTTGGCAACCATCTTCGTGATTTCCGATAGAGAGAGGAACTTCAACATTAATCAAATCTAGATCCAGCTTCACCGCCATAAGATTTGTCATTCTTCATCATCTTCATGCAAGCTACAACCACAAGGATCGCATCGTGAGCACTTTGGCGCTGCCAAAGATTTCATCATGAACTTGTGACTTCAATGTTGCCTTAGCACAGGCTCAGATAAAAGACCATATTAGACATTGTAGATCTTGTTGATTGTGAGCTCTTCGTGACTCTGATGCCCCATTGTCAACGTCCACTAGTGAATCATGACTTTTAACTCATTCTGAGGATGATCGCAATGACTATTGTCGAGAAATAGTGTGGAGAGAGAGAAGTGGTGGAGGCGAAGGAGAGAAGAGGAAGAGTAGATAAAGGTAAGATTTACATTTTTAGAGAGAGAAAGAAAGACAGAGAGGTTTAGGTTGGTCTAAAGAGAGAGCAAGAAAAAATTGAAGAAAGAGAAAGCAAAAATGATCAGAAATCAATAGAGGAATGAAAAGAAAAAACTAAAACCACCTCCATCAGAAAAGGAAAAGATGTACTAACCATGGCAAAAAACATCTAAATGATGTACAAGCATGGCATCATGTGTCTTTTTCTCTAAAAATTACTCGATACGAATCTTGGATTACTTACTCATATAAACACCTAACTACTTAAGCTAATCCTAATTGACAATAAATAACATTATTATTTTGAGAATAAACAACAGTTTTTAGAAAATAATTAAAATAGTAGGTTTTTATCCATAAAAAATAGTAGATTTTTAAAATATTTATAGTAAATAACAGATTTATCAGGTAAATCAGAAATGATAAATTATAGGCTGTGTCTGGATTAGGACTGACAATTCAGGTCATGACATGAATTATACACAAAAAACACAGGTTAAGATTGGGAAAAAGAGATACAGGTTTGTTTTAGGTCGAACCCACCTGATATAATCAAAAAATGGGTTGGGTCAGGTCAACTCGTTAGATATGAAATCAACCCAAAATTGACTTAAAATATGTTACTTTGAACTACTAACCTAAAATTAACTTGCAAAACTGGATATTGACCCGCATGATCTATGCTTTATTTTTTAATATTTTCTTAATTTGTTTGAAATTTTTATTATTATTATTTTTAATTTTCCACCTTATTATTGATGAAGTGTATGAGTCATGTTGTATCAACCCGTCAACCCATCAGTTAGGTTCAAGTTGAGTTTTTATTTTATAACTTAACATGTCATAGGTCATGTCCAGGTTCTAGTTTCAGGAATTCGTGTTGGCTTTTAACCTGACATGAACTCGACTTGTTAACAATGAATTACCAACCTTAGTTTGGATGAAAACTTCACTTCCAGAATGAGAAAAAATTTTACAAATAAGTATTTGTTTCAAGTTTTTCCATTATTTTGCTTATTCTAGAAAAGGAAAATGAATCTTTTTTTTTTTTTCAAACATGTTTTCTATGGTAAACTTTTAGAAAAAGAAAAAGAAAATTTTTCAAATTCTCTTACAATACACATATTCCAATGCCAATTTTTCTTATTCCAAACAATTTTTTGTTTCTAGAAAGATAAATTTTGTGCACATCCAAGCCAAATCTCATTTTGAAAAACCAAAAGACTTTCTCATTTGAAATAAGAAAATTTTCCTTTCCGAAAATTGACCTTCCATCAAAACGAGGGATAATAAATTGCAATTTTCATAAAATAATTATAATAAATAACAAGCTTTTAAAATTTTGTAGTAATTGTAAATTTATCATGTAAATAAAAAATTTACTAAATAAATGATGTATTTACAAGACATAAATAAATCATTTACCTGATAAAGATATAAATAAATTATTTACCTGGGAAGTAAATGCATCATTTATATGATAAATCTGATGTAAATAAATGATTTACTTGATAAATTTGCTATTTATTATAAATATTTTAAAAGTATGTTATTTACTTCAACTATTTTCTAAAAATTACAATTTACTTCTTTCTCCCATAAAAAATTTATTAAGTAAATGATGTTTTACAAGACATAAATAAATATTTCATATGGTAAGGATATAAATAAATCATCTACTATTTATTATAAATATTTTAAAATATGCTATTTATTTCAATTATTTTTCAAAAACTACTATTTTCCTTTTTTTTCCTAGTGTTTAAGAAAATAAAATTTTTAAAAGTATATTTCAAAATTGTGGGAATAGCCCATTTATTGTACATGTTAAGGATTTTTTTTCTCATGATTAAGAATTTTAACCTAAAATTATTTTTTATTTGACATTGCAATAGAATAAAAAAAAACTGGATTGATATGACAATATTTTAGAAATATAATCTTTTTCGGACATTTCTCAAAAAACCCTAAATAAAATGATGTTATTATTCAGAAATCTGCCTATCCTAGCCTACTTCATAATTTTGTGTTCGTCTCATTGTTATTCCTTTTTTTTTTTTTTTGAACTTAAAACATTGTTCTTCTTAAGTTGATGTACATTGATTAATGAGAGTAAATAAAAAATAGAATTCATTTATTTAATTATTTAAAAATGGAAATAAATTTTTATGCATCTTTATGTATGACCGCATGGCTTGTACTTTAGTTTTTAATATTTCTTAATTTACTTGAAATTTTTCTTTCTTTCTTTTTTTAATTTTCCAACTTATTATTGATGAAGTGTACGAGTCATGTTATGTCAACCGGTCAACCCATTGGGTTGGGTTTGAGTTGAATTTTTATTTCTAACCTAACATGTCATAGGTCTTATCTAGGTTCTAGTTTCAGGAATTCGTGTTAGCTTTAACCTGATATGAACTCGACTTGTTGATAACGAATTGCCAGCCCTAGTTTGGATGAAAGGTTCCCTTTTCAAAATGAAAAAAAGTTTTATAAACAAGTGTTTGTTTCAAGTATTTCCATTATTTTGCTTATTTTGAAAAAGAAAAAAAATCTTTTTTTAAAACATGTCTTCTACAGGAAACTTTTAGGAAAAAAAAAAAGAAATTTTTTCAAATTCTCTTATGATACACATATTCCAATACCAATTTTTCTTATTTCAAATAATTTTTTGTTTTCAGAAAGATAAATTTTTTACACATCTCAGCAAAATCTCATTTTGAAAAACCAAAGGACTTTCTCATTCGAAATAAAAAAATTTTCCTTTTCGAAAATTAACTTTCCATCCAAACGAGGGATAATAAATTGCAATTTTCATAAAATAATTATAATAAATAGCAGGCTTTTAAAATTTTGTAGTAATCGTAAATTTATCATGTAAAAATTTACTAAGTAAATGATGTATTTACAAGACGTAAATAAATCATTTACTGATAAAGATATAAATAATTATTTACTTGGGAAGTAAATGAATCATTTACATGATAAATCTGACGTAAATAAATGATTCACTTGATAAATTTGTTATTTACTATAAATATTTTCAAAGCATGTCATTTACTTCAACTATTTTCTAAAAACTACAATTTACTTCTTTTTCTTATAAAAAATTTATTAGGTAAATGATGTTTTATAAGACATAAATAAATATTTCATATGGTAAGGATATAAATAAATCATCTACCTGTAAATACATCACTTGGTAAATATGATGTAAATAAACTGAATCATATGACAATATTTTAGAAATATAATCTTTCTCCGACATTTCTCAAAAAACCCTAAATAAAATGATGTTATTATTGGGAAATCTGCCTATCTTAGCCTACTTCTTAATTTTGTGTTCGTCTCATTGTTATTCCTTTTTTTTTTGCTTTGAACTTAAAACATTGTTCTTCTTAAGTTGATGCACATTGAATAATGAGAGTAAATAAAAAATAGAATTCATTTATTTAATTATTTAAAAATGGAAATAAATTTTTATGCATCTTTTTGTCAGGGCAAACCTCTTAATCGTATCTGGTGATGTTCTCAAATTATTTGTTTAGGTTAAGAAAATATATGTATTTTTTTTTTGGAATAATTTTAAGTTTATTTTAAGATTGTGTTTGGTTTTGTTTTTAAATTAGTTTAAGTATAAGAAAAATATGAAATTGTGATTGGATACATTTTTATAAGGGTGCGTTTGGAGAACTTTTTTGGTATTATAAAAACCAATTTTACACCAAACGTAAAGTTTTACACTTAAATACAATCATTTTTAATGGTGCTACGAAAACAATTACTATTTAAAATTTTTTTAAAACATTCACATCAACTTTTCAATCCTAACTATTTATCTCTACTTTTACCAATCACATCAACTTTTCAACTCTAAAATACTTTTCATCTAAACACACATTTTATTCAAATATAAAACAAATACTTTTCAATCAAATACAATACTAAAAAAAAATTGTATTCAAATACAATTAAAACGCAATACGTTTACCAAACGCCCCCCAAATACTTGTCAAGTTAAATAAGGTAAAGAAAATGAAAGCATAAATGATAAAAGCAATTTTCAACCACGCAGCTTTCAATCACTCATAAATTACAAAGGAAAAACTAGCTGAGAGACAAGAAATTTGGAGCAAGTAGAATGACAGAAGGGAAGAATACACTTCTTTGAAAAAGCACAATGCATCAAATCCTGTTTACCATCCAATTTGGAAAGGACCGCCTCTTCTATTACAATTGAATTGTGTATCTTTCAACAAAAGAAAGGCTTGAATCAAACTAGTAGGTTGATAAATCTCTCCAGGGCTTTTTACCATCTGAGCTTTGCTGGGAAATACTGCACCAAAAATCACTCAATTTAGAAAAAAAAAAAAATCAAAAAAATACGAACAATGTAAATTGTATTCAGGAAATGCCCCCCACCCAAAAAAAAAAAAAAAAAAAAATCTCACCTTTTCAATTAGGGATAAATAGTAAGGCTTGACCTTCTCTACATCTACTCTAACTTTGCTCTTGCTGTAGAGGTCATATTTGCTACACCCAAAAAGAAAGTACATTTTAATCAATATTTTATTTAATAATAAAAATGAAGAATCCAGTGACATGGTATTTAAGCTTACTTGAATATTTGTAGCCACTTCAAGTTCTCCTCATCCTCCTTGTTCATGAGATGTTTATATGCTCCTGATCTATGCAAAGCTGCAATATTATGGACCATGTTGCTGTTGGTCAGACTAGCCAAAACATTGACAAGTTCATAATCGGAGAAGAGACCTTGGTAATGATACTTACGGTAGAATGAATGGTATCGGACGATGAACAATGCAGCCGGAGGCAAGGTGGTTCCATTTTCCTTGGCAACCTACAGAATCGAAAACACCGGTTAAACTCGGTCGCCCTTTCACAAAATTCAGGGGTTGTAGTAGCATTTGAAGTTGATTCAGGACCCGAAAATACGTACCAAATACATATAGTCATCATGTCCCCATGATATGACTACATTTTCTAGTCCACATCCTTCTGAGTAAACTCCATTCTTTGTACTGTAAGCAGGATTGTAGTAATCTGGATTTTCCTTGAAATACTGTAAACATTTTGAGAGGAATGTTTGTTATTTAAGTAAAAATTCATACCTCATAATCATTTTTTTTTTTAACAGAGATCAAAATTTTAGAACAAATTGAAAAATATCTACCTTGTGGTGGACTATGGATTCATCAAAAGCACACCCCAGAGGGTGAGTATCTCCTGTAACATAGAAACCAAGTATTTTTTATTTTTTTTTAGTCTTGAAAAAACAAAAAAAAAAAAAACTATAGTTTAATTTAATTTAGTTTGCATTTGCAAAGGTTTAAAATAGAATTATGAAGTTGGAGTTAATTAATTTTTAAAAAACTAATTGTAATTTTTATTAATTTAAAAAAAATAAAAGTCTAACAGGAATCTTTGGTCAAACCAGATATTCAAACAGATTTTATTAAAATATTAAAAAAAAATCTTATCATATATGCAAAAGGTCAAAAGGAGAATTACTCACCGACAACAGCCCATTGGGGAAGCCCTCCAAAGACAGGCAGAAGAAGAACCTTTCCAAGATCTGAAATCCATGAAAGAAAATTTATATAAGTTAATCCTTTGTTTATTACAACAGACACAAATCCTTGTTGTCATCCAAAGCTAGAGTCTCTCTGTAATTTTATATAATCCTACGACGCTACCCACATGGTATTGCCGTCCCCTTAAAGACAATACACCTCACACTTCATGGACAAAGTCAAATGCAGCCAAGGACCCGGCATGTCCTGCGGCCGTAACAATCCAGTAAATACAAACCTTTTTATACTTACATAATTTTACGTGTAACATGTTCTTTCGAGAACTTTTATTACAAATAATACATCTACTCAAAATGTTAAACGTTACCAATTTTACACGCTATTAACTTAAATGCTAAGAGCCCCTTTGAGAAGACTTTTAGCGACAATTTTGAAGATGTTTTTGTTTGAAGCTCAAACGAAATTTTAAAATGTAGATCTAATGGGGCGTTTGGTAAACGCATTGTATTTTGATTATATTTGAATGAAATTTGTTTTTTGAATGTTGTATTTGGTTGAAAAATATTTGTTTTTTATTTGAATGAAATGTGTGTTTGGATGAAAAGTATTTTAGAATTGAAAAGTTGATATGATTGGTAAAAGTAGAAATAAATAGTGGAGTTGAAAAGTTGATGTGATTGTTTTAAAAATATTTTGAATAGTAATTGTTTTCGTAATACTGTTACAAAATTTGTGTTTGATGTAAAATTGTATTGTATTTGAGTAAAATTAAAATTGAATATTTTCTTCAAATACACTATTGAAAAAAAAAAGTTGTTTTGTACTTTTTTTTTGTTTAATGAAAGAATAATTTAAAAAATTATGTTTTGAGATGCGTGTATTATTAATAATACAAAAAATAGCGAAACACTAAACTCCCAAAAAAAAACCAAATGCAACCCCACTTGCATTTGGTAATCAAACTTCAAAACACCAAGGGAAAGTGCCCCAAATAGGTCCTTTATATTGCCGGATCTGTGCGGTCATGACCTTATATATTTTTCCAATATTTGTGAGTGTGTGTGTAGACTTGTTGGGGGAAGCTAGGGTATATACCATGGATAAGAGCAGTCAAATGCAACCAATCCTCATCTGGGTAGTCTTTTCTGATGGCTTCAGCAGTTTGCAACAAGTGCTCAATTTGAGGCTCATCCAAATCAGGATCACTATCGTCCACAACCTCATTGAGGAGCTCACAGCACTCCCATATACTCATCTCCACTTTGTTCAACTTGCCATACTCCTCCCTCATCCGTTTCACCTGCATTTTTCACATTCTGCCTTTGTCATCATCATGAAACAGTACAAAGCCCGAAACATGTTACAAGTCGACATATATATATATATATGCATATATATGTTTTTTTCTTCGACATTATTGATTAATTTTGCTTACATATTCATAGGTCTGGTTGATGTGGTTCAACCGATAAAATTCCTCTACAGTTTTCTGCCTTTCGCTCTCAGCGTCGTAGTCTCTGCAGCATTTGACATATTTGTAACCCATTACAAATTCGAAATTGACTTGAAGAAAACATCAAAAAACCAAAAAGAGAGAGAGAGAGAGAGAGAGAGAGAATTATAATAAGAACAAACCTGAAGGACTGGCCAAAAGAGTTGATTTCCAGGGCGATAAATTCGTTGTTCGATATAAGAACTTCTGGTTTGACACATCCATCGTTTGATACGTCTTTGGGCATTCCAAAACCACCATCCAACACCAATTCATTGGCTTCTAAGCATGGTTTCTTGTCCTCAACTTGTTCCTCTATATTTTGAGAAAAATCACAACAACCATAAGAAATACATTCCATTATTAAAAGAGAAAAAAAAAAGCATATCAAAGTTGAACCCAACATTGCATGTACATATATATATGTGTGTGTATAAACATATATTTGTATGTTACCATGATCAGTTTGCTCAATAAGGACAGTCATCTTTCTTTATATACGAGAAAAAAAAAAAAGGAATCAAAAAGAGAAATTTTTTGACTCAGAAATACGGAGAATTATGAGAGAAAAAAAATGGAAAAGAAAAAGAAAAAGAAGCAAGAGCTTTGAGAGAAAGTGGCTCTGGGTGTGGGGAATGGAGATGAACTCGCTAACGGGGATGGACTCGCTAGCGTTGGTATTTAATCCCATAAAAAGTCCTTGCATGAGATTTTGGAAGTTTGGAGTCCTTAACTGAAAAATATCCACGGTCACCTAACTCTGCTCTTTTGGCATTAATATGTCCCATTAAAAGTCCTTTCCTGAGATTTTGGAAGTTTGGAGTCCTCAACTGAAAAAAATAACACCATTACCTAACTCTTTAACTTTATCCGAATACCCCCGCGGAGGAAGCGTTCAAAAAATAATATCCCACGGGAATCATCGTGAGCGGCTCTTCTGCCAATGAAACAGAGAATTGCCCTATCAAACTATGCCACGTGTTTTGAATACAATAAGTATCATTTTTTTTGGGGGAAAATGGTACAATCAAGAATCTTTAATTAAAAAAATGTCTTTACTTTTTTGAGAGAAAAAAAAATCTCTCTTTATATCCGTACCATTTTTTTTCTAAAAGAAAAAAAATAATACTGGACAGGGATCAAAAAATGGCATAAATTTTCGATAGTTTCTAAGAGGACAAAAAGTTTAATTTTCTTGAAATTTACCTTTAAAAAAACGTTATACTTAAAAACTTTTTATAATTTTCCCTCAGAAAAATTTAAAATCCCTATAAAAAAACTAATTTAAAAAATTTTATATCCTAATTATAAGTTTATAATTTTATAATTTTATTTTATGAGATATTTAGTAAACACATTGCGTTTTAATTGCGTTTAAATGTAATTCATTTTTTGAGTATTGTGTTTGGTTGAAAAGTATTTGCTTTATATTTGAATAAAATATGTGTTTAGATGAAAAGTATTTTAGAATTAAAAAATTAATGTAATTAGTAAAAATAAAGATAAATAATAAAATTGAAAAGTTAATGCGATTGTTTTAAAAACATTTTAAATAGTAATGTTTTTTATAATATTGTTAAAAAGGGTTATATTAAAATGTAAAACATAATATTTGGTGTAAAATTATATCATATTTAAATATAATTAAATGTTAAAATTTTTACCAAATTCCTCCTTAGCCTTGGCTGTATAGATACACGATTTTTGAGAAATTTGACGCTAGGAAGGGAAAAAGGTTGCAGAAAGATCGGGTAGGAATGGCCGCATAGGATAAAATCTCAACAGGTGCGTGGAAAATGTGAAGTATACTGTATGAGTCAGGTATACTTGTATAACCTATTTAAAAATTTGAAGTTTTTGCACATTCTCACGCGGAATCTAGTCATGGCCAAGTAATATACACAATTTTCCATTTTTTTTTCATTTATATATATTTATATTTCTGCCTCTTTTTCTGGTTTTGTAATTATAAATTTGCAGCCGAGCTGTTGCCTGCGATGGTTTTTTTTTTTGGGTGCAAACGCAAAAAACGTTTTACAAATGGGGAAAAAATGAAAATTAGTTGAGGAATTGAATGGTAGTTTCACGTTTCAACACGTCAGCATGTCAGAGCAAGTGGCAAGCTTTTTTATTTTTTTTTTCTTTGGAGTTATTTTTTATGTTATTAATACAGGTTTGAGACACGAGGTGATGAGCTTTAAATAAATAAATCAGTGAAGGTTATCATAGTTTGTTTTGATGAACCATTCCAATGCATTACCTGTTCAGTGGGTCAACTGTTCAAGTAAAATTATTTAGATGTTTTTTTTTCAGAAAAAAAAAACATTATTCATATTTTTTTTATTTTACAATAATTTAATTTAAGTCAAATTTAAAATTCATTTTTTTACAAATATGTATCACATGTTGGGGCTGTTTAAAGAGGGGTTTTGGACATAAAAAAATTTTTTTTTGATTTTTTTTTCACCACACAACCATTTTTAATACCCCGTTTGGTGAACGTATTACATTTGTATTGCGTTTGAATACAATACATTGAATATAATTTGTATTTGGAAGAAAGTATTAACATTACATTTGAATATAATGTGTATTTGGGTGGAAAGTATTTGAATTATATTTTAATAATAAATATGTGATGTGATGGGTAAAAGTAGAGAAAAAGCGAGAATATATGATGTAATTAATAAAAGTAATAAAAAAAGTGAAATAATGAATAGTGATTATATTGGATTTAAAATGTGATGTGATTGATATTTGAATGAAATATTTTTGTATTTGAGGGAAAATTACATTGCATTTAAATGCAATGCAAAAAAAAAAACGTGTACCAAATGACACCTAAGTATTCATATTTTTAAAATTTTACAGTAAACTCTAAATTTTAAAAGTCTAAACTTTGTTTAAACAAATCCAAATAAGATATATATTTTTTAAAATTATATAGAATTATAAAAAGAACGAAACAAGATCCGTATAGGTAATTTTTTTCTAAATAAATTTTAAAAATCTTACACTTTTTCACTTCAAACAATTTTTTTCCTATACAGATTTTCCAAAACTTACTTTTTTCCAACAACAAAAAATATCTCCAAAACTCTCCCCAAATAGGCCCTTATTTTGGTATCATTACACTACGCAAATGTAACACCCGTAACAACAAAGATCTATATTGATAATTTTTTTTCCAGATAAATTTTTAAAATTTTACACTTTTTCACTCCAAACAAATTTTCCAAAACTTATTTTTTTCCAACAATAAAAAAATATATCCAAAACTCCCTCCAAATAGGCCCTTATTTTGCTATCGTTACACTATGCGAATTTAACACCCGTAAGTTTCTAACTTACATTTAAGTAATTTCTAGTTTGAGTTTTAATTTATATGATGTGAGGTCACATGAATCATTATTCATTTTTATGTGATTTTATGAGATTTATTGAGTAATGATATAAGCTAAGGAATCAAATATACTTAGAGTGATTCATGCCAAAAGTTGAGTTCAATATGATTTTAGTAGCTACTAGTGGGATTCAACATATTTTGAGTAATTTAAGTCTATTATTATGAGGGCTTAAAATTAGTTAAAATAGCATTTTAGGGCTTAACGTGTAATTTCAATTACCCAAAATCGCAATAGGGTGCGATTTAAGGTCCCTAGGGACCAAAATCGCAAAGCCATAGCGTTGACGAAGTTGCAGCCTAAGGGGCGCACGCACTTGCGTTCCCTCGGCTAGCAAGCCAAGGGCCTAGAGTGATTGCGCACATGAAAAGTGTAGGGGTGCCCTAGAATACCACGTCCCTCGGCCATAATGTCAAGGGCATGGCATATGTGCACGGTTATGCAACAAAGCTCAAGTTGATGTCCAACTTCGAAAAAAAAAAAAAGATTTTAGGTTTTGAGTTTTTAAGCCTATTTAACATATTTTGAGCCTAGAATCATCCTAGACTCCTAAATTAAAATCAGTAGAACTAATCCTAACCGTAGATTAGATTATAACTCAACTATATAAGAATAGGAGCCCTTGTCAATCCCATTCTCTATGGTTTTTAAAAAACCACTCTCTTTTCAGTTTCTCTTAAGTTATTTTATCCTTTTCACTTCCAAGCTACTCTATATCCAAATTAGAAGAGGTTCTTGGTAATACTGACTATCAGAGTTTAAAGAGATTGTTGGGTAGGTGTTATTTCTCTCAATTTTTTATTGGGTTTAATTTAACTTTAAGGGGTTTAATGATAGAAATTAGGGCTTCTTATCGAATTTATTTTAAAACTGATAATTAGCCTAATAGTTAGTGTTATTGATAGTTCAACATGTGAAATAGATGGTGTAACCATGGGATTAGGTCATTGGATGTGAAATTCATGTAAATTGAATTGTTCTAATTGTAGAGGATTTGATTATGAGTGGTAATAGTTTATTGGCATGAAATTATCTCAAGAGATGAGTATATCAAGATTCCGAAGCATCAAGTCATCGAAACATCAAAGGGTTTTTTAGTAGATTTTTTATTTTAACCGATTTAGTAAGTAAATATCTCATATGCAACAGATTTATTTAAAATTAAATGAGTTTTGAGATGCATTTGATATATATGAGATTTTCATAACATGACATATAATTAGCATTTTATATTGTGAGTAAAAAGCAGTTATTATATGTGTGTTATGATACTAGTTATTAGATATCATATATATATAATTAAATATTTAAGTTCAGATTATTAGATATATGTCAATTACATATTTCAGCTTATTAGCTTAGATATTTATGCTATGCACATAAATTCAATAAGAGATTATTTTGAGATTTTATATTTCCTAGTTTCAGTTTCGGTTCATTTAGTAAAACCTATTAGTATATATACATAAACAGATTTATTTACAAGATGGTAAATATGTAGCGTGTACCGAGAATCAGTCATCTCCTAACTTTTTAGGATCAGTCGTTCTACTGTTTGCTTTGTTGGCTTTGGAGTTTGCTCCTTCCCTCCCAGCAAAATTGTGCACATAACTTTAATACATTGCCCATGGGCCCTTCTAGTAAAAAAAAAAAAAAATTCGGAATATGAGAAATTGAACATAATTGGATGTATTAATGGTTAGTGAATGTTTTAAAGTATTTCGTGAGATAGGTGATGTATCTACTAAATATTCACTTATTAGTTTTATTTCACATGTTACAGGAAAAAAACAAAAGCGTAATTATAGTGTAGATATAAGAAGCTCAATGCTGATATGAACATGCTGGCAAACACAGATTATTGGAAAATCTAGAGAGAACTATTAGAGTTATAAATTTAAGTTTTTGATAAGTTGTTTTTTAGAGATTTACTTTGGATATTTCATATTTCAATTTCCATTTTGGTTTGGTTATTTGTTTTGCAAATCATAGTTTATTTAGCTATGGATTTTATTTGAGACCGTTATTATTTAATTAAGAAGTATTATTTATTAAAAAAAATTGACACATTTTTGTTAACAATAATTTGTTTTATGAAACTTTGCTTTAAATTAAGAGTTTAGTAAGTAACACTTATCTACTAAAAATGGGTATTACATATTATATTTAATAAAACTATTCAAATATACATATAATTCGAATACACAATTTAAATTATATATTTAAATGTAAATATTCAAATATAATCTATAGATCTATAATCTATAGTACATACATCTATTTTTATATGCATATATACATGATTTTGGGTGATTTATGAAGTGTGTGACTATGAATGAGTAAGGATGTTTCATCCTTTTTAACTTTTAAAAAGATAGTTTGTTTTAAAATTTTAACGATTTATTAATTTATTAACATTTAAGATCAATCGTTTTATGTCAGTTAAACTTTACTTTTTAATCTAAATCATTTATAAATGGACAAATATTCCTTAAAAAATTTAATATACTCCCAACTTAACTGAAAGATTAGTTTCGCCGCAATTCGCGGATGATGAGTAATATTATGTGTGTCACTTTGTTATGAATTTTTGTTTCTTTACGTAAGTTTTTTTTTTTTTTCTTCTTTAAGTGAATTATGGCTGTAAAGATTTGATCTCATTTGATGTTATTGAGTCACCAAGATTGTAGTACTTTTAAATGTGTTATAACTGAAGCCTTTTGAGAAGAAAAAGGTTTTTGTATTCTATTTTAACGAAGGATAATTCTTTGGTTTGTTCACAGGAGGGTTGTAAATTGGCTCTTGTAAAAATTTAAATTACAAATTTTAGTAAATTATTCAAAGCTAACAAATCTTCTATAAAAATTTCTTAAATTAAAATTTAACTACAATTAACTCTTAATTCCTAATAAAGAAAATACATACTAAATATATATATATTTTAAAAGAAAGATTACATTAACACTACAATATAATGTAAATAAACTTGTAATATAAGAGATATAATCATTAATTAAGACCTGTTCCATCAATAAAATTTGATAATATTCAAAGGATAAATGCTTAAGATCTGACTAGAAGAAAGTGTATTGAATCAAGTAGATGAGAGAGAAAGAATTAAGGCAAATTTAGGGGGCGTTTGGTAAACGCATTGTATTTTGATTGTATTTGAATGAAATTTATTTTTTGAATGTTATATTTGATTAAAAAGTATTTGTTTTGTATTTGAATGAAATGTGTGTTTAGATGAAAAGTATTTTAGAGTTGAAAAGTAGATATGATTGGTAAAAATATAGATAAATAGTGGAGTTGAAAAGTTGATGTGATTGTTTTAAAAAACTTTTAAATAGTAATTATTTTCGTAGTACTGTTGAAAATTTTGTATTTGGTGTAAAATTGTATTGCATTTGAATAAAATTAAAAATGTAATTTTTTTTACCAAACAACACCTTGGCTTTCAATTAATTTTGTGAGTATTTATTTTGAAAAATTTACAATGTGACAGGTAAAACTACTTTCAATCATAGATCAAACTGTGAAAAGTAATCCAATGATAGCATATTGATATCCAGTACTATCGTAAATCAATTTCTATGGTGAGTTTTATCTAATTTATTTATTTATTTTTTGAAGT
Organism: Antiaris toxicaria; assembly: GCA_035233585.1. NCBI lineage: Eukaryota > Viridiplantae > Streptophyta > Magnoliopsida > Rosales > Moraceae > Antiaris > Antiaris toxicaria. The sequence continues at coordinate 18,657,671 of CP141161.1, read as the reverse complement.
TCAGATAATACCATATTATTCCTTACAGGTGTAATACAACAGGTTCTTTTGAAGCAACACAAGATGGGGCACCGTGTGTAAATTGGACGGAGGTTGCGACATGCCTCGGAGTCGTAATTTCCAGTTTTCGACACGTACATGTAGGCTTTGGGAGAGAAACTTTGGAATTAAAAGCAAAACAACGCTTGGTTAATTTCATAATAAAACTCAATTTAAAATAGGATTTATTTTAGAGATCAACCCCCTTATAATTCTACTCATTTCGGACATATTTTGCATGGTCATATTTTCGGAGCCAAAGTTGTTCTCTTTCTTACCTCAAGTTGTAAAAAAAAATTTTTTTTCCCCATTTTCATCTCTAATTAAGATCACGATCTAATCCATAATGTAACATTCTTTCAGGAGGATGTGATAATTTATTATATTTGCATAGTATAACAGTGAAAAATAATGAAGATTTACGCTAAGCATATATATATATATAAAGTAAAACATTAGTAATCAGAATTTGGAATAATTTTTTTTTAATAAAAACTGAAACTTAATTCTTCTCATTAACTTAAACATTAGATCACCTGTACCAAATAGGTCTCATGATGACGAAAAATAAAGTTTGAAAGAGCTTAATCAATCCATAAGAACCCAATCATCTTGAAGGAAATGACTTTGAAATCCAAATAGCATTATAATAAAAAACCGAATTTAAAAATACTTTAAAAAATCAATTAGGGTTTTATCAGACAGAAAAGTCCAATAACCTGCTCTATCATTATGCACACATCCACGTCAATCATTCACCAAACTTATGCTTTGCCTATACTTTTATTTGTAACATGCGAATATTGTGATAAGCGATTACTTAGTAAGTACATTTACAATCTCACAAAACATTTAGTTTATAATATTGGTGTAAAGACGAATCATAATAATTGAAACATGAAGATACATAACATAATATAAACACTATATCAGTTCTCTCTTTGAAATATATAGGCAATTCTATTTAATATTCTTTATTATTTTCTGTTGTATTTAGGCCTTAAGCGATGTACTAATGCACGCAATCACTATGAAAGTGAGCTTGCTAGACTTAACATCACTGAGACAACTCTGAAACTCTAAAGCTAACTCTGACCAGTGTTAACCCAACACCTCTTATGAGTGTATACCTTAACTCAGAATTGGGACAAATATATCCCTGATATTGTCCAATTGAATACATCCATCTTAAATAAACATGCCCATCTTATTTGGCTTCTTTTGGCAGGTGTAGAACAAAATGAACCATTATATTAAAAAATGTAAAAGGAAAGATAATTTGTAGTTTGCACAATATAATGACTATTTTCTTGAGCTTTCTCTAAATCACTAATGTTGAATATCCTAGAGCAAATCAACTGAAAGAAATTATACAACTCTACTATCATGTCACCAATTTATTTTTTCCAAAAAAGACGAATGCCAAATGATAATAATCTTTGTATTATCACATGATAATCATAAGACTTTAAGCTGATGATCTTATTGCCCCCTTCGATGACATTTTTGCTCAAGTTTGATGCAAGTTCATCAGGAAACCTAACTGGTTTAATAAACTCACAAAACTTTTATAGGTCGAATGGCGATTTGGTGTATGTTACATGCGTTTTCATTCAACAGTTACCATCCTTATACAAATGAAGATTTGGCTGTGTGTTCATGTATTCCAAGTCCTTTTTCACTTTATAGGTGTCATTTATTTTACCTTATATATTCAACAATGTTCCTATAAGATTCACATACATTCTCCTTAATATCCATGACATCCAAATTGTGATGCAATAATAGCGCTGACCAAACGACAACTCTTAAAAATGCTTTTCGTCGACCAATTCAACTCTTGAGAGTCTCTCATTTTTTAACTCCTATGAATTTTTTATGTTTACCAAGTAATCTGGCTTGAATATGCCTTAACTATTATAGAATTTGATCAATAGTTTTTAGCTGTAGAGGACTTCATTTTTTGAATTTCCCATCAAACTTTCTACTCTTCTGCATTCGATGTCTAGTAAGAAACCATCTGCGATGCCCAACGTAACTAATTTTACTTCAAAGCTGTTGCGAAGGTGTATCATCGTTGTATGTTGGACATGCTTTGTATCCTTGACCACTTGAGTCGAATAAACTACTTCTAGTAAGAAAGTCATTTATAGTCCACAACAATGCTACTCATATCCATAGCTCATTCAATGCATCAATCAATAGCCTCAAATGCACATTGATATCCTTGCCCAGATAAGTTGGCTCAAGAATTCGTCACTGAATGTTGGCTTCAAAAATATCTCTGCAGTCAATGACATATGGTCTCCAATCTGGTGCTAGGCTGGCAATTCAATATTTAACAACAAGTTATGCCATTGCAAAAAGTGAAATTTGGTCAACAACTTTTGGTGCCATTGCAATGTGTGGCAGGAATATTTTTTTAGTGACGATGTATTATTGCTATAAAGTTGACCGGTCTACCTTACAAATTCCAACACAACTTCTACAAAATCAGTGACAACATATTGTTGCTGTAATGTTGATCATTAGCAATGACATGTTGTCATTATTAGTTGTCCTTTAACGACAACATTCTGTTGTGTCGTCACTGTATATCAATATTCTAGTAGTGCACTGACGAAGATGAGATGGTGGTGGTGGGACTCAGAAGCCAAACCGGCCACCATGAAGCCCAAAGACTGTTGCTAGAATTACGAAGACGACCTCGAGGAAAGCTGTGGTATTATTCTCCACAACACTGTAAAGTCTGACGCACTCAAAAGGAAGAAACCATCCAAAAAGAGCAAGAAACTAGGGACGAATAGAGCAAGGGTACAAAGAAAAGATTGAAATATATGATTATGAATGTCTTCGCACCTAACCTAAACATTCCTAAATACAACCAAGAAAATTAGTGAAAACAAAATATTATAAAAAAAACTATCTAACTATGGAGACAAGAAACAGAGCAAAATATGCAGAAAAAAGAAAAAGAAATACGAGAATTAATATTGACTAATAAAACAAAAAATAGTAAATAAGTCGACCAAACTAGTGAAAATAAAATGTGTAGAAAATGCAAGTAACATATTTAGACCATGAAACCGATAAGGGCAGATAGAGATGAATATCGAAAATAATTGATATTTAAATACTATCCACTAATTGAAGTTCAAATTTGCAGATGTATGTGACACAAATACAACAGATCGTAAAAACACTATTGAGACTTATATATGTCTTAATAGAAAACTCTTGTATATGAGAGTGACAAAAATCATATCGAAAATACTATTGAGAGTCTTAGAAAGAGACTTTCGAAATTCTTACAAGAAGTAATCATTTATAATTTTTCAATGAGAGAGTGTTGAAATTCTTATAAGAAAAGACTTTTGAAATTCTTTCGAGAAGTGACTGGTGAACCTCTTTACAAGAATACTAAAACTTTTACAAGAAAATACTGTTGATTTCGACAAAGATGAATCTGGTGAAAGATTTTGTATTATGAAAGTTTTCCACCAATCTATCTTTCTGGTCAATAATATGACTGGTATGAATTTCTCATATTAAATTTACCAAACATAAAATTGGACTCGACCGTTAAATATTACAATTTTTATTTTACACTACAAGGTTATAACTTATAAAATGAGTTTTAATTCATACTTATTCGCTTCAAGAAAAAACAAAACACAAATGCCCATTTAGGACGATTTTGAATATTATAGATGTTATGGGAACAAAAAAACAAATGAGAATGATTTCATTTTCAATATTATGTAGAAATGAGAATGTTATGGGAACCGTTTTGAGATTTTTTAAAATTATATTTGATTATGTTTATAATGAAATGAGTTTGAGTATAAGAAAAAATAAAATGGTGTTTGAATATATTTTTGAAAAAATTTGTTAGATGTATAAGTCTTTGAAAATAAAAACAAAAATAAGAAAAATTTACTTTATTTTCTTATTTCTTAACAGAAAAAAAAAAAAAGAAAATGATTTTTTGTTTTCATTTATTTTTTGGTTTTACACTAAACAAACATTATTTTGGAATCATTTAAAAACACTCCCATTGAGAATGTTGAGATTTCTTTCCACAATATTTCCAAAATAATATCAAATGGGTCAAAATTATTTTCTAAAGATGTGGGCTTTTAACTTGTTGTCTATCGGGGATTTAAGAAAAATTTTACAAAATTATACCTTCAATTGATTTTCATCAAAAAAAAAAAAAAAAAGCTCTTGTAGAAAATGTTATTGGTTTTATTTATTAATTAAAAAGGTTTATTTATCATTTTATTGGTAAATTTACCTATAGTAAATATAACATCTACTCCATTCAATTATAATTATTCTTTTTAATTCTCTTTCTCTCTTTCTTCTCTCTCTCCGACAGCCATCACCTCTTCAGATCGCGACACCTCCAAGTCATTGTTGTAGGTCCGATTGCACGCCATTGTCATTCAATCGTCGCAGTTGTTTAGCCCGAAGGTGGTCGGAGAGAGAGAAGGAAGAGAGAGAGAGAGGATATGGAGAAATGAGATCCAAAAAATAATAATAACAAAATTTTAATTTACTAAATGAAAATGATTTTATTATATTTTCTGTAAAAATTTTAAAATTATGACAGAAATCAATCCATATTTATAAAATGTGTCATGTAGTCTAATTACCTGTGCGCTATTTTGAAGCCTAACATCATACAATCAAAACCTCCATGATGGACCAAAAGCCCAAAAACATACAAATACAGCCCAGTCCAATCAAAAGCTTAATAGCGCTAACACAACCCAGTCCAAAATACTGATTGGGCCTCCGCTTACTAATAACGTTGGCCCAATTACTTAGTGCCGTAATTGATTCGTGGAGAAGGTTAATTTACGTATATAGCGAAAACAGGACTCTAGGTTTAAAAAATGTCCAATAACACACCTATTTTTTATTGACCAAAATAACTATACATCAAATTTTAGTAGAAAATTAAAAAGAGATAAGATTCCCTCATAAAAAATAGGGTCATTATTCTCTGAAAAAAAAAAAAAACGGTCTTAATATCATGATTTTGAAATTTGATATTAAAATTTCCAAAAAAGTATTATATAAAATAAAATGAAAAACATGAATCCACCAATGAAAAGGTCAACAATGAATTTAACGATTGCAATCAACAAACAAGTAAATCTTTGGGAATTTTGACCTGTTTTTCTTATTTATTCATTATATTTTGGTAATGACTTTATGAAAAATTTTTTGATTCCCAGATGAGTTTAGATCAATGACTTGGTCAATATAGTCAAGAAACTATTCTGAAAATGCATTAGTTTTTAAGCAAAATTTTATTTTATCTATAGATTAGAATCCCCTTATTCATTGTGGATTAGGTCAATATTGTCATGACTTCCTCTTTTTATATGGTTTAATTTTGATTATGCTTGTCTGGTTATATGCAATAAAATACTCTAATGACTTAATCCTTATCTTATAATTTATAACAAAATAAGTTCTTTGCTTGGTTATTTATTTTATGTTGATTGTTTTGATGAAATGAATTCAGATAATATACATTCTTCGTGGTTAATGACCCAGTAAATTTGCTATTGATATATAATATATGAGTCCATATTTGTAGAAAATCTTGAAATTTTTGAAAAAACAATAAGTAATGTTAAAAAAAAAGAGAGAGAAAGAGAAAATCAAAATTGTATTCAGAGAATAATAATAATAATAATAAAAAACCTCCGTTAAGGTTGTACATGTTATCAGATAATGAAATGAAAAAACTTATTCGGTAAAAATAGGAAAAAAAAAACTAACTAATATAAAATTGATATTGGTACTAAAAGCATGATTCCTTAATTTAAGGAGATAAACCCAAATATAAAAAAATCAGAAAAGAATCTTCTTCCATAAAAAGAAAAATGAGTAAAGATAACGTAGAACAAAAAACGAGTAGAACTCAAAATTTGTTCAAATTTGTAAATAAGTTTGAAAGTATTTATTTTTTAAAAGATGTGTTAAAAAATGACCATTTTAGGTAAATGCTTCTTGGGGAAATAAAGTAAATAACAGTTTTTAGAAAATAATTGAAGTGAATAATATTTGTAACAAATAATCTATTTATTATAAATAATTTATTTATGTTCGATTTTATCAGATCAATTATGTATTTATGTACCAAACGAATAATAATTTATATTTTTATTAAGTAAATATTTACATCTTCTAAATTCATTATTTAGGTGATAAAATTTACATTTATTTGGTGAATTTCTTATTTATTATAAATATTTTAAAAACATGTTATATCAACAATTTTCCATTGACTTTTGACATGATAAATGAGTAAAGTTAGCCCAAGTGATGGATGCTCAACCCATTACCGCTTACACATTATTATAACTAGTAACTTTATGATATGAGATAAATTCAACTTTTAATACATTCTCTCATGGCCTCATACATAGCATATTATGCAAATAGATTAGAATCCAAAATTATCATCTCCTACAAAATTATGACTCTGATTTTCAAATCATCACCTACAAAAACTAGTTTAAGGGGAGTGGGCGTCCAACCCACAAATACTTATACATCATAACAGCATAGTAACATGATGAAATGGGATAAATTTAACTTCTAATTAATATCCTTCCTAATATGTAGCATGTCATGCAAATAGATCAAGATCTAAACTTATCATTGCTTACAAAAGTCTAACTCTAATATCATTATAAATAGGTTAGGATAGATTTTATCACTAAAAGCTAACTCAATGAGAAAGAGTATTGCATGACATGTTTATAAATGTGGAATTGAAATATGACAAATTTTTCCAAATATTTTAGAAGTAGCATAACTACAACTAACCCTTCGGCGTATACAAGGAAAACAACAAGATATCAAGAGCCCAATCCAAGTCCATAAATTGAAGAAAATCTGAACTGTTTGATCCAGTGATCAGACAGACACACCCAGGTAAAAACGAGTCTGGCTCTGTGAAATAGTGATTGGTTACATGGTTAACACTGCCCTGAAGTGTGGACCACCAATTCCTATTCCAAAAGTGGTCCAAAACCTCTACCTACCATCCACTAGGGGAATTGATATAACCCTGTAACCGAACATGGCTCCATACCAAAAAGTGCAAATTTGTTTTTTCAGCAATTGGCCGGACCAAAAAAGATAATCATGATCTTTATCTCATCATCAGTTCCAAGTTAAGTTGAGATTTGGTTTTCGATTAGACTTTACAGGTCCACTACTCTTCAAAAAGAAGCAACACTAATATTCAAACATACCACAAGAATCATATCAATGGCGCACATGGATATATATTTTAATTAATCCAAAGAATTGTCTAAAATAATGTCATCATTATTATAATGCATGAACTAGACTAGCTGCAAAAACAATAAAATATAATAAATTACATATATAAAATTAAAATTGCATGCATGATAAACCTTATCTGAGAATCTTTATGCCAAACTTTTGGGTAAGGTTAGGGTTACCAATAGACTTTGGCTTATAAAAACTTTTTGACAAATAGAATCGTTTTGTCCCTAAACAGGCTCGTATTGTTTACCAGGGTAGAAGCTTAACAGCTTGTGGATTTTCTATTTTTACATGCATAATTGAACAAAATATGAAAGCAATCAATGCCATATTATTTAAAACCACCACTTGACAAGAGATATGTTTCACATCTAACAAAGTGTGAGACCCATTTATACTTCGTATCAATTGCCAAATTTTATCAGGTTTTTTGAAGCTTACTCTCTATAAATGTCTTTATTATTAAGGGGCATTTGGCAAAATATTTCATTTTAACTTTATTCAAATACAATATAATTTTACACCAAACACAAATTTTACAACAGTGCTACGAAAACAATCACTATTCAAAACATTTTTAAAACAATCACATCATCTTTTTAACTTTACTATTTATCTCTACTTTTACCAATTACATCAACTTTTCAACTCTAAAATACTTTTCATCCAAACATACATTTCATTCAAATATTAAACAAATACTTTTCAACTAAATACAATATTTAATAAACAAATTTCATTCAAATACAATCAAAATGCAATGCGTTTACCAAACGTCCCCTTAGTTACTTGTGGGTTTGTCATGCGTTGTATGTCCATGGTCTATTTATAATTACATGATTCTACAGCATTTTGTGCGAAAATTGTACAATGAACTACTCGAGAAATCATTATGTATACAATCATGATGTTGCTCTTTCTCAATTCAACTCATCATATATGTTGTACCTCTTTCTTTTTATATATATAATAAAAATACATGCTAGTAAGAATATTAAAGCTTGCAAAGCAAGGAAACCCTAGTGTATTTCTCTCAACAAATGAATTTAAAAAGAAAAATGCTACAGCATCATCCATTAACTTGGGCATATATCTATACATGCAAGTCAAATAGGAAAGACAATAACCCAAAAAAAAAAAAAAAGGGTCAAATAGGGAAGACTTAGATTTTAATGTTATTTTTCTTAATCTTTACCGGCCCGCAAAAAATTTATTGAAAAATAATAATAAGAAATTAAAAAGGTAACAATCAGATGTCCTTCTCGTTACTCCAAAGCCAAAAGAAACCAATTACAAGAACGCTGATACAGATATTTACAAATATATATATATTATATATATGTATATGTGTGTGTGTATACATAGAAAAAATTGCCTCGCCAGAAGGAATAAATGGAACTAATACACTACATTTCAGATGGTGACATTTAACGGTAGGAAATCCTCAACAAATCAGTGTCAATTAGCTTTTTTGTACTTCCAATTTTATCCCTCTATCTATGTAGATTACCATGGGTGGTGATGTAATAAACGTGAATATTTTTTCAAATTCTCCTTTAATCTTAACATCAAAGTTTGAATCTCTATTTTCTAACTTTGATATCTCTAACCTTAAAAGTCATATTGTTGAACAAATTATGTGCTTGTGATGGATTGAATAATTCTGACCAAGTCAGTAGGATAAGAAAATGTGTTAGGTCCTAAAATAGTTTCACTTGTATTTGTACTAAATTTCCAAAGATACCATTGACATAATGTACGAGGACATTGCCGATTTAGGGGACATTTGGCAAAAATATTTCATTTTAACTTCATTCAAATACAATACAATTTTACACCAAACACAAATTTTACAACAGTGCTACGAAAATAATTACTATTTAAAACATTTTTAAAACAATCACATCAACTTTTCAACTTTACTATTTATCTCTACTTTTACCAATCACATCAACTTTTCAACTCTAAAATACTTTTCATCCAAACACACATTTCATTCAAATACAAAACAAATACTTTTCAACCAAATACAACATTTAAAAAACAAATTTCATTCAAATACTTAGAATAATAATAATAACCAAGTTCAGGTAAAATTACCTTATAAGCCATCCAACCCCTCCCCCACATATCAATTGTACTAGTCAATCTTTATACGATTTGATTGAGCCTAGCTATCTTAGAGATCAAATCCATCCAAAACTCACATGGGCTAGATGTTTTTCTGTCTATTTTGATTGTATTTCATGATTATTAAAGCTTGTCCTCATCACTCACGAAGCCATTAAATTTTTTCAGCAGAAAAATAATAATGTGAAACATGCCAAAAAAAAAAAAAAAAGAGTATACCATTAGAATTCTTAATAATTAAGGGGGCGTTTGGTAAACGCATTGCATTTTGATTGTATTTGAATGAAATTTGTTTTTTGAATGTTGTATTTGGTTGAAAAGTATTTGTTTTGTATTTGAATGAAATGTGTGTTTGGATGAAAAGTATTTTAGAGTTGAAAAGTTGATGTGATTGGTAAAAGTAGAAATAAATAGTGGAGTTGAAAAGTTGATGTGATTGTTTTAAAAATGTTTTAAATAGTAATTGTTTTCGTAACACTGTTGCAAAATTTGTGTTTGGTGTAAAATTGTATTGTATTTGAATGAAGTTAAAATGAAATACTTGTGCCAAATGGCACCTAAATTGGTTGGGTCACATACTATAGTTCTCTTATTAAGGGCACATATAATTTTCTTTATTCAAAAATTTGCATTTACAAACAAAATACACGTGTCCTCGTTTAGACAAATAAAGCTTCATTCTTTATTCTCACCAAGATGTATAAAATGATTTCAGTACCAGACACAACCACCGTAAATAACATGTTAACATGTCGATACCATCTAATATATGAGCGATTTTGTTCTTTTGAACCTTATGCAGTCTGTTTTAAGCATACACAATGCATAAACTATTCAATTATCAAACTCTTTCTCTAGCTACAATGGCCTAAATTATGGAGAAAGGCTTTTATTTTAATGTTAGTGGGAATGGTGTACTACATGCTAGACCAGTCATTTATATAAGACATAAAAAATTGTGCCTAAAGTTTTAAAAGTTTAAAGTTTTGGGGGGATAAGATAGGATCTTTGGTAATGGTTTGAGAGGAACAGAGGGAGAGCCCACGGCTATCTTGTGTTTGGATAATGACACACGTGACGGATGAACAAAAAAAAAAAAACACCCAAAATATTCATTGAATTTCACAAGAAAGAATTAGCTGTGGCCTGACCTAGGTTTAATCGATTGGCCATGCAATAAGGAGCTTTGAATTAATTAGGTTTGACGTAAAGGACAATTAAATTGAATGTTAATCTCTGAAATTTTAATTATATGGTTTTGGGGGGATGGCTTTTGTTAAGTGAAACTTTGATGTGGTCTACCACTATGAAGTGGTTGGTTTGTCACATCATTGTCTCCATTATCTTCACATTTCAACTCCTATTTATGGTGCTCAAACAAAAAAAAGGACTCGGCAGTTGACAGGGACCAATTAGGATAGGAGTTTTTCAGATTTAAAATTTGAAAAATAGTTTTTATTTTTTTTAATACATGAAAATAATCTCATGATATTGAAAAAAAAAAATGTAAGAAAAATTTTCTATCTACAAAATATCTAATTCTTTCACTTTTGTATATTTTATATTTAGACTTCATTTGATAAACGCATTATGTTTATATTATATTTAAATGCAATGTATTGAATTGTAATTTATATTTAGAAGAAAAGCATTCACATTGCATTTGAATGCAATATGTGTTTAGATGAAAAGTATTCAAAATAATTTAAATAATAAATATGTAATATGATTGGTAAAAGTAGAGAGAAAAAAGGGAAAGAAAAAGAAAGTATATAATGTGATTAATAAAAATAATAAAATAATAGATAATGATTGTATTGAATTTAAATTGTGATGTGATTGGTATTTGAATATAATATTTTTGTGTTTTGATGAATATTACATTGTATTTAAATATAATACGAATACAATATTAAAAACAAATGCCGCCTTAAAATCCATTTGGGGAATTTTTAAAGATAAAATTTTAGAAGTTAGAAATGTGTATTTGCGTGAGAACTTTTCACTGTTACAAAGTGTGGATTAGACGACGGAGGTTACACGACTGTTTTCAAAAAACTATCATGGAAGATATGGCAAAAGTACAATATGAACATGCTTTTTCGAAAACGATAGTGAGAACTGAAAATTTTACAAGTGTTTTTGAAAACAATTGTGAAAACTGAGGTAGCGTTTAGTATTATTTTTGAAATCTGTTATATTTTCAAAAAAATTGAAAATGAGATCGTTTTGAAAACTGGTCTAAGATCGTTTCTGAAACTGTGTTTGGTTATATTTTCTGAGTGTATGTTTTATAAAATAAAAAAGTAAAATTGCGTTTGGTTATATTTTTAAAAACCAGTCATTTTATAAATATTTTATGAAAACATTTTTATATTTGATTTTTAAAAAAATTATTATGAATACCAAAAATTAAAAATTAATAAAATTTTTTAATTGAAAAATGAATTTAAAATTAATAACCATAATAATTAAATAATTAATATATCAATTAAATCTTAATTAACCATAATAATTAGTTACAAGTACATTACAAAGTAGTTTTTAATAGTTAAAGTAATATTTAACTAAAAATTATTAAAAAATTTTATAATCATAATTACAGTAAATTCTACTAACTAGTGTGTCATTGATTTAATATTTAAAACAATATTTTATTTTTATTTTAAAAAAATTTTGACATAACCTATCCTAAAATATAACCTGTCCAAAACTCCAAAAGCTTAACCTGTCAATTCTCATAACAATTTCAAATATAATTTCAAATTTAGATCTAAATTTAAAAAATTTATTAAGAACTTTATTATCTTTATTATTATTATTATTATCATTCTCATTTTTTCATTGTGGTTTTATCTTTTTTTTTTTTTCTTTTCTTTTCTCTCTCTCTCTCTTTCTCATTCTTCTTCACAGCTTGTCAGCGTGGGTTGGTTGGGCTCGTCAGTGTGGCTCCATCGCGATGGGGAGGATGACGCGACGGGCGTGGATTCGATTTGCCTAGGTGCGGCTGGTTGCGGTGCTGCTTCGGGCGATGGATATGGCTCAGTGAAGCTCGACAGTGTGACGATTTAGGGCCGGTTGGTGCGAGAAAGGGCTTGGGCTGGTGATAGTTGCAGTATGGGTTTAGGGAGGAGGCCTGGCTAGGTTTTGCACGGACTTCGGCTGGGACGGCAAGGGCCAGTTCGGTCGAAGGCGGCAAGCTATCGTGGGGGGTGGAGGCGGAAACTGGCGGCTGGGTCCATCACCAGCAATGAGGGGCATGGCTCCGAAATCGTGAGCCACCGAAGCTCCTCACCGACCCCTTCTTTCTCTCTTCTGAAACCGCTCTTGCCACCGGTCGTCAATCATCCACCAACCGAAGCCAATAGCTATCCACCTACCGCGTGTCCTTGCCTCTTGTTCGACGCCACCACCGAGTCAGACAAGACCTCATAAGCCAGTTGTCGTTCACTTTTCCCTTCCACGCCGCTGTTGTCTTTCTATGTTCCGTGAACGGCGCAACAACCGACGAGCCTCCGAAACCAGATTCGAAAGATAAGGGAGAGGAGGACGACGACGACAAAGGAAGGGATACCTTCGGATTTGAAGCTCGAAAATATGAAAACATTGAGAATGAAAACGACTTTAAAGTCGTTTTCTGGGTGAAGAGGAAAATTTTGGGATTAAACCCAATATTTTCAAGTTTTGTTTTCAAAACTTGTGATAACCAAACAACATTTTAAAAAGATTTCGCAAACAGCCGTCTTGGAAATCGTGAAGATCGATTTGAAAACAAAAACAAACACCGCCTGAATATTTCATGACTGTTTTTAAAAACAATCGTAAAATCTCAACTTTCCAAGATCATTTCTAAAATAGCTCATGTAAATTGAAGATTTCACGACTATTCAAAAACAATCGTGAGATCCTAACTTTTTACGATTATTTCTAATGGGTCGTTTGGTAAACGCATTACGTTTTAATTGCGTTTGAATATAATTCATTTTTTGAGTGTTGTATTTAGTTGAAAAGTATTTGTTTTGTATTTGAATGAAATATGTGTTTAGATGAAAAGTATTTTAAAATTGAAAAGTTGATGTGATTAGTAAAAATAAAAAAAAAATTAGAGTTTAAAAGTTGACGTGATTATTTTAAAAAATTTTTGAATAGTAATTATTTTCGTATAACTGTTGAAAATAATTATATTTGAATATAAAATATTATATTTTATATAAAATTACATTACGTTTAAATACAATAATATTAAAAAATATATTTATTAAACGTCTCTTAAAATGAGTAATGTAATATAAGTACACGTTTGGTACTAGCATTTTTTTAGCATTGCATTTAAATGCAATGCAATTTTCCCTCAAATACAAAAACATTTCATTCAAATACCAATCACATCACATTTTATATCTAACACAATCACTATTTATTATTTCACTTTTTCTATTATTTTTATTAATTACATTATATATTCCCACTCTCCTTTTTTCTTTCTACTTTTATCCATCACATCACATATTTATTATTAAAATACAATTCAAATACTTTTCCCTCAAACACACATTACATTCAAATGCAATGCTAATACTTTTCCTCCAAATATAAATTACATTTAATGCATTATATTCAAACGCAATGCAAATGCAATGCGTTCACCAAACGAACCCTAAGATATACCACTACCGTTTAGCTTTGAAAATTCAAAAACAAAATCGCCCGCCTGCTCCTCCCCGTTTTAAAATTCAAAACCCTCTCCCTCTCTAAAAAGGAAAAACTCTCATACTTAATCTTTCTCTCTCTCTCTAACCAGCCCCTACGTTGCCCTCGCCCTCGTCCTCTCTCTATCCACCATCGCTGCCCTCCATCAGCAACGGAGGCATCTGATCTTAATGTGGAAGTTCGTCTTCCTTGCTCCGCCGAGAAATTGCCGGATGAAATACGTGCCAAGCAGAGTCTGCCACCAGCGGACGCTGAGCTGTGACGGAAACTGGCCTTGGCCGATAATACAACCAAGGTTCGCAGCCTCCCTGGCTCCGTCACTCACCAGCTCAACAAGTCTGCGTTGCCGCCGCCACCACAATAGTATCTTTCTCATTCTTCAGCTCTCGAAAAGCTCAGCCCTTCGAATTCTCCAAATTATTTGATCACCAATTCCCGAGGCAATTGTTCAATGTTGATCTGCTTCAAGATGATGAATTTTGATTTTGTTGAATGATATATATCGTTTAGTTTGGTGATTTCTGGTTGATTTTAAGCTCGGAGAAATGGTGGAGAAGCACCTGAAATGGAGGCTTTGGGAGTGCTGGAGGTTTGAAAGTAGTTCTTGATACTGAATTTACATCGGCGGGTAATTTAAAGCTTCTTCACCTTTTTTATTTATTAATATATGAGCTTTTATTTTTTTTATTCGGTAATTTCATAAAAGTGTTTATAGCAACAAGCTTCAGAGCGTCATAACGGCGGAAGAAATCAGGAGCTTTAAGCATCTCTCCATGGCATAGTTTGAAAAGCAGGTATGGCAACGCTTTGGCCTAAGATTTTTCGCTGATTGCACCAACGTTGCTTTTTAGGAGAGCGCTTTTTCTTTTAAAGCATTTTCCTTCACAATAATTCCTTTAAAGCTGCCTTTTTTTTTTTTTTTGGGTTTGTTTTGGTGTGTGTAATTTTCTACTTCGATGATTGAAAGTCACGTCCTTTTGCTTTGCTATAAATTACGAATCCGAATGATATTAATAACTCTTTCTTCTCGATCTCAACATTATGTGGATCAGTTCTTAAGACGGTGGAGTGGAAGAAAAGGAAAAAGCACGGAAAACACATATTTTTTAAATATACATTCTATTATCTTTTTTTTTTTTTAAAGTTATGGTATATTAATATACCATAACCGTTTATATTAAAAATGATCGTGTTAAGTCTTAACTCCAACACCGTTTTTGAGAAAAATGGTTGTAGAAACCTTGGCACCAACACCAAATGGCGTCATGTAAGAATATCCTACGACTGTTAAAAACAGTCGTGGTGGAAAAGGAGATACATGAATGTTTTGAAAACAATCAAGAAATCTTCTTTATAAATGGTTATGGTAGTTTTTTTTAATGATCGTGAAATCTTTTTTTTTTCTACTAATGTTTGAATAAATATGTGACGTTGAAAATAGTATAAAATTTAAAGGGAGTGTTTGTTTTTATTTTTGAGAATGATTTTTTATTTTTAAAAACATAAAAAATGAAAACAGTTTAAAAATAACATTTGTTTATTTAATGTTTTCAAAACTATTTCGAAAATATTATTTTTAATTATATTCTTTTTTTGAGTTTTTTGAAAACGAAAAAAAGTTGTTTTTATTTTTTTGTTTTTATTTTCTCCTTTTATCTCCTTTCTTTCTCTTTGTCTATGCAGTATCGGTGACGATCATGTTTAATGATGATATTCATATTTGGCAAAGGGCAACGATTATGGATTCGCGACGATAGCGATAGTTCCCTCACGATAATGATGACCAAGTCACGAGTCGATAGTAGTCAATGGGTGATGACTATCGACTCATAACTTAAATCTCACTGTCACTGCTACTTAGAGCTCAGACCATCAATGTCTTTCACTCCTGTCCCTCAATGCAAAACCCACCATTAAAGGATTTTTTTTTAATTATGGCTAATAAGTTATTTCTTTTTTTTAAATTAAAAATAAATATGTTCTCATAAAATACTCACTTATAAAATGAGTTTTTAAAAAATATAATCAAACAAAGTTTTATTTTTATATTTCTTAGAATATACACTCTGAAAACATAATCAAACACAGTTTCAGAAATGGTTTTAACACAGTTTTCAAAATATTCTCATTTTTAATTTTTTAGAAAACAGAAAACATTTCAAAAGCAATACTAATGCCACCAAAATCTATTAAGAATAAATATATAAAATGGATTTTATTTTGTTCATCTTATTATTATGAGTATCTTTAAATATGAATAATCTCATTTCAATTTAAAATAAGAAAATTTGAGTTTTTTTAAAATGAAAAAGAGAGAAGGTAAAATGTAAAATTAGGAGTTTAAATTAAATGATAAAATACCAGCTGAAAATGTTGGCTCAAATGGGGCCTTAATATGATTTTTTTCAATCAAAAATAATGTTTAAAAACATATACTAATAATTAAGAAAAAAGAAAAAAAGTATATTTGCAAATTTTTGGATCAATTTTTTCTTTTAATTTGTTGGTGGAGGATTGAAATTCTGTTTTCTCAAATAGAGTTAGGCGTGATAATATATGCTTACAACTCCTTGTTTTGTTTTAAAACATAAGCATAATGGCGTATATAGTTTGGATGGTTGTATATTTATTTCATTCTGTACATGTAGAATACTTCAACCATTTTGGCCCATCATGTTTCCCCTTTGCGTCTAAATATTAACTTTGATCTCTGTCTCACTTTTATATATATAATCTTAAATTCAGTATCATTAAAAATGTAAATTTATGTATAAATAAATATAAATATTAAAATTTTCACATTTATATAATATTTTTTATATCTTAATTTTTATATTTTCTGTTATATAAATTTACATTAATAATAATTAAAATTCATATTTACGATAATACTACATTTTGTATTGGATTTGAAACCATATATATGTATATATATAAATATTTGCCAAAAAAAATTTTGTCGGCATAATTGACTTCTTAGTTGCATATTTACGAAAAATATGTAAAGACTTTTTTTGGTAAGAAAATATGTGAAGACATTTGTCCATGATGAGATCATGTAATTCTGACTTTTGGATTATTTCTTTTGAAAATACCATGCCCTTTTTTATTGTTGACGATGGATCGAGAGAATTTAATACAAACTGTCAATTTTGAGATGCTTACTTGTTGATTAACCTAATTTACCGGAGATAACAATAAACTAACAAGTGGTACTGCCGCGGCCAATGCACAAGAATTTTTATATGCGTATGTGTGTGTGTGTGTGTCTATATATATATATATATGTGGATAGAAAATAATTGATTATTAGCTTTGACCCTACTTTATAGAAATAATTTTATGTTTAACCAAAGTTGAAAGCAAGAAATGCATATTTGGGGAAAGATATTATGCTTTGCCACGCAAAACAAAAAAAAAAGTCATACTAAACTCTATTTTCATTGACGTAATGATAAAAAAAATTTATAAAAAAAAAAAAGAAAAAACCTACCATTAGAATTAGATTTTAACCATTGCAATAGGTTGTTTTGTTTATAATTATATTAACTTTTTAATATTTTGATATATCAATAAAATAAGTTTTGCATGTTGTAAATTTTTTAATATAAATAATCACAATTCAGATGGTTAAAAATCTAACAAGTAAAATAGTAGCATTTATTAGCACAAGTACAGTTCTTATAACAAATTTTCAACGAAAAAAAGGTTATTTGAAAAAAGTCCTCATTGAACTTTAATATAAAAGATGAGAAAGGTTGTGGTAAAGTCCTCCTGAGGGACTTTACCACAAGTTTTGGTAAGGTTTATTTTTTTAACCTTTCAAATGTAATCTACTAATTAAAATTTGTTTATATATGATAATTATAGTGCACTTTAACTCATATTATGCACTTAAAAATTAAAAAAAAAACAATAAAAAACTAATAAAAAAAACCAACACCAGTTTCACGAACAGAGCTACCACCATTATGGTCGATCCATTGTCGTCATGTGTCTCGTCTACAAGCTCCTTCTCTTCTCGATCTCATCTACCAGCTTCACGAATAGGACTATCACCACTATAGCCGACCCATTGTCATCATGTGTCTCATCTACAAGCTCTCTCTTCCCTTGATCTCTCCCTCATCACAAATTGGGCCGCCACCACTATAGCCGACCCATTGTCGTCATGTATCTCATCTACAAACTCCTTCTCTTCTTGATCTCATCTACCAGCTTCACGAACAGGGCTGCCACCATTATAGCTGATCCATTGTCGCCATATGTCTCATCTACAAGCTCTTTCTCTCCTTGATCTCCCCACCGATGAATAGGGCCACCATTACTATAGTTGACTCATTATCATCATGTATCTCATCCACAAGCTCCTTCTCTTCTTGATCTTGCCCCCTTTCTTCCTCTCTTTGGTGGACTTTGAACAACCTACCCAAAAAAATGACGAATTCTCTCTTTTTTCCTTTCTCCTCCTCCCTTCTTTCTTGGGCAACCTTTGAACTCCTCACTGGCGATTGCAACTTCATAGTCTTCGCCCTGCTAATGAACCCCAACCCCCCAAAATTGGTTTCTAGCCCCACCCCTAGCAACCTTGACCGTTGACGACCTAGCTCTACCCTTACAACTAGACCCACCGTTGATGGCCCCCTGCCAATGACCCCCAAACCCCTACCACCCTCCAGCCAAGCACCTGTGACACCCCTTTCCACCGGCAATATTATGTTTTTTTAATATTTTTTTCTTATATTTTTTTAATATCTTTGTCAATAATTGTACGAGATAATGTGCATTATAATTATCATGAACAAGCATTATCTTAATCGTTCGATTAGATCTGAACAGTTTAAAAATAAATCCTACTTGTAAAGTCTTGTTAGAGGGCTCTACTATAGCCTTTCCTATAAAAGATATATGTTTTTTTTATAAACTAAAATATTTTTCTTTATAATTAAAACAACCTTTGTTTTTCTCAATGAGTGAATACATCAGTTAAAAATAATCGTAATAATTATAAAGGCTTTAGAGATTATAGGATCACTGATCGTAGGAGTGTTCGTCGAAATTGTTAATCCATTTAATCCGTCAGATTAGATTGAATTAAGAGACTAATAAATTGATTATGAATTGAGATTTTTCCAATTCAAAGATTATAGATTTGGTTATGGATTGAGAAATTTTCAATCTATGCAACTCGTGAACCCAAACTATATACATATATATTTATAAATATATATTTTTCTCTAAATAAATTATATATGTGTATGCTAAATTGTGATTTGAATATATGAACGTTAAATTATTTTAAAATAATGTTGATTGAGTTAATGTGTATGAACATTTTATTTTGAGTTTAGTCAATATTGATTTATTGTTTTATATTATTATGCCATAATTTAGCTTATGATCAAAGACTTAACTAAACTAGTTTATGTGTGAGTATTTTATTTTAGTTCTAAAATAAACAGATGGAATCCGTCAATCCAATTTATATAATCCAATATTTACGGTTTGGTTTGTATTGATTTAAGAGTCTAACGGATTAGTTATGAATTAAGATTTTTCTAATCTAAATGTCATGGTGTCTATGGATTAAGGTCTAATTCATATAAATCAATCCGTAAACACCTCTAATCGATCATAGAGAGAAAATAGAGTGAATTCAGAACATCATTAACATTTATTTTCTATAAACATTTCAATTTGGGTTTATTGGTGTAATCCATTATTGATTTCGTAGTCTTCTTTTAATTTAAGTGCCATATGGGGTCAATATTTATATTTATATTTTCTTATTTTTGGAAATATTTTGGAATATTTTTTGCACTAAAAAAGAAATTTAAATTAAGACAAAACGAAATCTTTATACTTTATAATAATGCAAGCCTATGTTTGCTAAAGTGAAGAGGGGATCGGAAAGTCTTAAGCAAGAATATAGAGGAACGGACTAAAATTAAAAGAGGCATGTTGAAGAGTAAAAGTGAATTTTAGGTTGATTACTAGAGATGAAACTAGGAAGAAGCTAGAAAGTAATTTGTAAATCTATGAAATTACCATTTTTAATCATTTTAACTCTGAAAAGAAACAAGATTAGGGATAAAAAAATGATAAAGAGAAGAGTAAATATTTGATAAAGTAATTTATATGTTAATTCATTTTTTTGATCCAAATTATGAATAACCTTCTTATTAATATAACAACATAATTATAAAATACATTAAATTATAAATAAAACTTTCATTTTCTATCCTCTCTCTACCAAATATGATAACGGAAAACTCGTTTCACTTTATTCTCTTCACCTTAAACCATATCACCTCTCCCTCCCTTTTTATTTTCCATCCCTATCACCAATTAAAATAGCATAAAAATACTTCTTAACTCGTTTAGGTAGATTCTTGGTACATACTATTTTCGTTGTGTTTGATGTACCATTTTGAAATGGAATTTTTAGTAATTGATTGATTTTTTTTAAATTAATTAAAATTTTATTGATTTTTAAAATATATGTATAAAAATTAGAATGGAAACCCAAGAGTCAAATAAAGATTCATGATAGAGAAATTAAATATTGTGTATGTTTAAGTATTCTGTGTTACACCTATCGTTTAGAAAACGATCAAATTGATGACTAAATTTAACAAGATATTTTGTAGGAGTGATTAAATTAAAATTTATGTACCCTCCATTATAGGCTTCCATGAAAAGGGCTTTCTTTTCTGACGTTGGCCGCATGCTCCCATAATTTAAATATCTCACAAACAAACGTTTCTTGCCTGCCAAGTACCCTCTTTCACTTTCAACCATTTGTTTTTTGTTTTTCGTTTTTTTTTTTTTTCATTCAATAAAAGAAAAAGAAAAAAGATTCTTTTTTTCTTTTTTCTTTTTTCTTTTTGTTCCAAAGTTGTCTCTGTAATGTGCCTTCCCTTTCATTGGAACAGGTTTCCTTTAGATCGCCTAAATCTGTGCAATGTTGACACCCCAAATAGTAAACTAATTGTCTCCATCATTAACCAAAGAGCCCTAATTGCAGCCTAAAAGCTTCTATTTAATTTGCATAGAATCTAATCGTATGGAGATTAGTGCAGAGTCTTTGAAAAATGCCGACACAAAGAACTCTACCTCAGTCTAATTGGTCAACTTTGGGAGGTGTAGATGAGGTATTCCTTCATTACCGTGTATGAGAGAGGTAAGGATTAAAAAATTGATACTTCCAACTATATTTTTACAAAAATTTATGTATTTTTATGTACTTTTCTGCATGATATTCATAAAATTTCTATGAAAATTTTTGTAAATATCGATTTATCTTACAAAATTATCCAAATTCTGTATAAAAAATAAATATAATACTAAATGAAAAAATATCCCAAATTTTTTGCGAAAATATCAACAAAATTTTGACAAAATATCAATTTTGTTATTTTTAAATTATTTTTAAGTGTACTATAATTTATTTATTTTTTTCAGTTCAATCACATTTTCTTATCTATGAAGAGAAAATTGGTATAATACATATATGGTCTATTCAAAATTAAACGGAAAAATACTCAAATGCCATGTCTTGATATTAATATTATTTAAACTAATCAGATATTATAAATATCTTTGAACAATATAAAAACTCCATTTGATATTGATATTTTCTTATTATATATAGAACTATGAATGTAATATACTTATATTATTTGGTAATTAGGTTAATTGTCAGTTATTTAACAAAATAGTGAAGATATGCTTATCATTTACAGTATTATGATCACTTCCTACTATATAAACTTATCATGTAATTAAAATTTTAAGTAAGAATTTCATTTAATTTATGTCTTATTAAATATTTTAGAATTTCTTAAAGTTTTATTAAAAAATTTAACTTTATAGTGAATTTTCATATTTTACATTAATTTCCATTGATATTGATATAAATATCTAAGTATCCGTATTTTCACAAATATTGATATTTTTATCCTTGGTGGGAGGTAGTATTTCAAATCTTATTATTAGGAGAATGCAAAGGTTCAATAAGCTATATTTCTTAGCAATTAAATCCGCGAAATTAAGGTTGTATACTAAAATGTGATTATCTTTTATTTATCAACTTGTTTCAGGCAGTTAATAAAGATCATTTTCAAGGATAATGCTAATGTTAAAGCTACATTTAGCATGGAAATATATGAATATGACACATTTAATACTTGTAA
This sequence comes from Antiaris toxicaria, assembly GCA_035233585.1. Taxonomy (NCBI): domain Eukaryota; kingdom Viridiplantae; phylum Streptophyta; class Magnoliopsida; order Rosales; family Moraceae; genus Antiaris; species Antiaris toxicaria. The sequence continues at coordinate 18,635,277 of CP141161.1, read as the reverse complement.
TGCTTTCCTAAATGCATGCCTTCTTTTAGATTTCAGTCATAAATTTAAGCCTTCAACTTGAATAAAGGAAATTTTATATTTAACCATTGAATAGAGAGAAAGAGCTAATTAAAATTTTTTCGAAACTTAAAAAAATAAATAACAAATTTTAATATATATATTAATAATTTATTCTTTATAAATGGCATTTTTTTTTCAAAATTTAAAGAAAAAATAGCTGATTTTAAAATATTTAGATATATAATTTATTTATGAAGGAGTGAGCAAACGATTTTTCGTACTAATTTATTTTTGTAGATAAATTTATCAGTATTTACTTCAAAAATTTTAAAACCGCCTATTTTCTTTAAATATTTTATTTCGAACACGTATTATATCTTAAGTTTGACCCCAAATAACATATATCAAATTTAAAAACAAAATATTATATTAAAAATTGGTAAATAGCCTCTCTTATTTTTGTAAATAAGTTCAAGCCCATATTTTTTATTTTAGTTTTGTAAAGTTAATAAAAATATAATTATATCAAACAATTTTAACTTAAAAAATTTTATTTTATTTTAAATTTAATTTATAAACTAAATAAATTCTATATGCTAAATTTTTACATAGGTATTGATTTTTTTTTGGGTAAATTATTGGTATTGACGCTATACAGAAGACTACTTTAATTAATGCTTAAATAAGAATTACTGATTTTCATTTCCTACTTTCAAATTAAAAAGTATCTCTTGAGGGGAAAAACTTTATTGTATATACTAGCATAAAAAATACAAAGATATTGCTTAAAAAAAAAAAAGAAGTTATTATTTGTTTTGGATAAGAAATATTAGAAATGTGAAACATGCATATCACTTCTGTGGTGGAGTAATTATTACACTTTGATGATTTCATTTTCATTTTAGTCCCATCCTACTCCACTTTTATTTGCAGGGATTTGAAAAGTCTCTACTTTGAAATTATGACAGCACCCTCCACTTGTGTAAAAAAAGTAAAAGTCTCCTCGGAAAATTTGAGAAGGGTCATAATTTTTGTTTGTTAAGATGCGTTTTGTTCGCTTATATAAAATTTAAAAAAATAAAAACGAAGATGTGCTTTCTCCCTCTCATGTTTGAGTGTGATTTTTCGGAATTACTAGTATTAGAGCTGATTGATAATTTGCTTAAATATGATTTGTGGAATAAAGGGCTATATATGTGGTTCTTCCAAATCAAAGGAAGCATAAATGTTGCATTAATCAAAGAGATTCCTATATGAAAGTTGAAAGTGAAATTACTATTGTAATTTTCAACCAATTAATGATACTTAAATGTGTATATATATATACATATAAGTTGGGAATAGAGATTTAATTTACAGTGTATTTCTATAACAGCATTAAACATAAAATTATCATTAATAATAAAGACACAAACGGCATAATGAGGGCACATGCCCCCATAAAAAAAAAGTTAAAAATATATATATTTATTTTTATAATTCCTAGATTTATGATCTCTTAAAATTTATCTATGGCCCTACTAATTGTCATTTAAATTCTCTTTGTATATGTATATATATATATAAAGTTTAAAATCTGATACAAGATATAATTGATATATTAATATAAACATAAATAATTATTAATAAAAATATAAATTTATACATAAATAAATATAAATATAAAAATTTTCATATTTATAAAATATTTTTTAACATCCTAATTTTATATTTCATTATATGAAAGTTCACAACTTTAATAAATGAAGTTCATATCCTGGTAATATTAGATCATATTTATTACCGAATTATAGGCTATTTCTATGTATATATTTTTAAAATTTTTTAACAACTTTATAGAATTGTGGTTCCCACCACTGACTATAAATACAAAACAACTTATTTCTTTTTCTTATTTATTGAAATAATAATAATAACTAATTCGGCTGCTTGTCCCTCTCACAACGGCTGCTTCTTTATTTTTTAAATTCTTTTTCTTTATTATTTTTTTTTTGGAATTAAAATAGGCAGCACAAAGTTTTTTTTTTTTTTTTTTCCCCTCTCTCTTACCCTTTTATTCTAGTTTTTAACGGAACCCTTATGGCTAGAGTCCTCTTTTTTTTTTCTACTCTTACCCCCACTCTTTTTCAAAATAAAAATGTATTTTCAATTATTCTAATTTTCTCACCGACATGATCCATTGGTAAGTGCTTCTATCACTCTCCCTCTTTTTTTTTTTTTTTTCTGAAATTATTACTTATTTAGTTTTGCTTTTTGCTAATACTGTGATGAGAATTAAACTTACCACAGAACTTTTGAGTAAAACTTGGCTGGTTATTCTCAATATCATCTTCCATTCTATATCACTAAAGTACGTAAATTTGAGGATCTATTAACTTTTTTATTATGAGAGTAAATTTGAAGATCTATTAACTTTTTTATTATGAGAGATTAGTTTTTTTTTAATTTTTTTTAGGGATTATGAAAATTGTTAAGAAATTGGAAAAAAAAATTGATTGTCAATTCCCATCTTCACTTTGTTTTATTAAGAAATTGGATAGGAGGTCAATAGATAAATAACAATTTAGTTGTTTACATTGAAAAGGATATTTTTGATACAATTGACAATGAAGCTATTATGCAGAGGTATTAAAAAACATGAACCTGCCAAGAACAATTACAATGTCTTGCTTATTCAATAAAATTTCATTATGAAAATGTGTTAAAAATTTTACTAGTTTTCATAGAAACTATGAAAAAGTATTGGAAATTTTACTTGATTTTCATTCTATAAATTCATAATTTTTATTTGTAAATATGACCCCATTGAATTCAAAATTTGGCTCCATCCTTGATTACCGTTAAGCTTATGTTTTGTGTAACTATTCAATTTAATTTGAATGACAGCATTTTAATTTTTTTCAACAAAGTCAACTTTAGTCTTACTATTTACAATTATTATTATAACTTTGTAATTCAAATTTTAAAAGTTTATAATTTTACATATACAAACTCTAATGAGATAGTCATTTTTTTAAATTACATAAAATTTTGAAACAAATTAAACAAGTTCTATTTTAATATTTTTTTCTAAACACATTTCAAGTTTTGTATTTTTTAACTCTAGCATTTCAAAAGACTTACTAAACGCATAACTCAATTCAACTAAAATCCAGTAAAAAAAAAAACTTAAATCCAACCCATGTACTAAATGCATCCTAAGTGATGCCAATAATCACAAAATATTTTTCAAATCAAAAAAATTAATTTGGAAAAAAAAATGATAGTACTTATAGTCGGCCCTAGATCTTGCTCTTGCGTTTCTTTTTTTTTTTTTCATTTTTTATCATATTTATTTTCATCTCTCTTGTTCATTAGTTAGGCTCCCTTCTTCCTTAATCTCTCTTTTCGGGAGGTTTTTTCATCTCTAGTCTCTACTTAATTATCTCTGTTTTTAGATTATTTGGTGGATGTGTTCATCTAGATCAAAGACGTGATGGTGTTGTTTGATTTTAGTATTAATTAGGCATTTAAAGCAATGTTATACGGCTCTAACTTGTAATATTTTATCTACTTCTTAACCGATGAAACGCATTTTAGTGGAATTATTTTATTGATAGGGGGAAGGATGCTGTGAACTCAAATGAAATTCATCCTTAAATCATGATTAGCGATAAAGATCAAGGATTATTTTCACAAATGACATTGAAATTATACATCTAATTTAATGTTGATTATTGACTTCTAATCTTAAAAATCATATTAAATTATCCTCAAATTTAAATATTTATTCTATAATTAGTTTCAATAATGAATATTATTAAAATCACTCGTGAGATGATATTTATTAACTATTGACAGAAGAGTCATTTGCATAAAAATTTCATTCAATAGATTCATTTAGTATCATCAATACTTGACAGTCACAATGAACCACAACATGACGATAGGAATGAAAGAAGAAATGCTTTTCGTATTATTAATTGCCATAAAATAAAAAATGATTTCAAATTTACATTTGTGCGACGATTTTGATTCGATTTTTTTTATTGATTATTGACAAAGGAGTCATTTACACAACAATTTAAAAATTCATGAACCAATATAAGATTAGATTTACAGTTTAGGGGCCATTTATAAAGTTATTCCATAAGATTACTCCTAAAAATTATATACATCTATATGCGTAAATACCAAATATACGTGTCATGTGCATCAACGAATTGGCTAGTGGTCATTAAGGGTGGCGTTACATTCTCAAGCATTAGAACCTTCTAAATTGTGAACCCTTCCAGCAACAACCTGACGAAGTTGAAATTCAAATTCAATTCACATCCTCATAAATAATGGGGGGTGGAAAGAGCTTATTATTTATGAAAATTATTCTTGTTGTTTTCTTTTTCCTTTTATATATTTTCGTGCTTTGGTCAATTCGTGATCACATGACAGATTCCTGCTTACACCTTCACATCTAGCTAGGGAAAGTGGACCAAAAAAACAAAACAAAACAAAATCAAGTTTTCAAACAAAGACATGAGGACATAACGTGCTTAATATAAACCATACCAAAAAGAGAATGCCTTGAACACTCGAATACTTCCTTTGCATCTCTATATATTGCATTTTTTTTTTTTGGTAGTTAGCTTGAAAAAATAACTTCATAAAAAATGGAGAAAGTAATTTAAAATCGATTGATAGTTAAAATACCATAAAAAGTTAATAGTTTTGATAACTTGATCTTAATCTGTCCTTGCCTGATCAAGTGAAGAAAAATCATTGGATTTTTTTTTTGTTTCGTTTATTTACGTTTTGTAACCCCTTACCAGCTTTCTTTCTTTCTTTCTTTCTTTCTTTATTTTTTTGCTAGATTTTTTCCTTCTATGTGAAAGTTAAATATTCAAGTTAACACTTGTTGATCTTTCAAATCCTTTTATAAATTTCTCGAGTTGTATTGAATTGATCAATCAATTATTCATTACACAATAAAGTCAAAATTTGGCCACTTTTTTTTTTTTTAAGAGAACAATGTTGTTGACTCATTATTCATTTTTATTTTATATAGAAGAAATCCATTAATCCATAATATAATAAACAAAATGACCTATCTAATTCTATTATAAGAGTAGGTTCAGGCTCACTCAGATCAAACAAAAAATATTTTAAAAAAGAAAAAAGAAGAAAAAAATCATCATCATCGCACTACTCGATTAATTTCTAATCAATCCAAATATTTATTCACTTTTAATCCAAATACTCATTTTGTTTAATTTTTAATCAAAATCGAATTTTAAACGGTTTCATTCATGTGTCAGGTACGTTTTTTGTTTCATGCGTGCACCATTTTAACGTCTTCAACAACCACACCGTAAGACATCTCAAATCTCATCCGATCGACGGCAATACCAAGGTGGTCAAGGCCCAAAGGGACGAAAGAAATTTTACTTGCAAAAAAGAGAGTGAAAAAAAAAAAAAAAAAGGATAAGAGAAACGTCAAAATCACGCAAATCTCGAGGATAAGAGGGGAGGGAGATGGTGCCACGTGCACAAGAATTGGTAGAAGGGATAAGGACAAGGACGCGTGTACGGTCAAAACACGGACAATGATGTTGTCCGTACAGACATAATATCTCTCTCTCCCTCTGTTTATCTTTCTCTCTCTTGTGTGTTGTTCGTTTTGTGTCAGAAATAGGAAAGAGAGATTTATTTTGGGGGGAATGGTGAGGGGATCTTTTTTGGGTTTCTCCTTTTGTCGGGAAGTACATGGAGAGTGGTGTCGCCCTAGTGACCTAAACTAACACCATGTGTCCCTCTTAACCGTTCGATATTTACCTTACATTTATATTAGGCTTAAATATAATATAATTTTTATTTAAATATAAAAATATATTTTTTAAATATTAATCATATAATACTTTAAATTTAATATAATCATTATTTATTATTTTACTTTCTCTACTATTTTTATTATTCACGTTATTTTTTTTTCTTTTTTTTCTCTTATTTTTATCTATTACATTATATATTCATTATTAAAATACAATTTAATTATTTTTCACCCAAATGCATAACATATTTAAATAAAATATAAATATTTTTCTTTTAAAAATAAATTATATTTAATTCATTATATTTAAATATAATATAAACATAATATATTTATCAAACATAAGCTTAATATTAAAATTTTTAGGTCACTCCAACTATTCATTTACTTTTCCCACCCCCTTCATAAGTGGGTTAGATGAGTGTTCGTTCTACCTACTAAAATCTTTGGATTTAAACGCTTTGTTGTTATAAATGCCTTCTAAGTTTCAACATATCGTGTAAAATGGCATGATATTTTATGAGGATTCACACTTCCTCACTTATTAGTCTTAAATGTATGCATATTAGACATATTTAAAGAAATTTATCTAAATAAAAGAAAATCAAAACAATAAGAAAAAAATAAAAAAAATAACAAAGGAATTGAAAAAAAAAAGGCAAAAAAGAACAGAATGAAAAAAGGATTAAAATGTAAAAAATATAAAAAAATAAAAAGGATCGTAAGAAAAAAAAAATTGAAGGACAAAATAAATAACAAAAAAGACTAAATGCTAAAATTTACCAAGACACTACCATATAATAATTAGAAATTAAATTTAATATTGATTATAATTCATGATAAATTGATATTAAATTTGTGATAAATTTATCACAAGTTACATTTAGTATCAAAGTTAGGGATAATTTCGGAAAAATTTTGGAGACCAAAATTTTCACTTTTTATTTTTTTATTTTTTATTTTACATCTTCCACCACTATTTACTATTTATATATCCAAAACTTTAAAATAAATTTCAAATTTTAAAAATCTATAATTTTACTTATACAAGTCCAAATGAAATGATTTCTTTTAAATTACATATAATTTCAAGAAAATAAAAAAAATCTATATTGATAATTTTTTTCTGAATAAATTTTTAATATTTAACTTTTTTTTTACTCTAAACAATTTTTTTCCTAAATATATTTTTCAAAACTTTTTTTTAATTAAAAATAATTCTTCAAAAGTCTTTCAAACAGACCATTAATATTAAATATGACGTTTAGCACTTTTATATATAAATACTAAAATTTATAACTAGCACAATAAGAATATAATATTGCATTTAATATGGTACTTTATATATTTTTTTACTTACAAAAATTAAAAAAATGAAACTAATCATTCATTTTCATAGAGGAAGAAAGAAAGAGATAAAGAGACAGAAATAGTCCTTCATTTTTCTTTATCATTTTTTAAATTTAACTATTTTAATAAATTACGGACTATTTTTAATTTTTATACATTTAGTAGAGAAACAAATAGTCCTTCATTTTTCTTCACCATTTTTTGAATTTAATTATTTCAATAAATTACGGTCTATTTTTAATTTTATACTTTTAGCAGAAAATAATTTCGTTTTCGTCACGTAATATATATGATTAGGGCTGGCAATTTGGGTCACGACACGACAACACGGCACGAAACCCGCACGAAATTAGAGGGTTTGGGTTTTTTTTAAATGGGTTTGGGTCAAAACGGGTCGAACCCGTCAAACACGATTAAATAAAGGGTTGAACCCGCACGAACCCACCAACCCACAATTTACACGAAATAACCCGTTTAATAAATGCGTCATATATGGGTTAACACGAACATGACTCATGAATTACCCATTTATAATTTTTAATATATATTATATAAATTTTTAAAGTTTAAAAATTTAAAATTCAAAATTTAAATATAAAATATGTATTTTAGTTTTTATATGTATATTTTTAGTTTTGTATTTATCTTTTGTGATCTAAATTTAAGTGTAGCTTGATTGTGAACTTAATTTGATTGTTATTTAGATGTTTAATAAGTTTTTTTAATGTTAAAATTGATGATAGGTTAGTTAAATTGGTCAATAACAGGTTAATTAAATATATCAATAACAAGTTAGTTAAGTGGGTCAATAACAGATTGAATGACCCGTTTATGACCCTTTTAGTAAGTGGGTTTAGCAGACACGACACGACACGACACGACACGTTTATGACCTATTTAATAAACCGGTCATAAACGTGTTGTGTCGTGTCAACCCGTTTATTAACGGGTCATGTTCGGGTTGTGATTTTTGACACGATTATTAAACGTGTCGTGTTCATGTTGAGTGTATTCGTGTCAACAAACGAGTCAGATACGACACGAATACGACCCGCTGACACGATTTGCCAACCCTATATATAATTATTAAAAACCACATAAGTGTAAATTTTAAAAGTAAAGCTTATGAAAAAAGTGAAATTAAAAATTTTCTTAAAATAGTTGAAAACATGTTGTACTTTATATATATATATTTTTAAATTTTATGTTATCGTCGGAAGGTAGGCGGACTCAATTTTTTACTTGAACATGTCCACATAACCACGCTCTCATAGTGAGGTGTCCAAGATATGAATAAAACATATTTGATAACATTGATCAAACCGTACTAATTTCCCATTGAATGCATTACTTTAAATGGCTTAATAAACATATTGTAAAATTGTGGGATTTTTAATTCTCCCCCACAACATTATCTTAAAAAACAAAGAAATATACATAATAATATATTAAATAATTTTAATTCTAACTTTTAAATATTAACTTACATCTAATATCACTTATTATTTTTTATATAAAAAGGTTGGGAACACCAACTGTAATTTTAAGTTTTAAATTTCAATCTATTTGGTATGTAAATTGTTATTAATTTATATACAGATGTTTAAATGATTATTACATTAATTGATTGTAACTAATAAGGAAAATTTAACAACCTATTAATACTAAAAAATTACGATTAGAATTGATCACAGTTCTAACATTAATACCAAAAAATAATACTAACATTATTATTTTTTCATTAATAAAAAATCACAGTTCTTCGTCACGTAAAATAATATACAAAAATTGTGATTAAAATATTTATGTTCCTCGACATTAAAAAATTTAGTTCTCTCCATTGGCTTCAAAGCACAAGTATAACACTTTAATTATGCCTCAAACCTAACATAATATTTAAACTATTCTCATCACTCAAATTTTAAACAATGTTACTTAATGTTGACACAATGGCAGAGTTAGAATACATTTTCATTTCGGGCGTTATAAATATCTAAAACAAATTTTTATTGAAATTTTAATTATTAAATGAGGGAACACTAATATTTTTATAATGTAAAATGAGACACAACTAAAATAAATTAGAGTACAACTAAAGTTTTACAAAGAATATTTAAGAGTAAAGACTAATCTTTTAAAATATAATTGGGGACACATGGACGAGGCTTCACCATCGGTGAGTAGATTAGTGTTTGCTAGATTCTAATGCGGTAACAATTATAAATAAATACAATTTAGTGCAATAATGTAGCATGCTATTTATATTTAATCATGCTTACTACATCTTAATTTATGTAACTTGTCCACGCAGATGTTACTTGCTAGCAAGACAGCAATCTTAATTTATTAATTTTCTGTTATTGTACGGGTCAATTTCTTCTTTTCTTTTTGTTTTTTTTTTTTCCTTCCCTTGAATGAGTTAACAATTTTCCTTTTTTTTTATAAGGTTATTATTAAACGCAAATATAAATTTCACATCATTAACGTTTTATTTCATAATTTAACTAATACATTAATTTGTTGTGATTTTTTTATCTAAATTTATAAAAAAAAAAACCTTTATATATTTTTTTATATGAAGTTGTATTCGATCAAAGTTTTGTGTAATTATGTTTTGTTTTCTTTCTTTAAAAAATTGAATGAATATTTTCATGGTGACATTTCACGTGACTCTGCCACTACCTAACCACCTGTTTGTTTTCTACTCAAAGACTTGTCCTTCCAAACAGTGAGACTGGCCCCCCCTCTCTCTCACTCTCTTCTCCCTCAAGTTGTCAGGCTTCTCGTCCAGGTCCAGCCATCCAATCACCCTCGGCCACCTGCGTCCGTTTGAGATTGTTTCAAGGAATGTGTGGAATATATTTTATATTTAGGTAAAAAAATATTTATTTTATATTTAAATATAATATATGTTTAGATATAAAGTATTGAAATTATATTTTAAAATTAAAAAGATAATATGATTGGTAAAAATATATTGAAAAAATAAAATAAAAAGGTAATATGATATAAATGAGAAAAAAATTTTATTTTCAAAATATTTTGAAAGAGCAAGGTGTTGTTTGACATAAAAATTTTATTTTAATTTTATTTAAATACAATATAATTTTATATCAAACATAAATTTTACAACAGTGATACGAAAATAATTACTATTCAAAATATTTTTAAAACAATCACATTAACTTTTCAACTTCATTATTTGTCTCTATTTTTACCAATCACATCAATTTTTCAACTCTAAAATACTTTTTATCCAAACACACATTTCATTCAAATACAAAACAAATACTTTTCAACCAAATACAACATTCAAAAAACAAATTTCATTCAAATACAATCAAAATGCAATGCGTTTACCAAACACCCCTAAATGTATTTAAAATACTATTAAAAAATATTATATTTGAACACAAAATTTTTACGTTTGAATGAAAATTACATCGCATTTAAACATTGTACTAATAAAAAACTATAATCAAACACCTCTTTATGCCGAAGATGTAATAATAATCAGCAAAAATATGTAATTTGTGCACGTATCATTTAAGATGATTCTTTGCGGTTTTATTTAATCGGAGCAGTTCCCAAGGGCGGGTATTCCTACCATCCCGTTCGCATCAGAAAAAGGTGAAAAACCAATAATAGGATTTTTCCCGCCCTAGTCCCAAACCGCCCCATTAGGTGCAGGGCACAGCCCTGTTAAAACAATATGACATCCCTAGATAATAACTTATTAATCCCTATATTAATCTCAAAACTCTAATAATAATAACTTATTAATCCCTATATTAATCTCAAAACTCTAATAATAAGAGCCTGGGAGTTTAAATGGGGACTATTTTATTTTTATCAATAACTTATTGATCCGGCTAATGCTTTTCATCAAACATGGAATTAGGATAATTTATCTTATTTCTAATCCTGACCAGAATGTATTATATCAATGTGCCTAACATACCTTAAAAGAAGTTCTTTTGTACTTCAAAAATACAATAATGTTTTTTAATTAATATTCTACTAGGCTCACTTGATTTTTTAAATAATATGTTTAGTCGTTATCAACATTCCAAGAGATAAGAAAAGAATTTACTCTAAAAAGCAAAGAAAAGAATTTACTCTAACCCAATATTTTGCGACATGTAAAGAATTTTTGCTAGCTTTTTATTTTTTATTGTTTTTATTTTTTTAATTTAATGAGATGTCACAGCGCAGTAGTGATAGAACTTATTCAACTTGCAAAACGATTTGATTCTATGAACTTAGTTGGCACCAAGCTCGGCATTAAGATTCTTTATAGTGTCCCATCGGATATATATATATATATTTTTATCCCTCTTCTCACTCGGTCTCAAGAGACAATTCTTTCGTTTATAGAGAATTTTTACGGCAAAAATTTCTATTTATATTATTACAAGTAATAATTGTTATTTTAATTAGACTAAATGTTCAACAATTTAATTTATAACTTGAACAATTTTATCTCGTATTTTATAAATTTTTAAGGTGGACGTTTTTAAATTAGACAGTTTAAAAAATTAATCTAATAATACAAAATATTATACTGTAAAAGAACCACTGTTTATAATATGAATGTTTTTTTTTTTTTTCCTACAAAGAAATAAAAATATTCTGTTATATTAATACATAACTCTCAACTCAACAGGAAATTCTAGGAACTCTATTATTTTGGATAATTTTCTCATTTAGGAAAGATCTTATACCCTTTTTTTCCCTCCTTATCGCTAATAAAGCAGCTATGTATGCCATTGAACATGAATGCAGTAGATACTTCAAGCATTATTTTAGTTCCGTGATGAAAACAGTTATGGACTGAGAACGAATCTGAGTTTAGAGCTTTAAAAGACGTCCTTATCGGAAGGGCATATTTTTATTTAGGAGACGTTTGGTAAATACATTGCATTTTGATTGTATTTGAATGAAATTTGTTTTTTGAATGTTTTATTTGGTTGAAAAGTATTTGTTTTGTATTTAAATAAAATGTGTATTTGGATGAAAAGTATTTTAGAGTTGAAAAGTTGATGTGATTGATAAAAGTAGAGATAAATAGTAGAGTTGAAAAGTTGATTTGATTATTTTAAAAATATTTTGAATAGTAATTATTTTCATAGTACTGTTAATACGAAAAAATATTTTAAACTGACATAATTAAATATAAAGCTAAACTCCACAATTGTTGATCTTATTCTAATAGCAACTTTCTAAAGTTTAAATGTTATATAAAATTGTTTATTTCTTTCTGATAATCACCATATCACTAAAATGAACTTTCTTTTATGGTAATTGCTTATATCATCATCATGTCTATTTTAGGTTTTAAAAATATTTTATATTTATTTATATTAACTATAAACTTTTTTATGTATTCGTCGTGAGCTTTATTTCAATGATCAATTATTTTAAAATAATGATTTTTTTTTTTTTGCATACTCTACAATTTATACCTGCTAGTCCTTCTTTCTTTATAATAAATCATGAAAATTTTTTTTTCCTTTTTATAAAATGTTTGCTTAGTCTGACATTCTTTTTAGAGATTTTTCATTCCTTTTTTTTCTCAATTTTTTATTTGTTTATTTTCTATTCTTTATGAAAATATGATGTGGTCTTTATAAATATCAATTTAGAAATTTATGTAAATAAAAAAATTAATATAAATCATACCCTTCAATCTAGACATTCATATAAATAACCTATTTTCCATAACGTAGATTTCTGGTTTCTTGAATTCATGTAGTGTACAATATTTTTTTAAATAAATATTAAGTGCACAAAAAGTTAAGATTAAGATAATTTTCTTTTCTTTTTGCATGTTTAAATGAGAAAGGCTATTTTCTTGAGCTGTATATAGTAAAACGTCTATACATTAATCTTATTAGAACTAAAAAAAAATTAGTATTTTAGAGAGATTGTTGATTTTTTTTTAACTTTGATGGAAAGGGGATTAAACTTTACACTTTGTGGTGCAATTATATATGAAATTATTGCTGTTACATTAGAGTATGCTTGTCACTATAAGATTATTGATTTTAAGATAAACGAATAACAAATTAGTTTTTAATAAATGATATTTTTTTAGTTTGAAAAAGAGTTGAAATATATAGTATAAATATGCCTATTGAGGATTGTCAAGATCCAGATGAAGAGATTATTCTGGAGGTAATGACGAAAAAACCAACTGATAATGATCATGATCAAGATAAAAGGTTGAGTTTTATAACCAAAAAAAAAAAAAAGCCTTTCAAATAATAGTAATCTTAAATAATGACTTTCAGCAACATTAAAAATTTATCAAATGTGTTATATATACATTGCAAAAAATTAGAGAAGGAAGAAAATGCGGACGACTTTGTATGCATATTTCAAGCAAAAAAAAAAAAAAAAAAAGAGATGAAAAGAAATAGAAGTTTCCAAGGGGGAAAAAACTTCTTCACCATGTGTTATGAGTAATATTAATTTATATATTTAATCCTTTATAAATTTATATATTCGTTAGGCCCTTCAAGAATTACAAAATATATATCAAATGTATTTGACAAAATTATTAATTTAGTACAATGGTATAATCAAGCTGACTCAAAATGATTTCATTATTTAAGATTAATAGCTTACTGACACTCATTTATCAAAGTTTTATTATATATGTCTATAAATGTTAGTTATTAATTGGATAATAATTAAAACTTCGTTATTGTATTGTTGAAAAATGAAGTAATTTTTTTTGTTAGTCTTTCTTTTCAATAATTAACCAAATAATATATTTGACTATGATGTTTTAAAATAATAATAGAATAAAACTAATATAACCAAACAGTATAATTTAAATTAATTACATATTAAAATACTAAATTTACCCTATTTTTTCCTCTCTCCTCTACCTCCCATCTTTCTCTCTCATTTTTCTCTTTGTCTCTCTATCTCCCTCCCTCTCGTTGCCAATGTTATTGCACCTAAGGACATCATAACAGCAGCAAAGAGCAAATCACAATGGTGACAATACCTAAGGAAATATGGGATGGAAATATTGGATTTCCATGAAAATATGGAAAAATGCCGATACTTCTTATATTTTAGTATATTTTTTAATGTAATATTTTCAATATTTTCATTCAATATATTTTCAGTATTTCCTTCATAGCAAAAAAAAAAAAAATCACAACGGAACAACAAAAAAACCAATAAAAGGCAGCGACTTGTGAACTTCTTCTCCACACTGATCTTCCAAATCTACCAGCTGGCTTGGAGGAGATCCATCACATTTGATGTTTGATCTTCTTCCCCTTGGCGATGATAAAGCTCATATATGGTTGTCCACATGCGATGATACTCATACAACACATTCCATTTAAATCAGACTTGTTGTAATAGGTAAAATCAACAATCTACTTTTCATTGGGGATTAATTGCCAGTTCATAGTCGATTGTTAGCATGATTCGTCATCTAGATTAATCTGACATAGTTGCATATAAGCAAGGAAATGAAGTACGAAAAGAAAATGAAAAACACAAGATTAATAGAAGATGTTCACCCTCAATGGGAGAACCATATCCTCTGTAGTATTTGAGGGTTTACACTATATACAGAGAAAACATACATTACAAGAGAGTTTAAAGAAACTAGAAGAAAAAAAGAAGAAATAATGATGTAGAAATTCGTAATAATAGAAAGATAAGAATGAATGAGACGCGAGTAGGTTTGAAATTCTTCCTTTGGTGTCTTCCTTTTGTCCTTAGGACCAATAGAACTATTCCTTTTATAAAGGATGCTTGATGCAAGCTAGTTTATTGGTTCTGAATAGGAATCGGTCTTTAAATCTTGACGATACTTTTCTTATCATGAATTTGAGCAACTTCTTCATAGAATTTGCATCCACCAAATTATGAAGGTTTGAATTTGAATAAGATACACCTTTGAAATCCCATGATAGAAGGTTTTCGTGAATATTCTGTGTGGTTGACTCGTCAATATTTGTGCAATTGACTTGCCTGTTAGTACTAGTGCAGCTGACTATGAAATTGTCTTGAGTCGTTAATGTTAGTCGATATGTGCCTTAAGTTGCCAGTTGGCAAGTCCTTCTCATCTTGTTATGTTGGAGTATATGCCAGTTGATTCATGGTTGCATTTCTTCTTCAATCGATGATGCTTCGAGTCCTAGAGTCATGTAATGATTGGTATTTAAATAATTCAAATTGATACCTACATAGTGAAAGATAAATATGAAATCCGACTGGATGTTTTCTTTAAAAAAAATAAAAATAAATAAATAAAAACAAAAAAGATAGAAAAAGAAGGATTAACGTGATTTTATCCACCAATTAGGAATAAAAAGAAAATTCACCAATAAGGAGTATCATGAATAGGCTCCTATATAAATATAAGCTTACAAGTACAAAAACAAATAAGTTACCTAAAAATGTAAAATCTGTTAAAATCATAAAATTTCTTATTTCTTAATATAAGAAGATAACATATATAAATTCAAATCTCTTACATTATAATCAAACAATCCAAAATCTTAGATATCAAATTAAAAAATTAAAGAGAATAATATTTTTTATTTAATACTTTCTGTTAAATTATAAATAATATTTAACCATATTTATTGAAGATAGCATACCAAAAAATGGAAAGTGAAATAACAAATAATAAAAATTATCTAATTATCAATAATTGAAAAGAAATTAAAAATTAATTTCGGAAGACTATTCAATTCAATATTTTAACATGCTTAGTATTCAAAAATCAAAATTTGACTGGTACTTGTTTTGTTTTGTTTTTTTAGAAAATTTGGCAGGTATACGTGTAGCATAAAAGTGGACTTCACTCCTGTTTCGAACGCGATGATATACGTTGTTGTCATGTATGGTGTATGTAGTCGAACATATGAAAATGATGGAACTACACGCAGCAAATATGGATCGAAGTGTACGCGAAAGAGATAGGTTGTTCTTTTATTTTTATTTTTTTTAAATAAAGCAGGGTTATAATTGAAAGGTCAAAAAAGAAAATTCGAAAAGTTGATAAGATGGCTTCACAGTTTCAGGCTTGATCATTCCATCAAACAAATCAAAGGTATACTCTGGAATGTATCTTAATAGTTTCCCTTTAAAAGAAAGGATACTGTATGCATTAGAACAAGCTAGAAGCTAGGAGAGCGGCAGAGCACCAAAAGTTGATCAGTTTTTTTATTTCTTTTTTTTTAAGGGTTATTGTATTCCTAATAAAAAAAATATAAACATCAACGTGGATTTGAATGATATCATGACACAATAAAACATAATCTTAATTACGTATCAGTTTTGCCATAAGAAAAGTAAAGTGTGCATTGAATTTCACAACATCATATGGAAAAGACACGACGGTTGATCTGCTTTAATTTCTTATTAATTAGACAGTTCATCCTAATACTATTTAAAGCAAGGTAAAAGAAGTAGAGCAAATATTCAACTTTGAAATTTTTTTTTTTAATTTAAAAATATTAATTCTTTTTATCTTAAATGGAAAAAAAAAAAATCAAATCGCGCGTAAGGTTAAACTAATGTGGCGTTTGGGACAGACTTTTTTTTTAACATTGCATTTAAATACATGTAATTTTCCCCCCAAATATAAAAATATTTCATTCAAATATTAATCACATCACATTTTAAATCTAACACAATCACTATTTATTATTTCACTTTTTCTATTACTTTTATTAATTACATCATATATTCCCTCTCCCTCCTTTTTTTCTCTCTACTTTTACCCATCACATCACATATTTATTATTAAAATATAATTCAAATACTTTTCCCCCAAACACACATTGCATTCAAATGTAATGCTAATGCTTTTCCTCCAAATACAAATTGCATTCAATGCATTGTATTCAAACACAATGTAAATACAATGCGTTCACCAAACGAATCCTAAATATCACATGACATGATAAAATAAAAAATAAAAACAAGGTAATAGAAAAAAATAACGGATCATTCTATTTAGAGAAGTAAAAAGACATTTGAGCAAAAGACTAAAGGTTATCGATAAGATTCGTCTTATTTTAGATGTATAATATATGAATCCTTATCTTATTTTAGATATATAATATTTGATATAATTAAAAGTCAGTTTTTTAAAGTTTTATCAAATCTAATCTATTAGAGATGTAACATGCAATTCAATCTAATTTTTTCAAGATCGATTTAGATTGGATTGGATTGAGTGATTTGAAATTTATCACATATAATTTAAATACTTAATTTTAAAACAAACAAGTAAGAATTATAAAATATATGAAGATGTATTATAATATGTTAAGAAATTAGAAAACAAAATAAAATAACTTTGTTTATAATATCATAACATGTCAGTTTTGAAGTTTTATTTAACATTTGAAACTGTATAAAAAAATAGACACAAATTTTTGGATTACTATTATAAAATATAAGTATTGTTTATATATCTTTCAAGCACATGTATATATAAGTTAGATTGAATGTTTTGAAGGTAAAAAATATATTCGATCTAACTTAAATCAGTTTTAAAGAATTAACATCTAATTAAAATCAGTTATTTATAAAAAAAATAGATTGAATTTGATTGATTAATTTAATTGGTTTATTAGATCCGATAAACATCCATACAAAAGACCGTCTAAGTAAAAAATAAAAAATAAAAAAGCATAAGCAGTAAATGAAATTCTAAAACGCCAAACTTTATGAGATATCATTCGTTGAGTTAACATAATGTTTACAATGCAATATGATTTTGTTTAGTAGAATACTTTTTGCCAATGATTATTAAATTTAAAAAAAAAAAAAAATTGTTTTTGCTAAAATTCAAAAAATTGAAATCAGTACAATATATTTGGTAGATAATTGAAACGATTATGTCATTAACAGACACTTGTATAACTGAATTTGTGCTTATAACCAACTTACAAAACACCTCCGCCAAAAAAAAAAATTTACAAAATGATAATTTTTGTGCTGACGCAAACACCATTTTATCATATGAACATGACAACTAAATGTTAAACTGCTATACAGCATGTTTTGCTATCAGTGATGTCCAAGCATTTTTCTCTATCATTACAAAAACCCTGTATCAAAACAGTCGTCAAAGGGTGATCTAAGCCGGGCTAATACAATTGAGCATGCGGCTGAGTCCTGAGCTATAAACTTTAGGTGTGGTAGACCATAATTTATTGAGATGAACGGAAACCACGTGTCGAAATGAAGTGAGGCCCAAAGGCCAAGGGCACTCAGCAGCTATAACCTAAGTACGGTTTTGTCGGGTTCCCTTAGTTTAAGGCTCATAAAAATTAAAAAAATTAAAAATGTTACAATAATTCATAGATTAAAATTTATTTTTAAACAAGTTTTAGTTATTGTGAACAAATATAACAATTTCTATGACAAAATATCTAAACCCCTTTTACAAGCAGAGCAGAGCTTTTGATACGTTTAGATATTTTAATCATAAGGTCAATGTCAATTTTATATTTATTATAAAATATAAAATAATATATATTTTTTAGAGATAAAATAGTAAATTCAGTTGATAACGATGTTGTGATTAAATAGAAAGATCAAGGTATGATTCAATAATAATCTATTGTTGCCTGTCAGAAAATAAATAATAATAATCTACCATTAAATTTGAATTTTTTATTAAATTTAATATTATATAATAATCACTTAGATAATAACTAAATACCACTGGTAGCTTGTTTTTAATATTTGATTCACATTATATTTAAATATAATATAATTTTTATTTAAATATAAAAATATTATATTTAAATATCAATTATATCATATTTTAAATATAATATAATTATTATATATTATTTTATTTTTGTTAATTATATTACATATTTTTTTATCTATTATATCATAATATAATTTAAATATTTTTAATTTAAATATATATGTTTATGTTGACACTAAAAATGACGTAAGAGCGCCTTTCCTACAAAACTACAACCACACATTTCCATTTTTGTTTTTTGGTTTTTTGTTTTTGTTTGATTTTTTGTTTTTTTAAAGAAAAACCACAACCATCCATACTCGTACGCGAGTTCAGTCCAACCTTGCACATGGCTGCCTCAGTGTCGCTCCCCTCGTTCACCTCCACGTTTCCAAGCCCACGTCCCACCCGCAATCATTTCCTTCAATTACAATCCTTTCATTATTTTCTCTTTTACTTTTTTAACCGGAAATTCTCTTTTATTTTTTAACGAAAATTTGACTATAGAAATCGTATATTTTTAATATATTTTTTAATGATATAGTTTATTAATGAAACTAGGGGTGTTTATCCTATTATAAGTTTTTAAAATAAATATTCACATATTAGATTATTAAAAAAATTCATCGATTAAAATAATAATAATACCCATTATAAAATAAAAGAACATATATTTATTATCTTTGCAGTGTAATAGTACAAGCAATTATATAAGTAACAAAATATTATAGTTATAGTTTCAATCTAATATCGAAATCCATCCCCCCCCCCCCCCCCGGTCCTTTTTTTTAATTCAGAAAATAAGTACTGAATAGGAGTTTCCTTTAATTATGTTAATCCTGATCGATTCGTTCAATATAAAATAATAAACAAGTTGGATTGAAATAGATCGGGAGTGTTTATGATTGATAACATATTATAATTTTCTTAGTTTAAAAATTTTGAATTTGATTGCGGTTTGAGTATTATTCAATCGACAAGATACATAATTCTAAACTTGTTGGGATTTATGTCCAAAAGTATTGTTATATTTTTGGATATTATTTATTTTAAATAAATAAATTTGA
This sequence comes from Antiaris toxicaria, assembly GCA_035233585.1. NCBI lineage: Eukaryota > Viridiplantae > Streptophyta > Magnoliopsida > Rosales > Moraceae > Antiaris > Antiaris toxicaria. Next base: position 18,615,305 of record CP141161.1, on the reverse strand, counting down.
TTTTTTATTAAAATTATATGTATGTATTTTTTAAATATTTTATAAATATTATTAATGTCTTGTTTGTTTATCGTATTGTATTCGGATTGTATTTAAATACAATGTACTTTTCATCTAAATATAAAAATATTACATTAAAATACTAATTACATTATATTTTAAATTTAATACAATCAATATTCATCTTCCTTTTTTTTTGTTATTTTTACAAATCACATCACATACTTTCTTTTTCTCTTTACTTTTATCAATTACATCACATACAATAAAATTAAAATACTTTTTATCTAAACACACATTGTATTCAAATACAATATAAATATTTTTCATCCAAATATAAATTACATTCAAAACATTGTATTTAAATACAATATAAACGTAATGCATTACTTAAATGCCCCATAAAATTTTATAATTATCCATGTGACCCAAATATTGTATATGAGTGTTATATACTAAAGAATAACATCTAAAGATAATAATTTAAATGATATGTGATAAGTAATCAATTATTTAATTAATTAATAAATTAAAGTACATAATCTTTGATTGAATATAACTAGTGCATGTCATTAATTAGAGAATCAATGGTACTTAAGGATGAATAAATAATTAGAAAGATTAACAGATATTATCTAACTCTAATTATGAATTACTTACGAAGGATTGATCTATATGCAATGGTTACATCAAATGAGCGACTCTATTATTTGAGTAATTTTATATATATAATTTTAAGTGTATAGTTCTAAGTAAAGTAATATTAAAATTAATAAAGTTGAAAAATTAATTAAAGTATTTGATTAATTATCAAATTTATTGAAGCTTAAAATTATAAAATTATAGTTCTTTATATAGTTTGCGTTAAAAATTGAGCAAATATATTCGATGGATTAAATTTATGCTTACAAAATTATGTAATATAAAATATAAAAGAATGTTAACTTATATTATCATAAATATTTAGTTGTTACTTAAACAATTAATTATGAATTAATTATATAATTTAAATAATAAAGATTATTTAAATATTAAAATTGAATGACACAATGTAATCCACTGTATTTATGTTTATTGCTAATGGGTGAGGCCTATATATTAATATAGATTGATATCTATTAATTTCATGTTTTTAAAATTATAAATATTTATATTTTAAATTAGATTTTAAATTAAATATTTATAATATAATTAAAAAATAGGGAAACAAGGAAACTCGGCGCACCACATTAAAATGAGCCAAATCATTTATATATATATATTAATTATTATATATAATGGTAATATATATATATAATAAGAGGAAACTGAGTTTCCAATTGCAAAAGTTACCATTATATATAAATATATTGATTTAATAATTATATTATATTGAGAATACAATATAATTAGTATTCAATTTTGAATTAACTTAATTTTAAATATTAATATATTGAAAATATTTAAAATTCAACATAGAGGCTTAGGATAACCTACTTTAGTTTATAAATAGGGATTTATATTAAGATAGAAGGATTAATTAAAAAAAATGGTGGTTTGAGAAACTACCGAGAGAAATGTTCTCTTTTATGTACTATTTATTTTTTTATGTGTTGAGGACAAAACAAGAACACTAAAACTGTGAATGTGTGAATCCTATAGTCAATAGAAAATGTCCGCTCATTTCGTTTAATCACACGACGAAAGTTAGGTGTGGAAAAACATTATATTGAAATAGATAATTTGTTCTTGAGTTTATGAAATATCTTTTTAAAGGGAATTTTAAGTTATCGATTTAATCAGACGACGTTAAAATTTATTTGCTTTTTTTCTCATATATTAAATTAATATAGTTTTAGACTAATAATGAAAATTTGTTAAATTTTTATGATTTTGGTATTCTGTTTTAGCTAAAATTTTTTAAAAACTGTTTTCCAAACCAAAAGAACTAACCCGTGCTATTCCTACAAATTTTATATTATGTTTTGGATTGAATTAAATTATACTTGATTAGGGACTTTTGGATTGTTAAAATATTGAAAATTTTTATCTTAGAGCTTTTGGATTCGATTGTAAACACATCCCTAATATGTATGCAATCCAATTCGTGAACATTTAAATTTTTACATGTGATTTTTAATATTGAGATATGAAGAAACATCGACTGATAAAGCATTGTTCAACATCGTTGAATATGTATTAGATTATATTAATTTGACATGTCCTTTCATTTTAATAATACATAAACAGCATAACATTTAAAAACGTAAAAAAAAAAAATTATGGTGGGAATTATATTGTTTGTCCCACTAGTCTTCACTATTGTGTTATATATTGAATTCATTTTTTAATAATTTTATTTGTGAGTGCTCATACTACTTTATAATCCGTGATGCAAACTCCTCTCGATTATAAAAAATTAATTTATCATAAAATTAATTGTATCTAAGTATAATTCGTGTCCTAAGTTTTTCCTAACATACAAAGTTGATAAGAATGTTTCACCATAAGAAGTTCCATTTTTGTGGCTCCCATTTTAGCTCATGTGGACTGACTAGACTAGTGCCGTAGTGCGAATTGAAAGGAAATGCAGCATCATTCTCATATTTATTTAATATATGAATATTTTTTATAGCAATATTAATAAACGGTTGTAATTAAAAATAAAATAATTAAATTTAAACATCTTTAATAGATATATATATTATGATATGGGATTTATGATTTCTACTTGTTAAAATAAAATAAGCACACTTTCAACGTTTCAAACATAAAAGCTCCTATTTAAACTTATCTATTCTCACTCTTTAAGCTAATCTTAGTGGGGTTACTAAAAGTTTAAGTATTTAAATTTCTTTTTCATATAATTAGTGATAAACATTCACTATTTATAGTAATTTATTGCAAAAAGACTATATAATAATCATCTCGGTAAATAAATAAAACAAGACACTCATGAATCCTCCATTAGTTCACCTTCATATGTTGTGTTTAAAAATAGAGATTTCAACGTCAGGATACGAGAAAATGTATTATCAATTGATATTGTTTTGTTTTTCAACTTTACGTTTGAATTGTGTTTAAATGCAATATATTTAATATAATTTGCATTTAGGAGAAAAGTATTTGTATTATATTTGAATTCAATGTATATTTGGATGAAAAGTATTTGAATTGTATTTAAATAATAAATATGTGATGTGATTAATAAAAGTAAAGAGAAAAAAAGAGAGAGAAAGAGAGTGAGTATATGATGTGATTAATAAAAATAATAAAATAATAAAATAATGATAATCATTCACTATTTATAGTAATTTCTTGTAAAAAGATTATATAATAATTATCTCCGTAAATAAATAAAACAAGACACTCATGAATCCTCCATTAGTTCACCTTCATATGTTGTGTTTAAAAATAGAGATTTCAACATTAGGATATGAGAAAATGTATTATCAATTGATATTATTTTGTTTTTCAACTTTATGTTAGTGTTGTATTTGAATACAATATATTAAATATAATTTGCATTTAAGAGAAAAGTATTTGTATTATATTTGAATTCAATATATATTTGGATGTAAAGTATTTGAATTGTATTTAAATAATAAATATGTGATGTGATTAGTAAAAGTAGAGAGAAAAAAAAGAGAGAAAGAGAGTGAATATGAGATGTGATTAATAAAAAAATAAAAAAATAAATAATAGTTGTATTAGATTTAAAATGTGATGTGATTAACATTAGAATAGTAATATTTTTGTATTTGAATGTAATACAAATGCAATGCTAAAAACAAATGGCACCTAAATTTATATACAAGACTATATAGTTTACATATTTATTTTAATGTAACTTTGGTAATTTTTAGTTAGGGTAAGATTTTGCATCATTATTATAAGGGCTTGTTTGAGTATAATTGAAACCTTTATTTTTCAAGTTGGAGAAGATTAAGTTTTAAAATGCATGTTTAGTAAAAATAAACTTTTTAGAGTGAAAAAATATAATAATTTATAATATATTTAAAAAATTTAATTATATAAACCTTATTTTATTTCAATTAAAATTATATATAATTTAAAAAAATTATTTTATTTTAATTTAAAATGAAAAAAATTATAAATTTTTAATGTTTAAACTTTTTTAAAGAAGTGAATATGAAAAAAAGTGGGAAAAAAAATATTAAATTTAAGATTGGACCCCTCCTTCAAACAAATATTAAGGTTGCACCGTGGAAAGACCTTTTCAAAAACTTAATTGAGGAATAGGCTCCTTCATACTTATCCTCTCTTTCTTTAAAAGGCTGCCTAATCCTATTAATATTAGAGTAGTTGAGGCAAATGGGCTGCCAAAAAACTTTATGGTTCGTTTGGTTGGTGAACGCATTGTATTTACATTACGTTTGAATGTAATGTATATTTGAAGGAAAAGTATTAGCATTGCATTTGAATACAATGTATGTTTAGAGGAAAAGTATTTGAATTGTATTTTAATAATAAATATATGATGTGATGGGTAAAAGTAGAGAGAAAAAAAAGAAGGAGAGAGAATATGTGATGTAATTAATAAAAGTAATAGAAAAAGTGAAATAATAAATAGTGATTGTGTTAAATTTAAAATGTGATGTGATTGGTATTTGAATGAAATGTTTTTACATTTGAGAGAAAATTACATTACATTTAAATGTAATGTCAAAAAAATTTGTATCCCAAACTCCATGTTAGTTTTAATTAGCAACAGAACAAAAGAGAACTTGCTTATATATATATATATATGTATATATGGCTGCTCAACTTTTATTTTGTGCCAAAAATAGGTGCTTATGTAAGCTAAAATTTCTGCCACCTATAGTGGGAGAATTTATTGCTACCCCATTTCCAGCTAAACTAAAAAGAAAACCCCCCCATAAATGCACCATTAAGGCTTAAGACTCCAATAGGGGAGCAGGTCCTGTTTTTTATGTCATTTTTTTTTTTTTCCAGAACTCATTAATCACACTCAAATAAATCAAGTCACAATTTTGGGAAACAAGTGAATGTGGGGAAGATTACACGGAAGATCCAAAAAAATCTGTTCTACAAAATGCTGAGGGAAAATTTGAAAGCGATCATTTTCATCGGGGAATTGGATTTATCTAGGGAAAAAAAAAAAGAGCGTTTTATTTTTTAATTTAATGAAAATAAACCAAAATGAATGGTTGGCTCTACAGAAAGTGGGTGTCTAATGAATGGATAATTGAAATGATGCACCCCATTTTTGCTCGCAAAAGCCCTTTTCAAGCATTATTTTTTTTCCAGCAAAAAAATAATAATAATAATGCTGATTTTTGTCGCATACAGGAAAAAAAAAAAAAGGAATTCCCAGAAATAAAAAGGGGGAGAGAGATTACTAAAAAAAAAAAAAAAAAAGATTCTTGTGGCTTAGCTTGAATTTCAAGCAAATTAGAGGAATTATACACCGTTTCCCTATTTAAACAAAATCAGTAATTGGCAACTTTGCTTGTTATCATTCATTTTTTTTTAATTGCATGAGATAAGAACAAAAAGTCAATCCCATGGGATTTTTTAGAAGGCACTATTTGATCCAATAATATATTCTTGAAAATGTTTTTTGCACCAAGTATCTAAAGATCCCTGTGGAGATGTTTTTGTCTATAATGCTAGAATAAGTGGTGGTATGACTTAAGAGTGGAAATGGATTATCATTTTCTTGAATTTTCAAAATAAAAATGGTAACCTTTAGCATGAGTTGACTATCAATATTCATTAAGTTATTTAATATTACAACCCCTTTCTACTGATTATGAAAAAGACTTTCGAAAATTGAAATCTTAATGACTTTAGTAGTGCTTTTTATAATAATTATTTTTTATGAGAATTGTGATAATTAATCAAAATATTCCCCCACTAAGGTTGTGTTTTAAACTATCAAATTTGTTAAAAAAAAAAAAACAATTTCAAATATACACAATATATATTAATGTAATTTTGATTATATTTGATGTTCGGATATATTGTTGTCAATTAATCGATTGGATAAACTTATCACTTAGGTGAGGTTTGGTTTGGTAAATAACTTATCAAGATATACCCTATTCTTTTGAAGAAAATCTCTCTCTCTCCCCTTTTTTTTTTCATTTAATTAAAAAAAAAAACTACAAAAGATGAAGGAGAACGGTTCTCCACTGCAAACAAAAGGGACGGTAGTAAGTATAAATGATAAGAGTATGGATAAGTGAATGACTAATGACAAGAAATTAATTACAATTTCTTGATTAAAAATGTTGGCAAAGTGAGATGCTATATGTAAAGAGTAATACTGAGAATAATAATAACTTTTCCCCCCACTTTTTATTTTAATGATTCCACTCACCAAAAAGTGCATGTACCAGTAAATTGTTAAATTGCTATTTATACAGACGCTAGTAAATTTGTTTTACCGGGTTTTTTTTTTTTTTTTTTAATGATATAGACTCATACTTAGGGAGTGTTTAGTAAATGCATTATATTTTGATTGTATTTAAATAAAATTTATTTTTGAATTTTGTATTTGACTGAAAAGTATTTATTTTGTATTTGAATGAAATGTGCGTTTGGATGAAATGTATTTTAGAGTTAAAAAGTTGATGAGATTGATAAAAATAGAGATAAATAGTGAAGTTGAAAAGTTGATGTGATTGTTTTAAAAATGTTTTGAATAGTAATTATTTTCGTAGTACTGTTGTAAAATTTATATTTAGTATAAAATTATATTATATTTGAGTAAAATTAAAATGAAATATTTTTCCCAAACATCCCCTTATTAAATAAAATAAAATAATTACAAATTTTTAACTTGAAAATTTCTGCTCAAATTCCCTCCTTACAACTGTTGAGCTAGCCTTGAAAGGGTCGATATGGCAACCGATGTTTAATAAGCAAGTTAATATACTTAGAACAACTTTACATTTTAGTCATCGTTGGTCGTTATGCAAAATTATTGAATAATTCTATCAATTAATTCAAAAATGATGTCTGAACTGCTTAATTATTTGACGGTCCATGTTTAGTAAACATGTTAATACTCTTAGGATAACCTACATTAGGTATTGTTTATTGTTTTGCAGAGTTGTTGTTGTGATGTACAATATAGGAGTGAACAAAAACCTAATCATCCAACAAACCCATCTAATTTACTCAATCCGATCTTAATTAGGTGGGTTGATTTACTATATTTGTTTAATTTGATAGGTAAAAAAAATTGTCAACCCACCCAATTTTTATTGGGTGAGTTAAAAAAATTCCAAAAACCCACTTAACCCATTCAATATTCACATACATATTTTTTTTCTTTTTAACTAAATAATATTCACCTCTAAGTATTTTTTAAATTATTTGAATATATAAAATGTATTACTTAATATTTAATATAGATGTAATTTTTGATAATTTTATGAAAAATATCGTTAATTATTTTAGTATCTTTATATTTTTTTTTATGATTTTTATAATTTATATTTATTTTATACTCGACTATTAATGAGATTATAACAGAAATTTTTGTGCAGAGTCTGTGATAGAATTTATTTGAAATTTATCATGAGTTTAATTCTTTTTTTCCCATTAAATTTAAAGATTTATTGTTAAATCTTTAATATCAATTATTGTTAAATCTTTAATATCATTTATTAATATTTTCAACCCACTCAATAAAAATTGGGCGGATTGAAAAATCACAAAAACTCACCCAATTCACCTGATGTTCACCCTTAGTACAACATGATATTAAATACAACATTTGTTCTTTTAAATTTCTTTTAGTTATATTCAAATTAAAAAGAAAATGAGCACGCCATACTTCAATATGTAAGGGGAACTAAATGAATTTAGCATTTTAGTTGAAATTAAAAAGGTTTGTTCAATATGAAAGTGGTTTCGTACCCTAGGTTCAAAAAAAAAAAAAGATGGTTTGATACTTAAAAAAAAGATTATAAAAAATAAAATATAATGTATGATTATAAAAAATATAATGTATCCTTATAATTAGATATGATGATACATTGGAATGCGATATATAAATCACTCATAAGTAAATTGTTCATCTATCTTATCTGTTGCAATAGTACATGAGGCCTTGTTGGGTAATCCAATTAAATGACCCAAATTAATAATAATAATAATAATAGTTTAAATTGGTTTATTTATTTATTTTTTTCCTTGGGCATATGCGCCTGTGTTTTTGAGCTTATCAGGGGCAGACCTTAGAACCCTAAAGCTCATAACCCACAAGAAGATGTAATCAAGCAGCCATGTAGTATTACCACTGTACTATCCCTCTGATTTTTATTTTATTTTTAACAATTTGTTTTCCTATGAGAGTTGAACTTTAAGAATATGTTACTAGTTTTAAACCATAACAAAAAACCGTGACTAATAGTTAATACTTTAAATTCGACGGGAATCAACCGTCGAAATAACTATAACCACTTGAATGAAAGGTTTTCACTTATCTCAAAAAAGAAAAGGTTAACTTCACATACATGTTATGTATAATGATTAATTCGTGCTTTATTGTTTCTTTTAAATCAAACTAGGTTATGTTATACTGGAAGCAACAATGGTCCTGTTTGTTTTTGGTTTTGAAATTGTTTTCACGATTTCTAAGAAAATTGTTTCCTAAATTAATATGGAAACACGTTTGTTGGCACTATTCTTGAAAACAAATCTTAAAACCGGTGAGTTATATTCAAATTTTTTTCACTTAAGTTGGAAAACGAGATATAATCATTTTCTCTTTCTCTAGCTTTTTTCCTCAACCCTATAAACCCAGGGCTCCCGACTCCAACCTCACCTCCACGGTCTCGACTCCAACCCTCTCTCACAGAAGCTTTCTCTCCTCCCTTGGGCTCGACTCTGCCTGTCTCTCCTCCTTTAGCCTCGTTCATCGCCGTCGCTTCACTCTCTCTTCGAACTCCTCCGATAAGTACTCATCCGTCGTCTGATCTTTCTTCCTCATCACCCACATGAAATTAACCTCTGATTCCTCCAAACCTTTTGCGATTTCCTCAATTTATCGTGGAGAAATCTCCGACTGTGACTTAAACACCATGTAAAGAACAGAGCCCTTTTGCTAATCTAGCCATTGATGAATCCATGGATGCTTCTTATTACTCTGCAATTGCTTCTTCTCAGCGAGGCAAACAAGCCCTACACACCAGGCCTTGCACTGATATTCCCAGTTGAAAAGTCAACGAAATCTCTCTCCATCTCGTAGAAGCAGATGACTACAATCCTGAACCTTCTTGATGTCGCTTCGCTCACTTTGGCTACAAAATAGGAACCAACGGAAGTCATCGTGTTGAAATCTTCTCATCTGATCTTGATTGGGGGCAAAGGATGGACGGCGGTGATGAAATCCTCGCCGTTGTTTCCATGGAGAAGGCCGTGGCGGATTGCGAACCTGGTGATGACCATGGCGTAGGTGGGCATGCTGTAGGAGACGAGCTGTGGGATATGGAACCTGGCGGCGGAGTCGAGAGTCCACCAGAGGAAGGGGAGGGGGACGACGGCGGTGGAGGTGTGTGAGAGCTAGTCGGCAATGAAGGGGCGGTTGGCGGCGGTGGTGAGGAAGGCAACGGAGATATGGCGGTGGCAGACGAGGAGCTGGGCCAATTGGAGGAGTGGGATGGTGTGGCCTCTCAACATGAAGGGGAACAGACCAAAATGTCGTTTTGTGGTGGTGAAACGACGTTTTATTTGGTTGAGTCCATCATCAATTTTTCAATTAAAATTTTTATTAATTTTTATTTTTTTGTATTCATAATAATGTTTTTAAAATTAAATATAAATATGTTTTTATAAAGTACTTATGAATTGACTGGTTTTCAAAAATATTAATTAAACACAATTTCATTTTTTATTTTTGAAAACATACACTCATAAAATATAACATAACACAGTTTGAAAAATGATCTCAAAACAGTTTTTAAAACGATTTCATTTTCATTTTTTTTGAAAACATAACAGATTTCAAAACAATACCAAACGCTATCAATATTGCTCTTAAATAAAAATCGATATTGTTGACGTTTGTGGTTGAATTTGTATTTAGGTTCCATGATCGATCTTAACATCACAAGAATGATATCTGATCACTTTTAATCGGTTGCAACATAATTTGTTCTTTGGAGTTTATTAGTTTAGGAGTGAAAAAATAATATATAAAAAATAATATAGTGCATATCTATTATGGTGTGTAAATAATATGAGAGGGATTATTTTTTTTTTTTATGTAAAATATACATGAATTGCTAATGTAAAAAGTCTCATCAAATAATCTAGATATGGTTATTACTCTTATATAGTCAATCGATAATAGATTTGTCAAAAAACTCGATGAAATCATCTGATATAGTCGATTCATGAATTTTATTATTCTGTTTTTATTACTTAAATGAATTTAACAAATGCATGATCGATTATAATTAAAATACGAAATTTGATACCAATGAATATAACATGTGTGAATAGAGATACAATATTTGAATACAACAATTTAAAATCTTCCAAGCATAATTTTTTTTTATTTTTATGTTGAGTTTAAAGCATAAAAATTTTAAACTTTAAAAGCAAACTTCTTGCCTCTTGGCCCCAAAAAAGTAAAAACAAGGGGAATAAAAATCAGAAATTAAAAAAGTCCAGAAGTTTCCGATAATACCTTTTTTTTATTTTTTTATTTTTTTTGTTCTAATCACCTTTTTTTCACCCCCAAAGAGTATAATTAAAGAGTATAATTCAGGACCCTTGCGTATCAAGTCCTCCATCGGACAACCGCTTGGTCTAAGAACAGGGACGTGTAAAATTACCACAAAGGAGAGGAAAATCACCGCGGTTTTTGCTTTGTACACAGCACTGTCATCAAACTCATCTCACCAACTTCTAACATCTCTCCACGTCTTGTAAACTTCCACGCGGCTCAATATCATCAATTTGTTGGTTAACCTTGATTGCACCGTGGTAATCCAATTCAAACAGCTCTGTGACTCCAAAAACTCCCGTGGTATAAATTTTTTAACTGCACTGGGAAAAAACCGATAGACTTCATTGGGATTTAACCTAACCAGGGTTAAATCCTAACCTAACCAGAGTTAACTACTTCTCACGCAGTTTATATAATGAGCCAACCCTGCCGGGGTTTCTCTAAACAAACAAAAAAAAAAAAAAAACCTATCACCGCCATTAAAGGAAAAATGATGCTCGGCGAGCCTCATCGTCCAAATCCGACCGTACATGTGCCTCCCTGGACCCTAACCATCGACGATCCGACGAACGAGATTTACTCCCCATTTCCTCTCAGCGGCGTTTCCGTCCACAGCTCCTCCGATGCCAATGGCAACTCCGGCGGCGTTGGCGGTGACTACTCTCCGTACTACCTCCACGAGGCTTTGACGGCACTGAGTCCGTATATGGCCGGCGACGGTGACTGTGATTCCGACTCGGAGGTATCCGGCCGAGAGCCGGACTCTCCCGTCGACGCCTACTCGTGCGATCACTTCCGGATGTTCGAGTTCAAGGTCCGGCGCTGCGCGCGGGGTCGATCGCACGACTGGACGGAGTGTCCGTACGCCCATCCCGGCGAGAAGGCTCGCCGGAGGGATCCGAGGAAGTATCACTATTCCGGTACGGCTTGTCCGGATTTCCGCAAGGGCCATTGCAAGAAGGGAGATTCCTGCGAGTTCGCTCATGGAGTTTTCGAGTGCTGGCTCCACCCGGCGCGGTACCGGACCCAGCCGTGCAAGGACGGGACGAGCTGCCGGCGCCGGGTTTGCTTCTTCGCGCACACGCCGGACCAGCTTAGGGTTCTGCCTCAGCAGAGCCCCAAAGGTGGGGGTACTAGCTCCGTCGATTCCTACGACGGATCGCCTCTCAGGCAGGCGAAGGCGCTGCCTTTCTTCTCGTCGCTCTCTCCGACGGAGTTCTCGCCGCCAGGAACTCCACCGGCGGAGTCTCCTCCTATGTCGCCGATGACTCAGGTCCTGAGCCGCTCTCTGGGCTCGAGCTCTGTCAACGAAATGGTGGCTTCTCTTAGGAATCTTCAGCTCGGTAAGGTAAAGTCTCTTCCCTCTTGCTGGAACAACACCACCACCACAGCACAGAAGGGCTCTCCTGGGTTCGGGTCACCGCGCGGGTCGTTGCTCCGACCCGGATTCTCCAGCCTTCCTACAACTCCGACCCGGCCTGGGTACATGGATTTCTACGACTTGGGTTGCGAGGAGGAGCCCGCCATGGAACGGGTCGAGTCCGGGAGGGGGCTCCGGGCCAGAATGCTTCAGAGGCTCAGCAAAGAGAACTCTCTGGGTCGGGTCGATCCGAACCCGCCTGCAGGTGGGGCTCCGGATGTCGAGTGGGTGTCAGAGCTGGTTCAGTGAAAGGGGATGGTGGTTGGGGGAATAAAAATTTGCGTTGATTTTCTAAATTCTATTTTGGAGGGTTAATTTTGGTGGGTCTTCTTTTGGGAGTTTTTGCTTCCTTTCTCTCTTTTTCTCTCGCTGTGGATATTACCAGAAAATAGAGGGATTTAGAGTGAACTGGAAATGGATTTTGGAAGCAAAAAAAAAAAAAAAAAGCCCAAAAAAAAAAAAACGGCAGGTTGGAAAAATTCTGTTTGTAAATACTTTTATTATTATTATTATTATTATTATTATTATTATTGTAATTGTTATTATCGACTAAGGTGGTATGCGTGGGTGAAGAGTAGAATCTCTTTTTTGGGGAATTTCCTGAGAAGAAGAAAGAAGTAAGAGGAAGAATATGTAGATTTTGATAAGTAAGGGGGGAAAATTGCAAAGCTTTTTTATTTTTTGGGGTTTATTGTATAGTTTTTTATTAAGCAAGCAGCCAGTGAATCGGTGATCCCATTTACCACTTTAGCTTTTGCTTGATTATCATCATTATGTTAATGATGTTAATTATTGTATTTAAATTACCACTATCCCCACTCCTGCTAATCTCTATCATCATTGTAAAAAAAAAAAACATTTTATTATATTATATCCTTGTAATGGCGTTTATATATATAATGTAAATGTTTATTCAACCCTCTTTTGCATGTATTTTTATTTTTAATTTTTTTTGATTAAATGAAAATGTGTGGATATTTACCTGGAAGATGAATAGGTGAATATATTTGATTTCCTTGTTGATGACCATCATAGCACGTTTTGGACCTGACCATAAATAGTCAACAATCAGTGGGATGTCCGTGTAAATAGGGACAAGATGAAAAAATGGGGTATAATAATAATTATTATTATTTTTGGAAAACTGCTTTTCATTATTGATGGCATTATTATTTCTTCTTTTAAAGAAAATTTAAATAGAGCCTAAAAAAAAAAGATTTTCTCTCTCTCTTCATTTTACATGATAAAGCAAATAAGTACTTAAAAAAAATTTGTGGATGATATTGGCCGAGGTACTGTTGCGATTTTATGCTGCACACATGAAAGTGGTTTTTTTTTTTTTTTGGTTTACTTTATAAGTTTGAATAATAAATTTGATCACAAAAGCTTCATACAAATTATGAGTTTAAACTAGGATCATAAAGTATTGTTATTTGAGTACTTTATAAATTTATTTTCGTAAATCTCTTTGAATGGATTGTAGGAAAATGGAGAGGAGTCCAAACAAATGATCCATTAAAGCTCTCCTAGTCTCGCAATGGACGTCTCAGTGGGGCACGGTGGGATTGGGGAGAAAAGGAAATATCTCTGAGACACTGACAAAGGAAAAATGTTAAAGAGGAACTAGAACTCGAATGGATAGAATCAAGGGCAAAGAAAATCTCTATCTCTCTCTCTCTCTCTCTCTATGTCGACTTTTCTGCCCTTTTATATATAATTTCTGAGTCAAGAAAGAAAATTATTTTCAGTCACAAAGAAGTAATTGTGGAAGTAATGGACCCAACGGATTTTTTTCAACTTTACTTATTCTTCCCGTTTAACCCTTCTCACACGCAATACGGTTGAGGATATATGAGATGGGGCATGGGAAAGCTTTTAACTTCTGAATTGGGCTTTCTTTGGGTGTGTTGCTTGGTGGGAATGAATGTGGATCTCCACCGTCCGATCGTTGATCTTCTCGATGATCTACATGGACCGTTGGAGGGAGGAAAGACTTGGTCAAAAGCATGATTGGTAGTGCCATCATAAATAGGTGTGTTTGTTTTCTTTTGGATATGGACATTCATCACAAGTACTAAGGCAGAATTGACTAAATCTAGTGAATCTCCATTTTTGTGATTATTGTGAACATTTTTAACTTTGGTTGGTGAGAGGAAAAGAAAATAGGATGGAAAGGTGGGAAAGATAAGAAGCAAAGAGATAATCTTGTTGTGCTTGGATATATATTTTCTTTCTTTTTTTTTTTAAGGAATTTTCTTTTACTTTTTTTTTTCTTTTAGTGAAATTAAAATTAGAGTTCTTTAAAAGAATTGAAATTTTTTTGCTAATTCGTTTTTTCCTTTTTTACAAAACAAACAAGGAGATTTTATGTGAAGACCTATTATTTTATATTATCCAAAGAATTGCTTTTCAGTACTTCAATTAAATTTAAATGGTCTAGAACTATTAGAGTATCTGATAAAAATTTACAGGCTATGACATAGAACAACTTCAACCATTGATCAAATAATTGAAAATTTTATCCAACACAGATAATAACAACTTTTACCAGTAGTGCAAATAAAAAAAGGCTGCTGTAAAATTCTCAATTAACTGCAGGTAAATGCTAAAAATAACAGTTTTTATTGGAAGTGTAAATAATAAATTTTATTGTAAGAACTTCACTCACAAATTACTACAGATCTCAAAACTCTTACATTAAACACTCTCACTCTTTTTCCCCTTTCCATTTCTCCCTCCCACAAAACAAGGTTTTATTTGGAAGCAAATTTGATTCTCCAAGGATGAACGGACATTGACACCATAAAGACTATAGTATAGCTTCCAAATAAATAGCCATCTTGATGGATTTGGAATTCTGATATGTTTTTGCATGGATTTTGTTCCTCCTTACTAGTTGGTAAACTTACACAGCTTCTTAATTTGTTAATCAAACGAAACTTATAGATGCATAAAGGTGATTGTCTCTAAGATGCTAAATTTTATCTGGAATTTCTATATTTAAGTTTACGTTTGGGACTTAGTTCACTCTTTTTCCAAGCAAAAAAGTCACAAAAAACCGTTTTCCTTATTTTGCTCCTGAGAGGTTCAAAATTTGATATTTTATTCTTTATTTTGAGATTTCTACTATGTTGATAGATCATCTATTTAAAATGAAACTAAATCCGTAATTTAAGTAGATTAAATCTGCTTCCTTACATTTTTTTTTCCATGATTTATGATGTAAATGAAAGAGATTAGAACAGATAAATACTAATGGTTATCATTTATAATTATTCATTGAAAGTCAAAATCTCTGCATTCGTGTTATTTTAAGGGTGGAGGAATTGAATTCCAAACTTCATAATGAAGTCAATTTTTTCTTTTTAAGCAAAATTTTCACTCAATTAAAAAGTGCTATAGACACTAAAATAATGCGAATACACAATACAGGGAAAATACACAATACAAAACACTTGACAAAAATAGGTTCTATCAATAATTTCTCATGAAGCATACAGAAAATGATACAAGACGAGACTCAATATAGGAAAAATTCCTCGACATGTCAATTTGAACACGCCTAAAGCTCTTTTTGAAACCACTATAATTAGTGAATGGTTTTAATCCATTGAGAGCCTGTAACATGTAACTCTAAGACCACCAATATATCTGCACATACTTATAACTAGTGAAACTTCTAACTTACCAACACCAAAATTTGACAGACCAAAAACAAGCTCTATCGGTAGAGCAACCACCACTATTATTACAAAGAAAATAGTAAAACTACGTGGCAAAAAAATCAACACCTTTATTAGACTAAAACATAAACACCTAAAATCTAAAGCATGATTGTTGCAGGCATTCGTTGAAAGTATATCTGACACAAGGACTATCAGAGTAGGAAGAACGCTTTGGTGGACAAGCGATAAAGTCGACGAGATGCCTTTAAACAGTAAAATGTTAAAAACATGCATCACTGCCACTAACATTCGGAGTCAACATCGCTACCTCCATAAAAAGCCTACTACCATTTAGAACAAAACCCTGAAAAAAGACAATCTTGGAGGAGAAATGTGCCAAAAAATGCCTCCAAGCCGTATGGATTCGATCCTTTAAATGAAACCATATCCGCCCTAACAAAGCTACTTTGCCAAACATAACCATCACCATTAAATAGCCCACACTTATACGAGCCTCGTAACCAATTTTCAAGGTTAGAAAAAGAGAAGAGATATATTTATTTTACTATTTGATGAGAAGTACAAGACTAGTGAATTGGCAAAAATAAAATAAAACATTTAAACTCTTTTCATTTTTTTTGAAACATAATCTTTTTTTTCTTTGTTATTAAAAGGCAAGAAGTTCATAGAAAAATTAAAATTTCAACAGAACATACATGAAAAAATTAGAACATTTTGTACCTTAATTATTCTTTCACTAAATATGGTATCATGTAACCACCGATAGTGATAGCATGGTAGTAAGGAAGGCGTATTTAGAACCCTCATTTCTATCATGTTTCAAGTTCTCTTAAAGGTTGGGGTCTCTTAACTATGAAGACCTAAGGTCAGGTTTCTTGTCATCTCATTTGTGCGACCAGCGGACTCACTTAATGACCACTAGAACGAAAGCGTAAAGACAATATCAATCCTCTTTTTTCTCTTATCAAATAAAAAAAATGGTACTCTTTAATTATGTTTGGTCACTGTGAGGGCCCTAACTGCGTTAAAGGCTATATGGGATTATCACGATCGAGTTCTGAAGCTATTTATGATAGCTTGTCACCTCATGGGTCACCGGCAACATACTTAAACTTACTTACTTTTATACTTTTAAACTTTGTCATTTTAATTTTGTTATTTAACACGTACAATTTTTTTTTGTGAAAATTTTAACATATGCTGTACTGATTAATTTGGGCGTGCTGAACCCAAATATATCAGTTTTACATTCATTCGAGGTCATCTCGACTAGTTTTTCGGTACTGCAATTTCCTAGTCAAAAATTATTTTTTGTACTCAATTGACTAATTTGAGCATATTCATTCTAAATATATTCGTTTTATTTCAAGAAAAGATTATCTTGACTAATTTCTTGATACTGTATGTTCCTTAGTCAAAAGCTACTTTTTATGCTCAATTGACTAATTTGAACATACTGATTCTAAATATATCATTTTTTTTATCAAGAAAAGGTCATCTTGACCAATTTCTTGATACTGTGTGTTTCCTGGTCAAAAGTTGCTTTTTATACTCAATTGACTAATTTGAGCATATTGATTTTAAATATATCAGTTTTATATTAAGAAAAGGTCATGTTGACCAATTTCTTGATACTGTGTGTGACACACACGCGTACACACATAAAATCACTACATTTCACATTTTAAACATGGAATTCATCATGTATATTCTATGTACTGATTTTTTGAGAATGATGAAATTTTTTCATTGTCACAATTAGCTTTTCTTTTATTGTTTTTCTTGTATTAAAAAGTACTACCTAGTTTTTGCTTAAGAGGGCTTAATTGTTACTTTATGTAATTGTCAGCGATATCATACCTCACAACATGTTAGACTGTGTGTCATCAAAGCTGAAAAAAAAAAAAAGGTCCCATGATAGAGTTTGAGAACCCTAGATTGCTATAAAAATGAATTGGGTGGTTCTATTGACATACCCCTCTTAATTCTTCATATCCTCTTTTAAGTTTAAAATTATTAAACTTACTTAATACACATCAATTTCATTTCCAAAATTACCTCTGATTACTATAAAATAAAAATAAATTTGATGGTTCTATTGACACACTTCTCTTAACTTTTCTTACCCCCTCTTAAATTTAAAATAAATAATATTAGTTTACTTGAATGAAAAGTATATGAAAATTAGGGGGCATTTGGATGAATATTTTATTTTAACTTCATTCAAATACAATACAATTTTACACCAAACACAAATTTTGCAACAGTGCTACGAAAACAATTACTATTTAAAACATTTTTAAAACAATCACATCAACTTTTTAATTCCACTATTTATCTCTACTTTTACCAATCACATCAACTTTCAACTCTAAAATACTTTTCATCCAAACACACATTTCATTCAAATACAAAACAAATACTTTTCAACCAAATACAACATTCAAAAAACAAATTTCATTCAAATACAATCAAAATGCAATGCGTTTACCAAACGCCCCCTTAGGGTTTTTGTTATAGGTTTCAACGTAGTAATTTTTATAAGTTATTTATTTAGAAATTTGATAATAGGTGTGTATAAAAGAAAAAAAAAAGAATGCAACAGAAATTTTTTTTATAATAGAATTTTATTTATGTAATGAAGTGTATTATTATTGTTCTTTTATGTCATTTTATTTAAAGGTTTTTTTTTTTTACAATTAAACAATTTAATTTTTAAGGGGATGTGGAGAGTTAAAAGGGGTATGCTAATAGAGTTACTCGAATGAATTTTTTTCGATGCAGTGAAAACATGAATTTGTTGAAAAAATGCTTTTATTGCCTTTCCTATCTCAACGAAAATATTGTAAAAATAGATTTTAGTAGGGAAGTTGTCTCAAAGATGACCAGCTCGTCTGCATCCCAGTTCCTGACGAAATTTTGTCAAGAAATAACACGTATTGATGAGAAATATTTGTTTCTGAAATTTTTTTTGGTTTAGAGCTAAAACCTATCTGCCAGCATAAATTTGATATGAAATTCGGCACAATTTCATGCTTCATTTTAAATAGCATTTAATTTCGTACCTAACTTTTTTTTTTTTTTTTTCAAAATTACCACTAGTTTTAATCAGAGGCGGAGCTTCCTTGGCCAGGAGGGACGGCTGCCTCCAGGCATTGGAGTTTGAATTAGAGTTTGGTCCCTTAATTAAAATTTTCTGTAAGTTTCTTTCTTATTAGTTCCCACCGAAAACGTTTAATCACAATATTTGCCTATTAAATATTTAAAAAATTACAATTAAAGCCTAACTTTTGATTTTTAAGTAGTCATATTTTAAACTAATAATCTAAAAAAATAAAAAATAAAAAATAACTTATATTACTATATAAATTCACAACTTTTTGATCTCTAAGCGTTAAAAATCAAACCAAACTCGATTATAAGTTTATTTTATTTTGTTAAAAAAATATATATAGATAAACAAACATAACAAATTATCATATTAAAATTGTAATTTGAAATAATAATTTAATTGACCTTTATTTTTTAGATAAATTCCTGACTCTGTCACAAATATGAATCATCTTACTGTTTACGTAGTCCTTTGCATTTATATATATATATATATCCTCAGATAGGAAAAACGTGCCACGCATGTGTCGTACCATCGCTACCCCCAAGACCCAACAACGACCGTTGTCGTTTCCTCACACAGTTAGGTAAGACAGTAACTCAAAATACTGTCGTATCCTATGAGGCCATCTATTGAAGGCCTAAACGAGTACGTATTGTCTTCATCTTCAACTGCATGACCTCCACGTGTTTCAACCTATCTATATCTATATATATATATACATTGCAGGTGTTTGATACGTTACGAGGGTGTTTGGTTTTATTTCCAAAACTGATTTTACGATTCTCTAGGAAATTGATTTCAAAATCGGTATGAAATTATGTTTGGTTTGTATTGTTTTTGAAAACAGATTTCAAAACGAATCCAAAATCGCCTTTGCTCCCAATGTAAAATTGAAAACGATTAAAAGTCGTTTTCTCTGATTTCATTTTTCCCATTTCTCCCATTTCTCTGATTTAATTATTATGGTTAATTAAGATTTAATTGATATAATAATTACTTAAATATTATGGTTATTAATTTTTAATTCATTTTTCAATTAAAAAATTTTATTAATTTTTAATTTTTGGTATTCATAATAAATTTTTTTTAAATCAAACATAAATATGTTTTTATATAATACTTATAAAATGACTGGTTTTCAAAAATATAACCAAACATAGTTTCATTTTTTTGTTTCTCAAAACATACACTCAGAAAATAAAACCAAACATAATTTCAGAAACGTTCTCAGAATTGTTTTCAAAACGATCTCAAATTCAGAGAATTTGAAAACATAACAGATTTCAAAAATAATACCATACGCTACCTACCAGTTCCATTTCTTGGATATTCCAAACTAGTTTCTTGCATATCCTCAATCCAGCAATCAATGTCTCGAGGCTTGGTTTATATTATTTAAATAGGACCACCATTTTAAAAATTTTACTTGTTTACACTCTTTCAAAGTAATGTTTTTTCTGGTTTCTCTTATTTGTTTCTTTCGAAAATTGTAAAATTCATTGTACTTGTTTTTTAATATGTGCCGATGTCATGTACTAGGTACGTGCTTCCTTAATTTATAGTTTAATTGTAACCTTTGGATCTTCAAAGTTTTATCCTACTTAATTAACATGAAAACCTATGTTTACGTGTTATTGGATGATGGAGCAAGGCGGTGCTACTTTTGAAATGTGCCAAGAATATTATCTCGTGAGTCTCATCTAACAATTTGAAGATCAGAATGAAGAAAAAGTAAAATTATCGCACGTAATAAGTGATTATAAAAGTCAAATCATATCAAGATCGTATAAGAATTATGTAAAATTTAAAAATAAAAAAATGCATTATTAGTGTAAATCACTATTTTGTTTGGTTATTCCACTGAAAAATTCTTCTAATAATCTAATGTGAAAAGAGATTTACAATCACTTTTAATCTTAGCTTTCAAGAAAGTCAAACCATTCGGTTTGTAATTGTCGTTGAGGTCTTACCATGATCTTGACGCTTAGAAACAGGCTTTGGAAAAATTCAGCCTTAATTAACTAGGGTTAATTATAGTAAACATGGTTTATGATCGCTTTTGTTTTTAACTTTATGAGAGGTTACGCTAATTGTGTTTGGAATAGTCGTTGAAGTCTTGATATAATCTTGACCCTAAGCACTTAGCTTGCAGAAAGTTGAGAAGTAATTAGGGTTAATTAACAAACCCTGATTAGTTCTCTAAATCGTTTAATTTGATTCATGTTTATCAACTTTATATAAATTTTTTTCCCCAAATAAATCTCGATCTTGTAAAGAAGAGCCCAACCGGGACCTACAAATTATTAATTAAGACCCCAGAATTACCAAAAAAAAAAAAAAGTATTTTTTTATTGTGTTTTACTGTTATGAATAGCATAGGGACAAAGCCAAGGAAGACCAAAGCTGAAAAATGGGTGATTTGTAGTGTGATCTCCCAACAAATTAAGGTTTCCGTCAAACAAAGAAACTGATATTCCGAGTGGTGTAAACTAGAAGTCGCTTTCAAAGGGCCGATTAGTACTTTCAGAAGCTATAAACTAAACGTCCTTGTGAATGAGACTGTTAGGTAAGTTTTCATAGGCACGAATTGCCCTATTTTAATTGCTCAAACACGAAAAAGATAAGCATGGTGGCTCAAGTAGTACAGTGACTATGTTAATGACTTACATGTGTGTGTGTATATATATATACACACACATACACATTCATATATATTTATAGTATGAGGTGTCTATAAATTTAAAGGTAAATAAAAAAAATTTTAGATTTTAAATCTCAAAATCCTTATTTAAATCTTTATCTTTCAAATTTCCTAACGGGTTTTAATAATTGAAATAATATAATGCATTATTGGTACTTTGTATCATGACCCTTGTGATGGCGATAATGGCGTTGTGATTTATGCTACACCTTGATGCATGTGGCTGATGAGTCAATTCCTTTTTTTTCCCCCCTTTTCTTTTATCATGTGAGATTAGCATCAATTGAAAGACTAACTTGGTTATAACCAAAAAAAAATAAATAAATAAATAAAATTGAAAGTCTAAAATTGGTCAAAAATGTGGGACTGGAAAATATTCATCCCTGTGGATTCCACGTGGTTGGCAAAAAGGAAAGGGAAATGCTGATTATAAGTAGTGCACGCTAGTTGAAAAGAGTGCAAAAAATTATCCTTCCTTCTCTTGATTAGAATCATTTTTTATGCCGATATTGTGTTTACAAGATCTGTGATTATAACATTTGTTAGAATAAAGTTTTGCCCATATTATATATAAAAATAGCTTCCAATATAACATATTGAGGAGCAGCTTCTTGGCAGGTTTGTATATGCTCATGTAACGCGTTAGGGTTGATTGTAGTGCACTTGAAACCGATGAAATTAGTTGATGATCTTATAAGTGTAACTAATGAAGAATACTTATGATTATCATCCATTTTCCCAATAATCTCGTGTTTTTAAATGATTTTGTAGGCTTCACAATCTAACGTTGGAGCGTATATAAAATTGTGTAGTTAGTAAAATAAATGGTAAATCAAACTCTATTATAAATTTAGTTTATTTGATGAAAAACATCAAATATATAAATAAATAAACATACAAAAAATTGTTGTATTGTAATCTTAGTTTGAAATTTTAGCTTAATAACATGTTCTTCACCAAAAAAAAAAAAAAACCCCTTGACTCCACCATAGTCATGAGAATGTTCTTTGTCAAAGGACGTGACCAAAAATAATTAGAACTTCTATTTGAGGCTTGTATTAGATGAAAACCGACTGTCCATTATTACGCAGTGATTGAAGTACAAAGGCGCATAACAAGTTCGCAGCAATGGGTTAGAAAACTTGTAATGTCTTTAAATTTGTCCTAACGTAAGATAATGGATTTTTTTTTTACTCAATCTCTTTTTGCAGCAAAGAAAACTTACAAGTAATGAATGACGTATCAAATAATTCTTAAAAAAAAAAATTAGGGATATTAATTTTAATTTTAAATTTTAAGTATCAATTTATATGATATATAAATTATCATTTTTTTAGTAAAAAATGATTAAAATTTTATTACATTAATTGAATGCATCCATCAAAAAGTTGAGATTAGAGAAATAGAAGATATTTTCTCATAATATGCATCCATAAAAAAGTTTAGATTCGTAATATATCAAAAAGTTGGGATTAGACATTTCCTCCTGATGTAGATCTTCATTGGAGTAGGTTACTTATTTACTCATACATCGTGTCCATTAAGATAGAATCTTACTAGAATCTAAGATGGTATGTGTAAAAAGGGGTAAAAAAATTTTAGGAGTTAAGAAAAGTGGCACGCATGAACATTGAAACTTTAACCCTCCGTCTGTTTGACACGTTCAAATTTGGAAAATGAAAAATTTTTCATTTCAAGAAAAATAACATTCATAAATTTCAGTATCTGAACATCCAACATTTTTCATTTTTGAAAAATGAAAAAAAAGCTCTCTAGAAACAAAAAGTTTTCACCCACCTAAACAACTTTTCACTTTTAAAAAAAATTCCAAACAACTTTTTAATTTTTATATCTAAAAATTTTTCATTTTTCAAAAACAAATATGCCATCCAAACGGAGCATCCAAATCGATATAAGAATACCCATTGAGTTTTGGCAGAAATAGTAGAAAAGTAGATTTCAACAATCTCTCGTTGCACTTTGGTTGTCATATGTCTACATTTGACCCCTAGCTACGAATAGTGTCACACACACCCCTTAGACTTTGAATTGTGTTGAAAAGACATACACATTAGGATTTAAATGGTGTTGAAAAGACAATTTGGATTAGGCTCTCCGTCTTTTTTTTTTTTTTTTTTCTAACAATGAAAATAACTGTGTAGACCACATAAACAAATTCTAAGGAAATCAAAATAAAAATATCAAAACTATGCAAACTAGCCAATGTTTGACGCCTTTCTTTATTTCCTTAATCTTCCTTCAAACTAGCGCCTAGAAACCTGAGTTGCTTGAGGAAAACAAAAAAAAAAAACAAAAGAGAAGGGGCATTTACAATTTCATGTGATTTACATGAGGTAATTTTCATATAACAAACGGATTGAGCTTCATGAAAACGTGTTTCTACTAAAATTACAAGATCAAACATATGATTGTATCATTTTTTAGAAGTAGGATTAGGAATAATAATTTTAATATTAACTTTTAAATATCAACTCATGTGATATGAGTGGCAGAAAATTTCACGCTCGATTAGCACCGTTTTTAGAGAGAGAAAGAAGAGAGAAAGGCTTTAAGAGAGGACAGTTTTTCTGAGATTTGGGATGGTGGTATAACAGTTTGCTTGGTTGCTAGCTTCTGTCATGTGTAGGGGAGATCATTGCAATCCCTGGTGCCATGTTCATGCCACCGAAGGAGTGGGTCAAGGCTGCTTCAGAGTTGTCCATGGAAATTGGAAAAGGTTGGCCGCTGTTTATCTTTCTCAGCTCGGGTTGTGTCTACCATAGGGCTTGTTGAAACCGCGAGCACCAAGCTGTGGGACGGCGACAAGGTGGGTAGGAGCAGTGGTGGTGTCGAGCAGTAAACAGAGAAAGTCATTTGTCATTCCCGGATTTGGGCGTGTTCATTGTGGGGGCTTGATGAAATTGTGGGTGCCAAATCACGTGATTATGGTGAGCTTTTTGGACAAGAGCACGAGGCCATGCAAACAGCCATCGGCGGCAAGTAACTCCCACGTGCCATCGTGTCTCCGGCATCCACCTTGGCCATGTTTTCACAAAGTAATTCTGGTGGTTTTTCTCACTTTTCGGGCATCGTAGGGCTTGGTCTTGTAGGCCAGATTTGTGTGTTTCTTCCTTGTGGATGTGTTTTTATTGTTTTTATGTGTAATAAAAGTAGTAGTTTTCCCAATATACCTTCGTTTTTTCTATTATTTTGTGTTGGATTTAGGAACTCAGTTTAAAGTTGTTATTTAGCTGAGTATTGGTTGATGAGTAAAGTTTGTTGCCCCACTATTTGTAGGAGTTATTAATTTGTTTTTGGGAGAAAAGGTTTTCTCGAGTGGACTAAACACCTGCGTGAGTTCCTGTTTGTATGTTGTGGATGCGGTTTTATGTGATTACCTAGCCGTTTATTGGCTTTCTGATTATCTATTTCTGATGTATTTTCAACGGGCTTTTGCCCTTCTCTTTGTAGGTCTAGCCCTTTAGTGGTTTTTAATAAAATTTAACCTTTAGCCAAAAAAAAAAAAAGAAAAAAAATTCATGTAGTGTGACTTGTCATTTTAGTAGATGGTTTTAATTGATTAGACAATTAATGAAAAAAAAAAAGACAATTCACATATCATGTATATTTAAAAGTTTAAATTAGAATTAATGTCCTTAATAATTAACTTTTTTTTTTTTTTCTAAATCTGAAGGCATAATGAGATGATTGATAAAGTTTTATGCACATGGTATGACCATGAATAAAGTTAGCGGTGAATATTTGAGATATATATGTCCGCATGGTCATCTTCATCGAAAAACTGAAATTAATTGTGGAAGTGTTTTTGTCACGATTTTAAAATGATATACGTCATTTTTCATGGTTGGGGGCATATTAAAACAGCGACTAAACATACCAAGTTTATGCGAGTGTTTCATTAAAACAAAAGCCAATACAGTCATTACTGTTTTCAATAGTGTTAACTTCAATATGCATATAATTAACAAAACTGTACATACCACATAATATAATATTAAAAAACTTTTATTAGAGTTGATGTGTTTTAATTATGATTTTTCTTATATATATATATAAGTGTTTTAATTATAATTTTATAATTAAGAGGGTATATATGTAATTTTATTATAGTTGGGATAAACATACCAAATAAACTGGTGGTACTGCAACATACTTTAGACCAGAAAATTTTCGAGTTTATCTGAGTGTGACAATTGACATTTCGACAAAGGCAAATACAGTCACTAATGTTAACTTCAATACGCATATAATTAACAAAACTCCACCGTCGTCCCTGCCCATCTCTTTTGACTTGAAACGGATAAGACAATCAATCAAAATCCATCTATATAAATCCAGAGCCTGAAAACCATTAATTTGTTATGTATGGGCGTGGGCGTGGGTGGACTTTTTCAGAATGGTATTAATTTAGGATTCAATTTGGGCTACTCAATAATTATGGGCCCGGCTGGTTAGCAAAGCTTATTGGGCCCAACTACTTTGTCTTGTAGTACCCTAGATTGGTAGATTGGTAGACTTTCGAGCATTAAATGTATTGATTGGACATTAATGAAGTATTTAAATAATATATTATATTTAAATTATATTTAAATATAATATAATAATATGTATTTAGATGGAAAGTATTTATATTATATTTAAATATAATATTTGTTTAGGTGAAAAGTATTTGATTGTATTATATGTGATATGATTGATAAAAGTACAGAGAAAAATATAATACGAGAAAGAGAATATGTAATATGATTAATAAAAATAGTAAAAAAAATAAAATGTTAAAGAGTGAGTATTAAATTTAAAATGTAATGTGAATGGTATTTGAATGTAATACTTTTGTGATTAGACGAAAATTGCATTGTATTCAAATGTAATATGATAAACCAAGAAAGTATGAGGTGTCGTTTTGGTAAAAAAATTACATTTTAATTTTATTTAAATGTAATACAATTTTATATCAAATATAAATTTTACAATAGTTCTACGAAGACAATTACTATTTAAAATATTTTTAAAATAATCATATCAACTTTTCAATTCTACTATTTATCTCTACTTTTACCAATCATATTAACTTTTCAACTCTAAAATACTTTTCATCCAAACACACATTTCATTCAAATACAAAACAAATACTTTTCAACCAAATACAATATTCAAAAAATAAATCTCATTCAAATATAATCAAAATACAATGCGTTTACCAAACATCCCTGAATTTTTTATTTCAGAAAACTTTAGAGAATATTATCCTTTATTACATGTTTGTGAAATTATAATATAATAAATTTCGTTAGAATTTTTTAAGAATAACATAATTATGTAACAATTATGATAAAGATTTTCAAGTTTTGTGCTTTATAGTTATGAAACACTAACCACTATAATGATGTTTATGTGATATTTTGATACTTGTAAAACTAGATTTTAGTATTGTTGAAAGAACCAACACCTCTTATTTTTGTTGACGTTTTGCATTAGTTTTATTTTTCCTTTTGGTTGTGTATTCTTATTGATTTTGTAATCGACAAGTTTGCAAGATGCCACATTTTGCTACAAGCCCTCAAATATATCTTCATTAGATTATGCATATCTTGGTGTACAAACTTCATTTAAAAAAAAAAAAAAAAACCCAAAAACCATATGGTAGCATCACGGGCATTTAAAAAAAAAAGGCAATAAATGGGGTGTCATTGTAATTAATTTGGTCAAAAGAGTGCCATTACAATGTTTCAAAAAAAATCAGAGGATGTCATTGTATTTTTTTTTTTAAATAATAGCATTTTTGTATGTTTAAGTTAATTTTTTATGTCAAATTTAGTCAACATTTTAAATTATTGTTACTTTTTATATAAGAAACGTATTTTCACCTTTAGTCCCTTTCCATATACCCTTTTGATACTTAAGTCCCTATTAATTTTTCCTTTGCATCTAACTCTATAGCATTGCAATTATATAGCAAGTTCATTGAAATCCTTTTCCTCAACTGCCGTCCAAATTCTCTGTTAATTCATTACATGCAGAGCACGTGGGCCATTGTCCAAGGGTATTTCATGGAATACAGCAAATCTACGTCTCTTTTCTTCCTTCTAAGTTTTAGCTACCAAAAAAAAGGTCATTTTTGTAAACAAAGACAAACAAGAACACCTAGATATAAGACAGCTCCAGAAACAATAAAGAACCGTATATCTCTATTATTATGTCACATAAATACACATGCATTATACAGTTACTAAAGGTATGGATTCTTGTTGGCTTTAAGGATAGATTTATTTTTATAAGATAATTAGTGTCATTTCGTCTTATTTTTCTTTTTACCTATATCAAAATAGTGGCAAATATTAACCAAATAATTAAACAACAAAGACCTAAATCAATTCAATTTAGAAGGAGTTAATTTTACTCTCTTCTACTTCAAATTCAATGTTGCATAGTCTATTGACAGGAGAATGAGTTATTTATATATATATTAATTAATTTTCGGAGCTTTTTATTGGTGGACTACGAGGTTGACGAAGCAAAATTATGGAGATCTATTCATTCCACGAAATACCTTCGAGCAAAGACCCAATAAAGGCAAATTAGGAGAAAAGAAGGACGAACTTGTTACAAGATTGATTGCATAGTCGAGGGACTTAAATGACAAGAAAAAACAATAGGGACTTAGGTGCAAATAAGGGTATGAGGTTGGGAACTAATGACGCTTGTTTGCCCGGAGAGAAAAACTCCAAAAATAGTAACTTTGGTCTTCATTTTTCTATGGCGTTTGAGGATATAAATTGCACGTATACTTCAATCCTTGGACTAGTAAACGACGTAATTTTTTTCTCTAAATTGACCAAAAAAAAAAAATCCTTGTCTAGTAAATGATAGGATATGTGTGTCATCTTATCTTTTTTTCTGAGCTTTACAATTAGAAATATTCAAACGTGGCATCATATATAAAATTACTATAAAATTATATCTATAATCATTATATGATATGTGATCTAGTCCTTGGCTTTGAAGCAAAGAACCATAGGTTTTGGTTGGCCCAAATCCATCCAATGTTTGAGGCCAATAGGTAAATGATTAAAAAATAAAAAAAAATAAAAAACTGTGTAACTTTAATTTGTTGCACAAAAGTGGTCAAATAAATAAATATATATATATATCAATGAAAATATTGGGAAAAATACTTGGCATTATATGGGTTCACGAAATTTGCCTTGGTCTGGCCGGTTAGGCCGGACCATACATCAGCCTGTTGTTATGCAGACGCAGAATGTCCCTACCCTCAAAAGAGGTCTGCAGACTGCAACGCTCTGTTGGAAAAAGTGGTACATTTTACATATTATTGCTGGTTTTTATTATTATTATTTTTATTTTTTTGAGCCAAAGTATTTATGTGTCACAAGGTAAAGGATAGCATAAAAGGTGGCCCTACGTATTAACATCCCGCCTGGTAATTTGACCATCACAAACTGTACGTCCAATACCATGAGACCCGAATCAGTCGGCCACTTGATCAAGATCACATATATAAATGACACGATGAACATCTCATAACATAAAATTCATAAACAAGATCTATATTGTATTAATTATAGTGTTTAATAATATTAATATTTCTAAATATTTTTCAATTCAACTATGTCAGCGATCCACTTTATGAATAGTCGTATATTAAGTAAATGTGGAGAATTGATGGAGGGACCTCGTCACATTTTGTGGATTCATGAATAACAGAGCACAAGCTTGGATGAGTTGTGCTCTGATCCGTCGTGCTTGGAATTGTTATGCTCGGACGAGTTTAGCTCTAGCCTGTTGTGCTTTTTGATGAAGAATTAACATGCTCGGAGAGGGCATATGCTTAAACACGGCGTGCTCGGACAGCCTTTAGATCATACGTATTGTGCTCTAGAAGAGTATGCGTTCGAATGAGGAGGAACATAATGCGTTGAAGAAGAGATACATACCCTGCATTGTGCTTGACCAGGTTGTGCTGCAAAGAAAAGCATAAAACCATAGCCTGTTTCAGGAAGAGCAAGTTCTTAGCCAATTTCACAAAGAGCCTGGCACGGTTGTGACATGTTTGGCCGAATTTTGGTTGTGTAGCTAGAGACTCATTAGATCATGGGAGAAAATATGCTCGACATTAGAAGATATAACCGATATGTTCTACAAAACCTATACTATTATATGCAGTTCTGTTATATTTTTGATATAGATATTAACTGGTTATCAATACATCACCAAAGCTAAAACATTTGCAAATAGTGTTCTTATCGTGGTTAGTCAGCTCAATTGATAGTACTTTAGTACTTTTATTTAATTATTTATTTTTTGTTTTTTTGTTTTTGTAAAAACAACACCAATAATTCTCTTCAATAAATCAATTGAGATGAACATAATATTATAATCTGATTAATGGACTCAATTAGGTGACTTTACGTAGATAACTACGGATTGAAAAAAATATATTTTTACAATTGACTGAAAAAGTACTTGTAGACACTTAAATACTACAACTTACTTCCAATTAATACGAGATTCAGCTTAATGGCTATATAATTTATAAAAAGATAGATTTTAAGATTTTAAAGAGAAAGTACATTGCAAATTTATAAATAAGTCTCATAATACGAGACTCAACTTAATGACTATATAATTTATTAAAAGATCGACTTTAAGATTTTAAAGAAAAAGTATATCGTGAATTTATAAATAAACCTCGTAAATGATAGTAATTAAAAGATTGTTACCAAAAAAGAACTTGGGAACACTCAAATACAACAAGTGAAAACATTCGTTAACCATTGCTATTATGATAGATGGACCTAATGAGTCTGCACATACAACTTTAATAGGTGAGACATTAAAATCCCATGTCACAATTCCAACTTCATGTTTACTATTTTAACCGTTTAAGGGCACGATAAGCTTTGAATAGTCGACTGGTAGTCCAGTGTGACGGTGAGGCAAGTATGCAATACTTTATTCACAAATCACAATTCCAAATGAATAAATAAATAATAATAGAAGAAAAAAATGGAAAAGGTAAAAGTTGAAACCGCGTCAAAATTCACAGGGTGGGAAGAAATGGGTTTCACATTTTGAGCTTACTAGTCCTATGTTGTTGTTACATTCAACCAATTCCAAAGAGGCCCACTCTCTCTGATTCCCAATATCTGACACCAAAAGCATGAAATCTCCGTGCATCCTCAAACACCCACATTGACTGGTCTCTTTCTTTGTCTTATTTTTTTTTTTTTCAATGGTATTTGGGGCTTTTGTTTGCACCCTAAATTTTTTATAAATTGGAAATTTACCTACTTATTCATAAATTAGAAAATCATAGGGTACGAACCTATATTTTTCATTTTTAGTAGGAACTATTATTTTAACTGGTTGGTTAATTTTTTAGCCATCTAATATATGATTATGAATAGTTGTACATCTTATAAATTTTTAACGTAGATATTTATGGATTAAGTAGTTAAAAATTAATCTAATAGTTAATAAACAATTCCTATCATTAGTGAAAAATGACAAATCTTAACATAGAAATTTGCTTAAAAATTATCTTAAAGTTTTTCTTGATAGAAAAATTACTCTAAAGTCAATAGTATTGTATGGTTCTGCTGATTAAGAATAAATTTTAAACAGTGTTGCATCGTGCTTCTAATTACGAATGACTCTACAAATTTAAACAGAAACGCCATGGGGCTCATGATTTGACGTTCCTCGCCTCTATCCGAAATTGCAAGCTTATGACAAATGCACGGCGATTCCTCCTCCAAACGACAGCAATCGTTATCAAGGTGGTATTTTCGACATTCAATTTAATTTAGGGGACAACTTAATAAAGCTAAAAATTTGGGGAACAAATTGTCAATTCAGTAAAAACCAAGGGATCCCAAATAGCTACAAAGAAAAAAAAAGGGGGGGACAGCATTTCATAATATACATGGGAGTCAGAAGAAGTCAATGTTTCTAGAGCTCTTAAAACAGTTATTCTATCCAGCTCTCTCTCTCTCAAAGGACAAAACTTTGAACATATACGCTTACTAACTACAACAACAACAATCTCTCTCTCTCTCTCTCTCTCTCTCTCCTCTGTTTTCCTAGTGTTGCTGGGCTTGTGTTTGACAGAACTCGTTAAGCTAGGCTGTGTTTTGGGCCATGGGAAGAGCTCCTTGCTGTGACAAAGCCAAAGTGAAGAGAGGGCCATGGTCTCCTGAAGAAGACGCCACTCTCAGGACCTACTTGGAAAAACATGGAACTGGTGGTAACTGGATTGCTTTGCCTCACAAAGCAGGTCTCTCTCTCTCTCTCTCTCTCTCTCAATTATCTTCACTTTTGTTCTCTTTCTTTGGAACTAGAGGAAAAAAAGAAATAAAGGAAGTTTATTCTCAAAAAGGCACCTCTCTTTACAACTTTACATGTATCTATAGGCCTTAACCGTTGTGGGAAAAGTTGTCGTCTGAGATGGCTGAATTACCTCAGACCAGACATCAAACATGGAGGTTTTACTGAGGAGGAAGATAATGTCATTTGGACACTTTATAGCGCCATAGGAAGTAGGTAAGTAAAT
This sequence comes from Antiaris toxicaria, assembly GCA_035233585.1. Lineage (NCBI taxonomy): Eukaryota > Viridiplantae > Streptophyta > Magnoliopsida > Rosales > Moraceae > Antiaris > Antiaris toxicaria. The sequence goes on along the minus strand of CP141161.1, from coordinate 18,583,078 downwards.
ATCTTTTCAAAAAAATCATGTCAAAGTTTTGATGAAATATATGGTTCGTTTCATGAATATAATGATGTTTTTTTGGTTTGGACTTAGGTGGTCTGTCATAGCTTCCCAACTGCCAGGAAGAACAGACAACGATGTGAAGAATTATTGGAACACAAAGTTGAAGAAAAAGCTGTTGATGGCAGGAAGGACTAGTTTCAATCATAGCATGATCAATAACAACAACAACAATGAGACTACTAACAACCACAACACTGCTCATCATGATCATCATCACCTCAACTCGTCGGCGGCCCGGTTTTCGGGTTTGGTCCAGAAAATTGAAAGCTCCGATCTTGGGAACTCGGCTTGTTTTGATCCAAACCCCAGTGCGTTACCACATCTGACGGATGCGTGTTATGATCAAAATTTTAAGCCCAGAGAGCCAAAGTTGGAGACAAGTTGTCAATTTTGGCACTCAAATCCTGTGGAGGTTTCGGATTTTAGCACAAATGGGAACGCCAGCTCTAGCATGTCAAGTCTTTCAAGCTCATCTCCTTTGGGTTTTGAGAGCAATTTTGCCTCATTTGGTGGTATTAATGATGATGGGATTCTTATGGAGTTGGGATTTGATTCTTACAACGATGCTCTTCTTAGTGGTTTTGGCTTTTAGGTAAATAATACAACTTCAGTCGTTAAGTTCCTTGTTGGGTAATTTATATTCGTCTCTCTCCTGCTTAACCGGCTAACACTTTGTGGAAACCAAGGCTGTTCTGCATCGAAGTGTCATAGACTAACACCAAATCCATTGTCTGTGTTTTACATCGAGCAATGCGTGGAGTAACTCTCGATGTGACAGTAAAAGCAAGATATGTAGGTGGATCGACTAGTCAGGTTTCCATTCAAATCGGATGAAAAATAAGTGTCATGGAATTACTAAATAGAAGCTAGATTTGTTATTATTAGTAGATAGTTTTTATGTATTTACTTGTCGTTCTTGTTATGTCCATTAATAAAAGTGAATTTTAACTTATAAAGCTGGATATATATATATTTTGCTGTGGATTGTAAAGCTAGATGTTGATGATGAACAAATGAAAACAATGTATCAGCCAAGTTATGTGGGAGTACTATAATTCCCCTTGTGTTTGTGGGAACTTGGTCAGAGGTAGCCTAGTTCTTTTGATTTTTATTTTTTATTTTGCATAAAGTTTGTTTTAATTGTTGGAAGTAAAATGGTCTTAAATTGTGAATGTGAAGTAACGGTTAGAAAAATATATTTGAATAAATACTATATGTCCATGGTCTCATCCGACAATTTTAAAAAACGATACTTGTAACTTTCTTTTTATATTAACATAATAATGAATTAATTTTAATTTTAATGTAGTATTTTTTAATAATATATATTTTTTATTAATTTTAAATAATATTGTGTTACACACAATATAAATTTATATATAAATCATTTAGTTATTACAAAAGTTTAAATAGAAAATTAAATCTACCGACCTATTTGGCTACCAAAAATTCCTAAATATATAAATTTGGCTTTTTGGTTTCTGACTGGTCAGTGGTCACGAAAGTTGCATCGGGTAGCCAGTTCAAAGATGAAGAAAACTTCCTCATTTAACAATATCCATACATAGAATCTTTTACTATCTTTTTGTTTGTTTTTCTTTGCTTGTTCTTTAATTTCTACATCTTTACTTTTTTTAGGTTCAATTGGTAACTGTCTTCAACCAGCGCAATAATTTATGTATAAAGAATACGTACAATAACGACAATCATGTTGATACTAATTTAAAAAAAAAAAAAAAGAAAGGATTTGATGAAAGTGGGTAGTTGAGAACTATATTCTTTGAATATGCATGATGAATATAAAGGTGCTGTTAGTCACTAAAATATTTGCAATCTAATCCATGAACAAAACCAGTTCCTTTAAGTTTTAAGACTGACACGGAAGATAGATTAAAATCCATATACTACAGATTTTTATGGATTAAAATTGAAAGGAAATATAGATGAAAAAAATAAAAAATACTGTAATAATTCATGAGAGGTGGATTGAAATTCATTCCCAAATATCTCTTAATGTTTCAATGATTTTAAGGATCCATTTAATTGAGGTTTTGCTTTTAATTTTAATCCATTGAAAAAGAGAAGTAAAAAAATTAGTATTTTTGATAAGTGTTTGGAATTATATTTTTAAGAGTCAAAGTGGTCAAAAGGATTTAAAATTTTAAACTTGACTAAAACCCTTCTAAAGAGCTAAAGTTTATCTTATAAATCATCCAAATTTCATGAAGTAACTAAAAGCAATTTTCAAAACTCCCCTAAACAAACCTTTTTAAGTTAGGAAAACATTTACTTTATCACTTGTATGCCTTAATTATATGCGTGGCTTAATATTCCATTGTTCCTTAAGCCGTCGTTTGCACATCATATATTAATAATTACTTTAAGAGACATTTAGGAAAAGTATTACGTTCACATTATATTTAAATATAATATAATTTTTATTTAAATATAAAACTATTGTATTTAAATACCAAACATATCATAATTTAAATCCAATATAATTATTATTTATTATTTTATTTTTTGTATTATTTTTATCAATCACATTATCTACTCTCTTTTTTTTTTTATTAATCACATCATATATAATATAATTCAAATATTTTTTATCTAAATAAATATTAGGTTTAATATAATATAAATATTTTTTTATCTAAATATATATTAGATTCAATAATATATTTGTATTCAAATATAATATAAATTGTAATTTTTGATCAAATGCCCCTTTAGTATCGTAAGGGCATATGAAATGTCAACCGAACCTTACATGCAACGTTGAAAATGTCCTGGTACAAAACTACTCGAACACTTTATGGTCAAAAGTATGGCCACAGGACCACCACTTCAGCTACAACGTTCATAAAAACAAGTACAAATAACACTACTGCAGCCGAATTACTCGCTATACTTTTTATATTACAAACAAATATATACAAACTACGCATGTGTATCCCAAAACTTTCGAATTAAATGCCCTTGTCTTTTAATCTTTAGTGATGCTTTTAAAAAATTAATTTTATCAGAATATTTTGTCCTTGATAATATCCATCGTACTTTCAAAAATAAAAAAAAGGAATCACTCAAACAATAACATCAAAGAAAAGACAAGGAAAAACACTCTAAATTTATAATATTCATCTCATAAATTACGTTTACTTTTCAACTGCTGTAAGATTTTACAATAACGAAGAAAGAATAGTACAAGCAAATATCATATCTCATTTCTCATCTCGTAGTAATACATTACACAGGGCTTGCGTGTAGGGAGCACCTCTATATAATATACACACACACATATATTAATAAACAACCAGTGGTTGTGATATGGAGATAAAAAAAAGTTTCATTTAAAGCCTAAATATGGATCAGATCAAAATTTTGAATTAAATATAACACGTTAAAATGTTTTTGTTGAGAAATTTTTTTTAAATTGTTCTAATAATTATTATAATAAAATAGTATACGAGTAAAATAATAATGAAGAAGTTCAACACCTTTCTGCGGACAATTCGTGGGGCGGCGGCGTGGTTTACCCTCCTTGTTACTATATTCTGCTTCAAGGGAATTTGACACATTATAATGTTAACTGAAGTACTAAAATATTTCACTTTGAAGAAAGTTAAATTAATCTGGGAACCAACATTTTAACAGAAGACTGCTTTTCTACGTAAAAAAATTTCGGCCATTTTTTAAATTAAATGTCCAAAAATAATCTGTTTGCCTAATTTTTCCCAAGCTAATATCAGTGCTTGGATATTGCCTTTGCCAGCTATTTCATCTATTATTATTCTAGGCTGTGAAATAATGTGGCAATATGGAGTAGCGTAGTCAAAGAGTTTCATGGAATAGTCAAGGTGAACGACAATTCAAGAGTGAGAAGTCAAAATACTGCTCTTTTTCAAAGTATAGGAAAAGTTTTTCTAGTAGAGTTTGGCGGGCTAGGTTTTAATGGACAGCTACTAATTTTTATAATATGGTGTGTGATGGTGACTGGTCTTTATTTTCAATTATGTTTTGGACGTTTTGAGTAAACTAAAATGAGTTAAATACAGATGAAAAGAGACAGCTTGGAATGCCTTTATTTAATTTATTTTGTTTTATCTTTTGGCTGTAAGGTTAGAAAAAGACACATGCATTTACATTTATAAATTATCCTTTATTATTATTATTATTATTATTACTATTGGGGATGAGATTTCAAGGTCTTATTTTATGAAGTCTTCCTTTAGCCTTTGTCCCTCAACTTCCTGGAACTTTCTTCAGCGTTTTTAACAAGATAATTAACGTGCTATTATTGACCTTTGTTATTCATTGTACTCTTCCAACTTGCAAGTATTTTGTCTTTTAGAAAACATCTTATTAAATAATCCCTGTCCCAGTAGGCGTCCAACAACATAATAACACAGTTCGATCTTCTCTTTTCTTTCTTTTCCTTTTTTTTTTTTTTTTTTTGGAAGAGAAAATCTAACCAGCACATTGTTTTATTGTGTTATGTTTGAGTCAAACCCACCATGATGGTGAATGGGATGCATGAACAATTTATCTCGTGAGACATGTGTATCTCTTTTTTAATATAATTTGTATAGGTCACTCTTTGTGATTATACATATTTACATTTTCTTCTAGTCCAATGTGAAAAGTCACCACAAATAAAGTTTGAATGGAGAATTGATTTAGAGAACAGTGACTTTAAAACCTTTGATTTCATATAGGAGACAAATATGTTTCTATGTATGTCCAAAACTCCAAATGTTTAAAGCTTCGTGTGCCTTAATCTTATAAGTCTCCAAAATAAAGTTGTTTCTCACAACCATAACAATTCATTACACTCTAAGATGACATCTTTTTTGGTGTTTAATATACAAAATCATGCTACTTTCAAGTCAATGAATGATGTGTTTAGACTACTTTACTCAGGCCAATGTAAATGATCCATATCTTCTATTCCCGTGCATAAGTTCTATCTATTATCATTGTTATATCCTTATTGAATAGAATTTAATTAATTTATCAAATTAATTTAATTATCGAAAGCAAAGTAAATTGAGTGATACAGGTAATGTTTTACAAAATTTAATTTTTCTACTTTTCAGGATTATGCCAAATATTGAGCACTTCATTAATTGTCAAAAAATTATAAACTACTAGATTTTATATAAACTGAAGACTTCCACTTCTTTATTGTCATCGATCATCTTGTACTCATTCAATGCACCTGTTCTGTGAACTCTCCTAGCTAGCTACATTGAACTCTCTTCAACTACTAATATCTCATTTCGAAGACGTCAAATTTTCCTTCGAAAGATGATAGAACAAATTGTCTTCTACCAAAAAACTCATAAATAAAAACTCAAAGCTAGATATTTCTCTTTGAAAAACTCTTAACTCACAAAGCTCTAGAAGCTAGATTTATCTCCCTAAAAACCACATGAAGCTCAAAAACCAGATGCAATCATTCAAAGTTCAAGAGCTGTTTTTTCTTCTTATAAGCTCAAAATTCATCCTATGCTAGCCCTAACTTCAATGTTAAGCCCTTGCTCTTTTATATAATATATACAATCTTTATCTTAATAGGAAACATAATTCAGTAAGGATATTAATTAGATGTTTATCTCAAAATCATATTGACACTTTTGTCAATCATAATCTAATTAAGATTTTGCTTTTATCTTTTATGATTTAAACTCTAATTGATTTTTGAATTTTTTCAATTTGAATCTTTTCATCTTCTAAAAACCCATTTTAATTTAATTCACTTAATTTTTTTAATTTTATCTAAACTCAAATTATATTATAGAATTTGGCTAGAACGTTATCATAAAATGTTAATATTAATATATCTAACAATCATTTAATACCCCAACAGCAGTCAAGGAGTCAATAATGATACCTCATGACTTTGTCCAACAAAATACTCTCTTTTTTTTATTAAGTAAAAGAAGGGGTAGGGAAATTTGATGACATCTCACAAGTAGGTACTCACTAAATACCTCATTATATACTACTCTAAATTTTTAATTAAAAAATCTTAAAAAAAAAAAAAAAAGAAGTTCAGAACCTAGCCACATCGGTTAACTGAACAAGAAAATGAAAAAACAATCCTACAGGAAAGGTCAGTGAAACTATCAAAATGAAAAAGTATCTATTATTTTAATAAAGAATTACAAAATGTATCGTTAAAATCTTTTACTAAGAAAATAAAAAAACTAATAGAGAGAAAAAGAGTGGGAATTCAATCCAGTTTTATTTACGCAACTTGAAACCCTTTCCTCTTTGAGCACAAAGAACGTAGGCATTTTTCTTCCCAAAATCAAGGCTTCTTGCTTATAAAAAAAATTATTGCGCTATGTCACTTTATCATAAGATCCTTTCTTTCCAGACTTGGGGATCACAACTTTTCAAAAATTATTGCTCTATGTCAGTTTAGCCTAAGACTTTGAAATCACTGTCTCCATTTCCTCCTGAGTAATTGCATAATTATTGGGTTTAAGAGGGATACAAGGCAAATTAGAAACCCCATGCACAAAATACTCTCACCGCAAGGTAAATCATAAATAAGTTTGATACAAATTTGAACGATTCCTCAGCAACAATATTTTGCTAGCAATACTTAATCAATACATCTTGCAGTAGTGCTACACAAAGAATTTGCCCTATACAAAATTTATACACAACAACTTGATCAAAGCAACAAATAACTAGAAGAAAAAAAACATGTGGAAAAACTTTAGAAAAGGAAAGTACTAAACCATATACTTATAGAACTAAATCACAAACTTGAGTCAAGAGTAATCTTCCAAATTGCCTTTCAAGGTGAGGTTTTCTTTATCTTGCCAAAGGAGTTGTCACAGAATCCATATTCACAGAATCAGTATAAATAGAAGACATTTCAAATGTACTACTATATGAAGGGAAGTGGAAATTCTGAGCTGGTCTTGAGGTTGTTTCTGTAATATCCTTAGATAACTCTATTTCCAAGCACTGTTTAAGCTCTACCAAGACATAACTCATTGTGGCTCTTTGTTGGGAACTGGAAGTTGTGCATGCCAGTGCCACGTCCAGGGCATTGTAAACAGAGTTCACATCAAAGTTGTCTAGAAGCCTTTGATCAACGATATTCTCGATATTCCCTTGTTCAAGTTCACTCTTCACCCATTGTATTACATGTACAGTTTCTTCATTTCTGATGATTGCTGGTTGGCCTGTTATTAGCTCTAGTAGAACCACCCCGAAACTAAAAACATCGCTTTTCTCGGTCAGTCTTTGTGAACTATAGTACCTGCATAGGTAGATAAAACTCAACTCTTCATCTTCCACCGAGAAATAGATATAGGATGGATTAAATATGAGTATATTTTTGAGTTTGTGGAGCGTAATGATTACCCAGACACAGAGTTAGCAAGCAAACTGACCTTATATTTGGGGATTTTAGTGGGGGTATAGGTTTTCACATGCGTTTTGGTTACTCTAATCACACTTATCACAAGTTTTGTGCGTGAACTTGTTTTCCTTTGCTTTCGTTAGTAAAAGATTAGAGCGCCTAATTCACAGTTTGGGTCTATTTACAGCTATCCAATTAACAATTCTTAGATATACTAGTACTAGCATGTGCATCAAAGATGCAGTCTTTGATTTGCCCCAGAGGCCACAATTACCACGATCAAACATATTAATGAGGAAATAGGTTGACGTACTCTGGATCAAGATATCCTGCTGTGCCCATGACTGCAGTTTCCATGTTAGTGTCGTTGTCACTGGAAAAAACTTTGGAGAGGCCGAAATCTGCTATTTTAGCATCCAAGGTTTCACCTAACAAAATATTGGATGTCTTCACATCTCTGTGTACAACAGGTGGCTTGCAGCCGTGGTGCAAGTACTCTAGTCCTGCGAGGCAAATACTTTAACTTCAATATATCAACTTAAATAAGTGATATACTAGTATAATAAAATGGATGTTTAGCACAATCTGATATCCCACTATAGAAACAGATTTCTTAATGATGCAGTCATTATGTCTG